>CM025790.1:84999800-85459002 GCA_014635995.1 Sarcophaga peregrina | reverse complement strand
CTCTTTACCGACTAAAACCTATTTTACAAATTCAAAGTTAAAAATTGGGGTCCTACTTGGACCTACGCTTGAACTTGGAAATGGGTCTTAAAGTACGACTTCTGATCTTCCGATGGCACCCATTTCGCTTTAATAGGTCCCAATGGATCCGGAGTTATTAGAGGTTAAACATTTCTCTTTACCGACAAGTGCTTGCTGCACGATTAGGGTTGCCATGTAATTTTATTTGGACACGATCTGAAAGCATGGCCTCAGACCTTTCCAATAACACCCATTTCATTTTCATAGGTCCCGTGGACCGGGAATTGTAAGCGTTTAAACATTTTTGTTTACCAAAATTTGCTTGCTGCTCGATTCTGTTGGCCTGGTATTTGGAAAAATTCTGATGAGAATTTGGCATAGAAAAACTGTTTGTATGTGTGGGTGAATAAATATTTTTTTAGACTCTTTTACACTTTTAAAGTTAAATTTTCGGGTCCTACTTGGACTTACGCTTAGCCTTGAAAATGGGGGTAGTAAAGTTAACGACTTCTGATCTTCCCAATTCCGATGGCACCCATTTCGCTTTAATAGGTTCCATGGACCCGGGGTTGTTAGAGGTTAAACATTTCTCTTTACCGACTAAAACCCTATTTTACAATTTCAAAGTTAAAAATTTGGGGACCCATTTAGACATACGCTTGGACTCTGACATGGACCCTAAAGTACAACCTCTGATCTTTCCGGTGGCACCTTTTTCACTCTAATAGGTCCCATGGATCCAGAGTTATTAGAGGTTAAATATTTCTCTGTTACCGACTAAAACCTATTTAACAATTTCAAAGCTAAAAATTTGGGGGTCCTACTTCGACCTACGCTTGGAAGTGTGACGTCTGATATTTCCGATGGCAATCCATTTCACTTCAATAGGTCCATTGGATCCGGAGGTTATTAGAGGTTAAACATTTCTCTTTACCGACTAAACCTATTTTACAATATCAAAGTTAAAAATCTGGGGTCCTACTTCGACCTACGCTTGGACTTGGACATGGACCCTAAAGTACGACCTCTGATCTTTCCGGTGGCACCTATTTCACTCTAATAGGTCCCATGGATCCGGAGTTATTAGAGGTTAAACATTTCTCTTTACCGACTAAAACCTATTTTACAATTTCAAAGCTAAAAATTTGGGGTCCTACTTGGACCTACGCTTGAACTTGGAAATGGGTCTTAAAGTACGACTTCTGATCTTTCCGATGGCACCCATTTCGCTTTAATAGGTCCCAATGGATCCGGAGTTATTAGAGGTTAAACATTTCTCTTTACCGACTAAAACCTATTTTACAATTCAAAGTTAAAAATTTGGGGTCCTACTTGGACCTACGCTTGGACCTGGAAATGGGTCTTAAGTACGACTTCTGATATTTCCGATGGCATCCATTTCGCTTTAATAGGTCCCTTGGATCCGGAGTTATTAGAGGTTAAACATTTTCTTTACCGACTAAAACCTATTTTACAAATTCAAGGTTAAAAATTTGGGGTCCTACTTGTGACCTACGCTTGAACTTGGAATGGGTCTTAAAGTACGACTTCTTATCTTTCCGATGGCAACCCATTTCGCTTTAATAGGTCCCAATGGATCCGGAGTTATTAGAGGTTAAACATTTCTCTTTACCGACAAGTGCTTGCTGCACGATTGGGTTGCCATGTAAATTTTATTTGGACACCATCTGAAAGCATGGCCTCAGTCCTTTCCAATGACACCCATTTCATTTTCATAGGTCCCAGTGGACCGGGAGTTATAAGCGTTTAAACATTTTTGTTTACCAAAAATTTGCCTTGCTGCTCGATTCTGTTGGCCTGGTATTTGGAAAAAATTTTGATGAGAATTTTGCATAGAAAAAAACTGTTTGTATGTGTGGGTGAATAAATATTTTTTTAGACTCTTTTACACATTTTAAAGTTAAATTTTCGGGTCCTACTTGGACTTACGCTTAGCCTTGAAAATGGGTCTTAAAGTACGAACTTCTAAGTCTTTCCGATGGCACCCATTTCGCTTTAATAGGTCCCATGGACCCGGAGTTGTTAGAGGTTAAACATTTCTCTTTACCGACTAAAACCTATTTTACAATTTCAAAGCTAAAAATTTGGGGTCCTACTTCGACCTACGCTTGGACTTGGACATGGGTCTTAAAGTACGACTTCTGATATTTCCGATGGCATCCATTTCACTTTAATAGGTCCCATGGATCCGGAGTTATTAGAGGTTAAACATTTCTCTTTACCGACTAAAACCTATTTTACAATTCCATAGTTAAAAATCTGGGGTCCTACTTAGACCTACGCTTGAACTTGGAAATGGGTCTTAAAGTACGACTTCTGATCTTTGCGATGGCACCCATTTCGCTTTAATAGGTCCCATGGATCCGGAGTTATTAGAGGTTAAACATTTCTCTTTACCGACTAAAACCTATTTTACAAATTCAAAGTTAAAAATTTGGGGTCCCACTTAGACCTACGCTTGGAATTGGACATGGACCCTAAAGTATGACCTCTGATCTTTCCGGTGGCACCTAGTTCACTTCTAATAGGTCCCATGGATCCGGAGTTATTAGAAGTTAAACGTTTCTCTTTACCGACTAAAACCTATTTTACAATTCAAAGCTAAAAAATTTGGGGTCCTACTTCGACCTACGCCTAGACATGGAAATGGGGCTTAAAGTATGACTTCTGATCTTTTCGATGGCGCCCATTTCCGCTTTAATAGGTCCCTTGGATCCGGAGTTATTAGAGGTTAAACATTTCTCTTTACCGACTAAAACCTATTTTACAAATTCAAATTTAAAAACCTGGGTCCTACTTGGACCTACGCTTGAACTTGGAAATGGGTCTTAAAGTACGACTTCTGATCTTTCCGATGGCATCCATTTCGCTTTAATAGTTCCCTTGGATCCGGAATTACTAGAGGTTAACATTTCTCTTTACCGACTAAAATCTATTTTACAAATTCAAAGTTAAAAATTTGGGGTCCTACTTCGACCTACGCTTGGACTTGGAAATGGGTCTTAAAGTACGACTTCTGATCTTTCCGATGGCACCCATTTCGCTTTAATAGGTCCCATGGATCCGGAGTTATTAGAGGTTAAACATTTCTCTTTACCGACTAAAACCTATTTTACAATTTCAAAGTTAAAAATTTGGGGTCCCACTTAGACCTACGCTTGAACTTGGAAATGGGTCTTAAAGTACGACTTCTGATCTTTCCGATGGCACCCATTTCTCTTTAATAGGTCCCTGGATCCGGAGTTATTAGAGGTTAAACATTTCTCTTTACCGACTAAAACCTATTTTACAATTTCAAAGTTAAAAATTTGGGGTCCCACTTAGACCTACGCTTGGACTTGGACATGGACCCTAAAGTACGACCTCTGATCTTTCCGATGGCACCTATTTCACTCTAATAGGTCCATGGATCCGGAGTTATTAGAGGTTAAACATTTCTCTTTACCGACTAAAACCTATTTTACAAATTCAAAGTTAAAAATTGGGGTCCCACTTAGACCTACGCTTGAACTTGGAAATGGGTCTTAAGTACGACTTCTGATATTTCCGATGGCACCATTTCGCTTTAATAGGTCCTATGGATCCGGAGTTATTAGAGGTTAACATTTCTCTTTACCGACTAGAACCTATTTTACAATTTCAAGCTTAAATTTTCGGGTCCTACTTGGACCTACGCTTGGACTTGGACATGGACCTTAAAGTACGACTTCTGATATTTCCGATGGCACCATTTCGCTTTAATAGGTTCCATGGACCCGGGGTTGTTAGAGGTTAAACATTTCTATTTACCGACTAAAACCTATTTTACAATTTCAAAGTTAAAAATCTGGGGTCCTACTTGGACCTACGCTTGAACTTGGAAATGGGTCTTAAAGTACGACTTCTGATCTTTCCGATGGCACCCATTTCGCTTTAATAGGTCCCATGGATCCGGAGTTATTAGAGGTTAAACATTTCTCTTTACCGACAAGTGCTTGCTGCACGATTAGGGTTGCCATGTAATTTTATTTGGACACGATCTGAAAGCATGGCCTCAGACCTTTCCAATAACACCCATTTCATTTTCATAGGTCCCGTGGACCGGGAATTGTAAGCGTTTAAACATTTTTGTTTACCAAAATTTGCTTGCTGCTCGATTCTGTTGGCCTGGTATTTGGAAAAAATTTGATGAGAATTTGGCATAGAAAAACTGTTTGTATGTGTGGGTGAATAAATATTTTTTTAGACTCTTTTACACTTTTAAAGTTAAATTTTCGGGTCCTACTTGGACTTACGCTTAGCCTTGAAAATGGGTCTTAAAGTACGACTTCTGATCTTTCCGATGGCACCCATTTCGCTGTAATAGGTCCATGGACCCGGAGTTGTTAGAGGTTAAACATTTCTCTTTACCGACTAAAACCTATTTTACAATTTCAAAGTTAAAAATTTGGGGTCCCACTTAGACCTACGTTGGACTTGGACATGGACCCTAAAGTACGACCTCTGATCTTTCCGGTGGCACCTTTTTCACTCTAATAGGTCCCATGGATCCAGAGTTATTAGAGGTTAAACATTTCTCTTTACCGACTAAAACCTATTTAACAATTTCAAAGCTAAAAATTTGGGGTCCTACTTCGACCTACGCTTGGAAGTGTGACGTCTGATATTTCCGATGGCACCATTTCGCTTTAATAGGTCCCTTGGATCCGGAGTTATTAGAGGTTAAACATTTCTCTTTACCGACTAAAACCTATTTTACAAATTCAAAGTTAAAAATTTGGGGTCCTACTTGGACCTACGCTTGGACTTGGAAATGGGTCTTAAAGTACGACTTCTGATCTTTCCGATGGCACCCATTTCTCTTTAATAGGTCCCATGGATCCGGAGTTGTTAGAGGTTAAACATTTCTCTTTACCGACTAAAACCTATTTTACAATTTCAAAGTTAAAAATTTGGGGTCCCACTTAGACCTACGCTTGGACTCTGACATGGACCCTAAAGTACAACCTCTGATCTTTCCGGTGGCACCTTTTTCACTCTAATAGGTCCCATGGATCCGGAGTTATTAGAGGTTAAACATTTCTCTTTACCGACTAAAACCTATTTAACAATTTCAAAGCTAAAAATTTGGGGTCCTACTTCGACCTACGCTTGGAAGTGTGACGTCTGATATTTCCGATGGCACCATTTCGCTTTAATAGGTCCCTTGGATCCGGAGTTATTAGAGGTTAAACATTTCTCTTTACCGACTAAAACCTATTTTACAATTCAAAGTTAAAAATTTGGGGTCCTACTTAGACCTACGCTTGGACTTGGACATGGACCTTAAAGTACGACTCTGATCTTTCCGTGGCACCTATTTCACTCTAATAGGTCCCATGGATCCGGAGTTATTAGAGGTTAAACATTTCTCTTTACCGACTAAAACCTATTTTACAATTTCAAAGCTAAAAATTTGGGGTCCTACTTCGACCTACGCTTGGACCTGGAAATGGGTCTTAAAGTATCCATTTCACTTCAATAGGTCCCTTGGATCCGGAGGTTATTAGGAGGTTAAACATTTCTCTTACCGACTAAAACCTATTTTACAAATTCAAAGTTAAAAATCTGGGGTCCTACTTGGACCTACGCTTGAACTTGGAAATGGGTCTTAAAGTACGACTTCTGATCTTTCCGATGGCACCCATTTCTCTTAATTAGGTCCCATGGATCCGGAGTTGTTTTGAGGTTAAACATTTCTCTTTACCGACTAAAACCTATTTTACAATATCAAAGTTAAAAATTTGGGGGTCCCACTTAGACCTACGCTTGGGCTTGGACAGGGGACCCTAAGTACGAACTCTGATCTTTCCGTTGGCACCTATTTCACTCTAATAGGTCCGATGGATCCGGAGTTATTAGAGGTTACCGACTAAAACCTATTTTACAATTTCAAAGCTAAAAATTTGGGGTCCTACATGGACCCTACAGTACGACCTCTGATCTTTCCGGTGGCACCTATTTCACTCTAATAGGTCCCATGGATCAGGAGTTATTAGAGGTTAAAAACATTTCTCTTTACCGACTAAAACCTATTTACAATTTCAAAGTTAAAATTTTGGGGCCCTACTTCGACCTACGCTTGGACGTGGAAATGGGTCTTAAAGTATGACTTCTGTTCTTTCCGATGGCACCATTTTCGCTTTATTAGGTCCCTTGGATCGGAGTTATTAGAGGTTAAACATTTCCCTTTACCGACTAAAACCTATTTTACAAATTCAAAGTTAAAAATCTGGGGTCCTACTTGGACCTACGCTTGAACTTGGAAATGGGTCTTAAAGTACGACTACTTATCTTTCCGATGGCAACCCATTTCGCTTTAATAGGTCCAAATGGATCCGGAGTTATTAGAGGTTAAACATTTCTCTTTACCGACAAGTGCTTGCTGCACGATTAGGGTTGCCATGTAATTTATTTGGACACGATCTGAAAGCATGGCCTCAGACCTTTCCAATAACACCCATTTCATTTTCATAGGTCCCGTGGACCGGGAATTGTAAGCGTTTAAACATTTTTGTTTACCAAAATTTGCTTGCTGCTCGATTCTGTTGGCCTGGTATTTGGAAAAATTCTGATGAGAATTTGGCATAGAAAAACTGTTTGTATGTGTGGGTGAATAAATATTTTTTTAGACTCTTTTACACTTTTAAAGTTAAATTTTCGGGTCCTACTTGGACTTACGCTTAGCCTTGAAAATGGGTCTTAAAGTACGACTTCTGATCTTTCCGATGGCACCCATTTCGCTTTAATAGGTTCCATGGACCCGGGGTTGTTAGAGGTTAAACATTTCTCTTTACCGACTAAAACCTATTTTACAATTTCAAAGTTAAAAATTTGGGGACCCATTTAGACCTACGCTTGGACTCTGACATGGACCCTAAAGTACAACCTCTGATCTTTCCGGTGGCACCTATTTCACTCTAATAGGTCCCATGGATCCAGAGTTATTAGAGGTTAAACTATTTCTCTTTACCGACTAAAACCTATTTAACAATTTCAAAGCTAAAATTTGGGGTCCTACTTCGACCTACGCTACCTGGAAGGTCGTGAAGTACTGATATTTCCGATGGCATCCATTTCACTTCAATAGGTCCATTGGATCCGGAGTTATTAGAGGTTAAACATTTCTCTTTACCGACTAAAACCTATTTTACAAATTCAAAGTTAAAAATCTGGGGTCCTACTTGGACCTACGCTTGAACTTGGAAATGGGTCTTAAAGTACGACTTCTGATCTTTCCGATGGCACCCATTTCTCTTAATTAGGTCCCATGGACCCGGAGTTGTTTGAGGTTAAACATTTCTCTTTACCGACTAAAACCTATTTTACAATATCAAAGTTAAAAATTTGGGGTCCCACTTAGACCTACGCTTGGGCTTGGACAGGGACCCTAAAGTACGAACTCTGATCTTTCCGTTGGCACCTATTTCACTCTAATAGGTCCGATGGATCCGGAGTTATTAGAGGTTACCGACTAAAACCTATTTTACAATTTAAAGCTAAAAATTTGGGGTCCTACATGGACCCTAAAGTACGACCTCTGATCTTTCCGGTGGCACCTATTTCACTCTAATAGGTCCCATGGATCAGGAGTTATTAGAGGTTAAACATTACTCTTTACCGACTAAAACCTATTTTACAATTTCAAAGTTAAAATTTTGGGGTCCTACTTCGACCTACGCTTGGACGTGGAAATGGGTCTTAAAGTATGACTTCTGTTCTTTCCGATGGCACCCTTTTCGCTTTATTAGGTCCCTTGGATGCGGAGTTATTAGAGGTTAAACATTTCCCTTTACCGACTAAAACCTATTTTACAAATTCAAAGTTAAAAATCTGGGGTCCTACTTGTACCTACGCTTGAACTTGGAAATGGGTCTTAAAGTACGACTACTATCTTTCCGATGGCACCCATTTCGCTTTAATAGGTCCCAATGGATCCGGAGTTATTAGAGGTTAAACATTTCTCTTTACCGACAAGTGCTTGCTGCACGATTAGGGTTGCCATGTAATTTTATTTGGACACGATCTGAAAGCATGGCCTCAGGCCTTTCCAATGACACCCATTTCATTTTCATAGGTCCCATGGACCGGGAGTTATAAGCGTTTAAACATTTTTGTTTACCAAAATTTGCTTGCTGCTCGATTCTGTTGGCCTGGTATTTGGAAAAAATTTTGATGAGAATTTTGCATAGAAAAACTGTTTGTATGTGTGGGTGAATAAATATTTTTTAGACTCTTTTACAATTTAAAGTTAAATTTTCGGGTCCTACTTGGACTTACGCTTAGCCTTGAAAATGGGTCTTAAAGTACGACTTCTGATCTTTCCGATGGCACCCATTTCTCTTTAATAGGTCCCATGGACCCGGAGTTGTTAGAGGTTAAACATTTCTCTTTACCGACTAAAACCTATTTTACAATTTCAAAGTTAAAAATTTGGGGTCCTACTTCGACCTACGCTTGGACCTGCACATGGGTCTTAAAGTACGACTTCTGATATTTCCGATGGCATCCATTTATTTTTAATAGGTCCCATGGATCCGGAGTTATTAGAGGTTAAACATTTCCCTTAACCGACTAAAACTTATTTTACAATTCCATAGTTAAAAAATCTGGGGTCCTACTTAGAACTACGCTCGAACTTGGAAATGGGTCTTAAAGTACAACTTCTGATCTTTCCGATGGCACCCATTTCGCTTTAATAGGTCCCATGGATCCGGAGTTATTAGAGGTTAAACATTTCTCTTTACCGACTAAAACCTATTTTACAATTTCAAAGTTCAAAATTTGGGGTCCTACTTGGACCTACGCTTGGACTTGGACCCTAAAGTACGACCTCTGATCTTTCCGGTGGCACCTATTTCACTCTAATAGGTCCCATGGATCCGGAGTTATTAGAAGGTTAAACATTTCTCTTTACCGACTAAAACCTATTTTACAATTCAAAGCTAAAAATTTGGGGTCCTACTTCGACCTACGCTAGACCTGGAAATGGGTCTTAAAGTATGACTTCTGATCTTTCCGATGGCACTCCATTTCGCTTTAATAGGTCCCTTGGATCCGGAGTTATTAGAGGTTAAACATTTCTCTTTACCGACTAAAACCTATTTTACAATTCAAAGTTAAAAACCTTGGGGTCCTACTTCGACCTACGCTTGGACCTGGAAATGGGTCTTAAAGTACGACTTCTGATATTTCCGATGGCATCCATTTCGCTTTAATAGGTCCCATGGATCCGGAGTTATTAGAGGTTAAACATTTCTCTTTACCGACTAAACCTATTTTACAAATTCAAAGTTAAAAATCTGGGGTCCTACTTGGACCTACGCTTGAACTTGGAAATGGGTACTTAAAGTACGACTTCTGATCTTTCCGATGGCACCCATTTCGCTTTAATAGGTCCCAATGGATCCGGAGTTATTAGAGGTTAAACATTTCTCTTTACCGACAAGTGCTTGCTGCACGATTAGGGTTGCCATGTAATTTTATTTGGACACGATCTGAAAGCATGGCCTCAGACCTTTCCAATGACACCCATTTCATTTTCATAGGTCCCATGGACCGGGACTTATAAGCGTTTAAACATTTTTGTTTACCAAAATTTGCTTGCTGCTCGATTCTGTTGGCCTGGTATTTGGAAAAAATTTTGATGAGAATTTTGCATAGAAAAACTGTTTGTATGTGTGGGTGAATAAATATTTTTTTAGACTCTTTTACACTTTTAAAGTTAAATTTTCGGGTCCTACTTGGACTTACGCTTAGCCTTGAAAATGGGTCTTAAAGTACGACTTCTGATCTTTCCGATGACACCCATTTCTCTTTAATAGGTCGCATGGATCCGGAGTTATTAGAGGTTAAACATTTCCCTTTACCGACTAAAACCTATTTTACAATTTCAAAGTTAAAAATTTGTGGTCCTCCTTAGACTTACGCTTAGCCCTGGAAATGGGTCTTAAAGTACGACATCTGATCTTTCCGGTGGCACCAATTTCGCTTTAATAGGTCCCATGGACCCGGAGTTGTTAGAGGTTAAACATTTCTCTTTACCGACTAAAACCTATTTTACAATTTCAAAGTTAAAAATTTGGGGTCCTACTTCGACCTACGCTTGGACCTGGAAATGGGTCTTAAAGTACGACTTCTGATCTTTCCGATGGCACCTATTTCACTCTAATAGGTCCCATGGATCCGGAGTTATTAGAGGTTAAACATTTCCCTTTACCGACTAAAAACTATTTTACAATTCCATAGTTAAAAATCTGGGGTCCTACTTGGACATACGCTTGAACTTGGAAATGGGTCTTAAAGTACGACTTCTGATCTTTCCGATGGCACCCATTTCGCTTTAATAGGTCCCATGGATCCGGAGTTATTAGAGGTTAAACATTTCTCTTTACCGACTAAAACCTATTTTACAAATTCAAAGTTAAAAATTGGGGTCCCACTTAGACCTACGCTTGGAATTGGACATGGACCTTAAAGTACGACTTCTGATCTTTCCGATGGCACCTATTTCACTCTAATAGGTCCCATGGATCCGGAGTTATTAGAGGTTAAACATTTCCCTTTACCGACTAAAACCTATTTTACAAATTCAAAGTTAAAAATTTGGGGTCCCACTTAGACCTACGCTTGAACTTGGAAATGGGTCTTAAAGTACGACTCTGATCTTTCCGATGGCACCCATTTCGCTTTAATAGGTCCCAATGGATCCGGAGTTATTAGAGGTTAAACATTTCTCTTTACCGACAAGTGCTTGCTGCACGATTAGGGTTGCCATGTAATTTTATTTGGACACGATCTGAAAGCATGGCCTCAGACCTTTCCAATGACACCCATTTCATTTTCATAGGTCCCATGGACCGGGAGTTATAAGCGTTTAAACATTTTTGTTTACCAAAATTTGCTTGCTGCTCGATTCTGTTGGCCTGGTATTTAGAAAAAATTTTGATGAGAATTTTGCGTAGAAAAACTGTTTGTATGGGTGGGTGAATAAATATTTTTTTAGACTCTTTTACACATTTAAAGTTAAATTTTCGGGTCCTACTTGGACTTACGCTTAGCCTTGAAAATGGGTCTTAAGGTACGACCTTCTGATCTTTCCGATGGCACCCATTTCTCTGTAATAGGTCCCATGGACCCGGAGTTGTTAGAGGTTAAACATTTCTCTTTACCGACTAAACCTATTTTACAATTTCAAAGTTAAAAATTTGGGGTCCCACTTAGACCTTACGGTTGGACTTGGACATGGACCCTAAAGTACGACCTCTGATCTTTCCGGTGGCACCTATTTCACTCTAATAGGTCCTATGGATCCGGAGTTATTAGAGGTTAAACATTTCTCTTTACCGACTAAAACCTATTTTACAATTCAAAGTTAAAAATCTTGGGGTCCTACTTGGACCTACGCTTGGAACTTGGAAATGGGTCTTAAAGTACGACTTCTGATCTTTCCGATGGCACCCATTTCACTTTAATAGGTCCCATGGATCCGGAGTTATTAGAGGTTAAACATTTCCCTTTACCGACTAAAACCTATTTTACAATTCAAAGTTAAAAATCTGGGGTCCTACTTGGACCTACGCTTGGACTTGGAAATGGGTCTTAAAGTACGACTTCTGATCTTTCCGATGGCACCCATTTCGCTTTAATAGGTCCATGGATCCGGAGTTATTAGAGGTTAAACATTTCTCTTTACCGACAAGTGCTTGCTGCACGATTAGGGTTGCCATGTAATTTTATTTGGACACGATCTGAAAGCATGGCCTCAGGCCTTTCCAATGACACCCATTTCATTTTAATAGGTCCCAATGGATCCGGAGTTATTAGAGGTTAAACATTTCTCTTTACCGACAAGTGCTTGCTGCACGATTAGGGTTGCCATGTAATTTTATTTGGACACGATCTGAAAGTATGGCCTCAGACCTTTCCAATGACACCCATTTCACTTTAGTAGGTCCTATGGATCCGGAGTTATTAGAGGTTAAACATTTCTCTTTACCGACTAAAACCTATTTTACAATTTCAAAGCTAAAAATTTGTGGTCCTCCTTGGACTTACGCTTAGCCTTGAAAATGGGTCTTAAAGTACGACTTCTGATCTTTCCGATGGCACCCATTTCGCTTTAATAGGTCCATGGATCCGGAGTTGTTAGAGGTTAAACATTTCTCTTTACCGACTAAAACCTATTTTACAATTTCAAAGTTAAAAATTTGGGGTCCCACTTAGACCTACGCTTGGACTTGGACATGGACCCTAAAGTACGACCTCTGATCTTTCCGGTGGCACCTATTTCACTCTAATAGGTCCCATGGATCCGGAGTTATTAGAGGTTAAACATTTCTCTTTACCGACTAAAACCTATTTTACAATTTCAAAGTTAAAAATTTGGGGTCCTACTTAGACCTACGCTTGGACTTGGAAATGGATCTTAAAGTATGACTTCTGATCTTTCCGATGGCACCCATTTCGCTTAATAGGTCCCTTAGGATCCGGAGTTATTAGAGGTTAAACATTTCTCTTTTACCGACTAAAACCTATTTTACAATTCAAAGTTAAAATTTGGGGACCCATTTAGACCTACGCTTGACTTGGACATGGGATCTTAAAGTACGAACCTCTGATCTTTCCGATGGCACCATTTCACTCTTAATAGTCCCATTGGATCCGGAGTTATTAGAGGTTAAACATTTCTCTTTACCGACTAAAACCTATTTTACAAATTCAAAGTTAAAAATCTGCGGGTCCTACTTGGACCTACGCTTGACGTGGAAATGGGTCTTAAAGTACGACTTCTGTTCTTTCCGATGGCACCCATTTCGCTTTATTAGGTCCCATGGATGCCGGAGGTATTAGAGGTTAAACATTTCCCTTTACCGACTAAAACCTATTTTACAAATTCCATAAGTTAAAAATCTGGGGTCCTACTTGGACTTACGCTTGGACTTGGAAATGGGTCTTAAAGTACGACCTCTGATCTTTCCGTGGCACCTATTTCACTCTAATAGGCCCCATGGATCCGGAGTTATTAGAGGTTAAACATTTCTCTTTACCGACAAGTGTTTGCTGCACGATTAGGGTTGCCATGTAATTTTATTTGGACACGATCTGAAAGCATGGCCTCAGACCTTTCCAATGACACCCATTTCACTTTAATAGGTCCCAATGGATCCGGAGTTATTAGAGGTTAAACATTTCTCTTTACCGACTAAAACCTATTTTACAATTTCAAAGTTAAAAATTTGGGGTCCTACTTAGACCTACGCTTGGACTTGGAAATGGGTCTTAAAGTACGACTTCTGATCTTTCCGATGGCACCCATTTCGCTTTAATAGGTCCAATGGATCCGGAGTTATTAGAGGTTAAACATTTCTCTTTACCGACTAAAACCTATTTTACAAATTCAAAGTTAAAAATCTGGGGTCCTACTTCGACCTACGCTTGGACTTGGAAATGGGTCTTAAAGTACTGACTTCTGATCTTTCCGATGGCACCCTATTTCGCTTTAATAGGTCCCATTGGATCCGGAGTTATTAGAGGTTAAACATTTCCCTTTACCGACTAAAACCTATTTTACAAATTCAAAGTTAAAAATCTGGGGTCCTACTTGGACCTACGCTTGAACTTGGAAATGGGTCTTAAAGTACGACTACTGATCTTTCCGATGGCACCCATTTCGCTTTAATAGGTCCCAATGGATCCGGAGTTATTAGAGGTTAAACATTTCTCTTTACCGACAAGTGCTTGCTGCACGATTAGGGTTGCCATGTAATTTTATTTGGACACGATCTGAAAGCATGGCCTCAGACCTTTCCAATAACACCCATTTCATTTTCATAGGTCCCATGGACCGGGAGTTGTAAGCGTTTAAACATTTTTGTTTACCAAAATTTGCTTGCTGCTCGATTCTGTTGGCCTGGTATTTGGAAAAATTCTGATGAGAATTTGCATAGAAAAACTGTTTGTATGTGTGGGTGAATAAATATTTTTTTAGACTCTTTTACAATTTAAAGTTAAATTTTCGGGTCCTACTTGGACTTACGCTTAGCCTTGAAAATGGGTCTTAAAGTACGACTTCTGATCTTTCCGATGGCACCCATTTCGCTTTAATAGGTTCCATGGACCCGGGGTTGTTAGAGGTTAAACATTTCTCTTTACCGACTAAAACCTATTTTACAATTTCAAAGTTAAAAATTTGGGGACCCATTTAGACCTACGCTTGGACTCTGACATGGACCTAAAGTACAACCTCTGATCTTTCCGGTGGCACCTATTTCACTCTAATAGGTCCCATGGATCCGGAGTTATTAGAGGTTAAACATTTCTCTTTACCGACTAAAACCTATTTTACAATTTCAAAGCCAAAAATTTGGGGTCCTACTTCGACCTACGCTTGGACCTGGAAATGGACTTAAAGTATGACTCTGATCTTTCCGATGGCACCATTTCACTTAATAGGTCCCATGGATCCGGAGTTATTAGAGGTTAAACATTTCTCTTTACCGACTAAAACCTATTTTACAATTCAAAGTTAAAATCTTGGGGTCCTACTTAGACCTACGCTTGACTTGGACATGGGTCTTAAAGTACGACCTTCTGATCTTTCCGATGGCACCCATTTCAGCTTTAATAGGTCCCATGGATCCGGAGTTATTAGAGGTTAAACATTTCTCTTTACCGACTAAACCTATTTTACAATTCAAAGTTAAAAATTTGGGGTCCTACTTAGACCTACGCTTGGACCTTGGACATGGGTCCTAAAGTACGACTTCTGATCTTTCCGATGGCACCCATTTCGCTTTAATAGGTCCCATGGATCCGGAGTTATTAGAGGTTAAACATTTCTCTTTACCGACTAAAACCTATTTTACAATTCAAAGTTAAAAATCTGGGGTCCTACTTGGACCTACGCTTGAACTTGGAAATGGGTCTTAAAGTACGACTTCTGATCTTTCCGATGGCACCCATTTCGCTTTAATAGGTCCCAATGGATCCGGAGTTATTAGAGGTTAAACATTTCTCTTTACCGACAAGTGCCTGCTGCACGATTAGGGTTGCCATGTAATTTTATTTGGACACGATCTGAAAGCATGGCCTCAGACCTTTCCAATAACACCCATTTCATTTTCATAGGTCCCGTGGACCGGGAGTTGTAAGCGTTTAAACATTTTGTTTACCAAAATTTGCTTGCTGCTCGATTCTGTTGGCCTGGTATTTGGAAAAATTCTGATGAGAATTTGGCATAGAAAAACTGTTTGTATGTGTGGGTGAATAAATATTTTTTTAGACTCTTTTACACTTTTAAAGTTAAATTTTCGGGTCCTACTTGGACTTACGCTTAGCCTTGAAAATGGGTCTTAAAGTACGACTTCTGAACTTTCCGATGGCACCCATTTCTCTTTAATAGGTCGCATGGATCCGGAGTTATTAGAGGTTAAACATTTCTCTTTACCGACTAAAACCTATTTTACAATTTCAAAGTTAAAAATTTGGGGTCCTACTTCGACCTACGCTTGGACCTGGAAATGGGACTTAAAGTACGACTTCTGATCTTTCCGATGGCACCCATTTCGCTTTAATAGGTCCCTTGGATCCGGAGTTATTAGAGGTTAAACATTTCTCTTTACCGACTAAAACCTATTTTACAAATTCAAGGTTAAAAATTTGGGGTCCTACTTCGACCTACGCTTGGACTTGGACATGGACCCTAAAGTACGACCTCTGATCTTTCCGGTGGCACCTATTTCACTCTAATAGGTCCCATGGATCCGGAGTTATTAGAGGTTAAACATTTCCCTTTACCGACTAAAACCTATTTTACAATTCCATAGTTAAAAATCTGGGGTCCTACTTGGACCTACGCTTGAACTTGGAAATGGGTCTTAAAGTACGACTTCTGATCTTTCCGATGGCACCCATTTCGCTTTAATAGGTCCCAATGGATCCGGAGTTATTAGAGGTTAAACATTTCTCTTTACCGACAAGTGCTTGCTGCACGATTAGGGTTGCCATGTAATTTTATTTGGACACGATCTGAAAGCATGGCCTCAGACCTTTCCAATGACACCCATTTCATTTTCATAGGTCCCATGGACCGGGAGTTATAAGCGTTTAAACATTTTTGTTTACCAAAATTTGCTTGCTGCTCGATTCTGTTGGCCTGGTATTTGGAAAAAATTTTGATGAGAATTTTGCATAGAAAAACTGTTTGTATGTGTGGGTGAATAAATATTTTTTTAGACTCTTTTACACATTTAAAGTTAAATTTTCGGGTCCTACTTGAACCTATGCTTGGACTTGGACATGGACCCTAAAGTACGACCTCTGATCTTTCCGGTGGCATCCATTTCACTTTAATAGGTTCCATGGATCCGGAGTTATTAGAGGTTAAACATTTCTCTTTACCGACTAAAACCTATTTTACAATTCCATAGTTAAAAATCTGGGGTCCTACTTGGACCTACGCTTGAACTTGGAAATGGGTCTTAAAGTACGACTTCTGATCTTTCCGATGGCACCCATTTCGCTTTAATAGGTCCCATGGATCCGGAGTTATTAGAGGTTAAACATTTCTCTTTACCGACTAAAACCTATTTTACAATTTCAAAGTTAAAAATTTGGGGTCCTACTTGGACCTACGCTTGGACCTGGAAATGGGACTTAAAGTACGACTCTGATCTTTCCGATGGCACCCATTTCACTTTAATAGGTCCCATGGATCCGGAGTTATTAGAGGTTAACATTTCTCTTTACCGACTAAAACCTATTTTACAATTTCAAAGTTCAAAATTTGGGGTCCCACTTAGACCTACGCTTGGACTTGGAAGGACCCTAAAGTACGACCTCTGATCTTTCCGGTGGCACCTATTTCACTCTAATAGGTCCCATGGATCCGGAGTTATTAGAGGTTAAACATTTCTCTTTACCGACTAAACCTATTTTACAATTTCAAAGCTAAAAATTTGGGGTCCTACTTCGGACCTACGCTTGGACCTGGAAATGGGTCTTAAAGTACTGACTTCTGATCTTTCCGATGGCACCCATTTCGCTTTAATAGGTCCCTATGGATCCGGAGTTATTAGAGGTTAAACATTTCTCTTTACCGACTAAAACCTATTTTACAAATTCAAGTTAAAAATCTGGGGTCCTACTTGGACCTACGCTTGAACTTGGAAATGGGTCTTAAAGTACGACTTCTGATCTTTCCGATGGCACCCATTTCGCTTTAATAGGTCCCATGGATCCGGAGTTATTAGAGGTTAAACATTTCTCTTACCGACAAGTGCTTGCTGCACGATTAGGGTTGCCATGTAATTTTATTTGGACACGATCTGAAAGCATGGCCTCAGACCTTTCCAATACACCCATTTCATTTTCATAGGTCCCGTGGACCGGGAGTTGTAAGCGTTTTAACATTTTTGTTTACCAAAATTTGCTTGCTGCTCGATTCTGTTGGCCTGGTATTTGGAAAAATTTTGATGAGAATTTGGCATAGAAAAACTGTTTGTATGTGTGGGTGAATAAATATTTTTTTAGACTCTTTTACACATTTAAAGTTAAATTTCGGGTCCTACTTGGACTTACGCTTAGCCTTGAAAATGGGTCTTAAAGTACGACTTCTGATATTTCCGATGGCACCCATTTCTCTTTAATAGGTCCCATGGACCCGGAGTTGTTAGAGGTTAAACATTTCTCTTTACCGACTAAAACCTATTTTACAATTTCAAAGTTAAAAATTTGGGGTCCCACTTAGACCTACGCTTTGGACTGACATGGACCCTAAAGTACGACCTCTGATCTTTCCGGTGGCACCTATTTCACTCTAATAGGTCCCATGGATCCGGAGTTATTAGAGGTTAAACATTTCTCTTTACCGACTAAAACCTATTTTACACTTCCATAGTTAAAATCTGGGGTCCTACTTGGAACTACGCTTGAACTTGGAAATGGATCTTAAAGTATGACTTCTGATCTTTTCCGATGGCACCCATTCGCTTTAATAGGTCCCTTATGGATCCGGAGTTATTAGAGGTTAAACATTTCTCTTTACCGACTAAAACCTATTTTACAAATTCAAAGTTAAAAATTTGGGGTCCTACTTCGACCTATCGCTTGGACCTGGACATGGGTCCTTAAAGTACGACCTTCTGATATTTCCGATGGCATCCATTTCGCTTTAATAGGCCCCAATGGATCCGGAGTTATTAGAGGTTAAACATTTCTCTTTACCGACTTAAAACCTATTTTACAAATTCAAAGTTAAAAATCTGCGGTCCTACTTGGACCTACGCTTGAACTTGGAAATGGGTCTTAAAGTACGACTTCTGGTCTTTCCGATGGCACCCATTTCGCTTAATAGGTCCCAATGGATCCGGAGTTATTAGAGGTTAAACATTTCTCTTTACCGACAAGTGCTTGCTGCACGATTAGGGTTGCCATGTAATTTTATTTGGACACGATCTGAAAGCATGGCCTCAGACCTTTCCAATAACACCCATTTCATTTTCATAGGTCCCGTGGACGGGAGTTGTAAGCGTTTAAACATTTTTGTTTACCAAAATTTGCTTGCTGCTCGATTCTGTTGGCCTGGTATTTGGAAAAAATTTTGATGAGAATTTTGCATAGAAAAACTGTTTGTATGTGTGGGTGAATAAATATTTTTTTAGACTCTTTTACACTTTAAAGTTAAATTTCGGGTCCTACTTGGACTTACGCTTAGCCTTGAAAATGGGTCTTAAGTACGACTTCTCATCTTTCCGATGGCTCCCATTTCTCTGTAATAGGTCCCATGGACCCGGAGTTGTTAGAGGTTAAACATTTCTCTTTACCGACTAAAACCTATTTTACAATTTCAAAGTTAAAAATTTGGGGTCCCACTTAGACCTACGCTTGGACTTGGACATGGACCCTAAAGTACGACCTCTGATCTTTCCGGTGGCACCTATTTCACTCTAATAGGTCCCATGGATCCGGAGTTATTAGAGGTTAAACATTTCTCTTTACCGACTAAAACCTATTTTACAAATTCAAAGTTAAAAATTGGGGTCCTACTTGGACCTACGCTTGGACCTGGACATGGGTCTTAAAGTATGACTTCTGATCTTTCCGATGGCACCCATTTCTCTTTAATAGGTCCCATGGACCCGGAGTTGTTAGAGGTTAAACATTTCTCTTTACCGACTAAAACCTATTTTACAATTTCAAAGTTAAAAATTGGGGTCCTACTTAGACCTACGCTTGGACTTGGATATGGGTCTTAAAGTACGACCTCTGATCTTTCCGGTGGCACCTATTTCACTCTAATAGGTCCCATGGATCCGGAGTTATTAGAGGTTAAACATTTCTCTTTACCGACTAAAACCTATTTTACAAATTCAAAGTTAAAAATTTGGGGTCCTACTTGGACCTACGCTTGAACTTGGAAATGGGTCTTAAAGTACGACTTCTGATCTTCCGATGGCACCCATTTCGCTTTAATAGGTCCCAATGGATCCGGAGTTATTAGAGGTTAAACATTCTCTTTACCGACAAGTGCTTGCTGCACGATTAGGGTTGCCATGTAATTTTATTTGGACACGATCTGAAAGCATGGCCTCAGACCTTTCCAATAACACCCATTTCATTTTCATAGGTCCCATGGACCGGGAGTTATAAGCGTTTAAACATTTTTGTTTACCAAAATTTGCTTGCTGCTCGATTCTGTTGGCCTGGTATTTGGAAAAAATTTTGATGAGAATTTTGCATAGAAAAACTGTTTGTATGTGTGGGTGAATAAATATTTTTTTAGACTCTTTTACAAATTTAAAGTTAAAATTTCGGGTCCTACTTGGACTTACGCTTAGCCTTGAAAATGGGTCTTAAGGTACGACTTCTCATCTTTCCGATGGCTCCCATTTCTCTGTAATAGGTTCCCATGGCCCGGAGTTGTTAGAGGTTAAACATTTCTCTTTTACCGACTAAAACCTATTTTACAATTTCAAAGTTAAAATTGGGGTCCCACTTAGACCTACGTTTGGACATGGACCCTAAAGTACGACCTCTGATCTTTCCGGTGGCACCTATTTCACTCTAATAGGTCCAATGGATCCGGAGTTATTAGAGGTAAACATTTCTCTTACCGACTAAAACCTATTTTACACTTCCATAGTTAAAAAATCTGGGGTCCTACTTGGAACTACGCTTGAACTTGGAAATGGATCTTAAAGTATGACTTCTGATCTTTCCGATGGCACCCTATTTTCGCTTCTAATAGGTCGGCCTAGGATCCGGAGTTATTAGAGGTTAAACATTTCTCTTACCGACTAAACCTATTTTACAATTTCAAAGCTAAAAATTTGGGTCCTACTTCGACCTACGCTTGACCTGGACATGGGTCTTAAAGTACGACCTCTGATCTTTCCGGTGGCACCTATTTCACTCTAATAGGTCCCATGGATCCGGAGTTATTAGAGGTTAAACATTTCTCTTTACCGACTAAAACCTATTTTACAAATTCAAAGTTAAAAATCTGGGGTCCTACTTGGACCTACGCTTGAACTTGGAAATGGGTCTTAAAGTACGACTTCTGATCTTTCCGATGGCACCCATTTCGCTTTAATAGGTCCCAATGGATCCGGAGTTATTAGAGGTTAAACATTTCTCTTTACCGACAAGTGCTTGCTGCACGATTAGGGTTGCCATGTAATTTTATTTGGACACGATCTGAAAGCATGGCCTCAGACCTTTCCAATGACACCCATTTCATTTTCATAGGTCCCATGGACCGGGAGTTATAAGCGTTTAAACATTTTTGTTTACCAAAATTTGCTTGCTGCTCGATTCTGTTGGCCTGGTATTTGGAAAAAATTTTGATGAGAATTTTGCATAGAAAAACTGTTTGTATGTGTGGGTGAATAAATATTTTTTTAGACTCTTTTACACTTTTAAAGTTAAATTTTCGGGTCCTACTTGGACTTACGCTTAGCCTTGAAAATGGGTCTTAAAGTACGACTTCTGATCTTTCCGATGGCACCTATTTCACTCTAATAGGTCCCATGGATCCGGAGTTATTAGAGGTTAAACATTTCTCTTTACCGACTAAAACCTATTTTACAATTTCAAAGTTAAAAATTTGGGGTCCCACTTAGACCTACGCTTGGACTTGGACATGGACCCTAAAGTACGACCTCTGATCTTTCCGATGGCACCCATTTCGCTTTAATAGGTCCCATGGATCCGGAGTTATTAGAGGTTAAACATTTCTCTTTACCGACTAAAACCTATTTTACAATTTCAAAGCTAAAAATTTGGGGTCCTACTTCGACCTACGCTTGGACCTGGAAATGGGTCTTAAAGTACGACTTCTGATCTTTCCGATGGCACCCATTTCACTTTAATAGGTCCCATGGATCCGGAGTTATTAGAGGTTAAACATTTCTCTTTACCGACTAAAACCTATTTTACAATTTCAAGTTTAAATTTTCGGGTCCTACTTGGACCTACGCTTGAACTTGGAAATGGGTCTTAAAGTACGACTTCTGATCTTTCCGATGGCACCCATTTCGCTTTAATAGGTCCCATGGATCCGGAGTTATTAGAGGTTAAACATTTCTCTTTACCGACTAAAACCTATTTTACAAATTCAAAGTTAAAAATTTGGGGTCCTACTTCGACCTACGCTTGGACCTGGATATGGGTCTTAAAGTACGACCTCTGATCTTTCCGATGGCACCATTTCGCTTTAATAGGTCCCATGGACCGGGAGTTATAAGCGTTTAAACATTTTTGTTTACCAAAATTTGCTTGCTGCTCGATTCTGTTGGCCTGGTATTTGGAAAAAATTTTGATGAGAATTTTGCATAGAAAAACTGTTTGTATGTGTGGGTGAATAAATATTTTTTTAGACTCTTTTACACTTTTAAAGTTAAATTTTCGGGTCCTACTTGGACTTACGCTTAGCCTTGAAAATGGGTCTTAAAGTACGACTTCTGATCTTTCCGATGGCACCCATTTCGCTTTAATAGGTCCCATGGACCCGGAGTTGTTAGAGGTTAAACATTTCTCTTTACCGACTAAAACCTATTTTACAATTTCAAAGTTAAAAATTTGGGGTCCCACTTAGACCTACGCTTGGACTTGGACATGGACCTTAAAGTACGACTTCTGATCTTTCCGATGGCACCCATTTCGCTTTAATAGGTCCCTTGGACCCGGAGTTTTAGAGGTTAAACATTTCTCTTTACCGACAAGTGCTTGCTGCACGATTAGGGTTGCCATGTAATTTTATTTGGACACGATCTGAAAGTATGGCCTCAGACCTTTCCAATGACACCCATTTCATTTTAATAGGTCCCATGGACCGGGAGTTATAAGCGTTTAAACATTTTTGTTTACCAAAATTTGCTTGCTGCTCGATTCTGTTGGCCTGGTATTTGGAAAAAATTTTGATGAGAATTTTGCATAGAAAAACTGTTTGTATGTGTGGGTGAATAAATATTTTTTTAGACTCTTTTACACTTTTAAAGTTAAATTTTCGGGTCCTACTTGGACTTACGCTTAGCCTTGAAAATGGGTCTTAAAGTACGACTTCTGATCTTTCCGATGGCACCCATTTCTCTTTAATAGGTCGCATGGATCCGGAGTTATTAGAGGTTAAACATTTCTCTTTACCGACTAAAACCTATTTTACAATTTCAAAGTTAAAAATTTGGGGTCCCACTTAGACCTACGCTTGGACTTGGACATGGACCCTAAAGTACGACCTCTGATCTTTCCGGTGGCACCTATTTCACTCTAATAGGTCCCATGGATCCGGAGTTATTAGAGGTTAAACATTTCTCTTTACCGACTAAAACCTATTTTACAATTTCAAAGCTAAAAATTTGGGGTCCTACTTCGACCTACGCTTGGACCTGGAAATGGGACTTAAAGTACGACTTCTGATCTTTCCGATGGCACCTATTTCACTCTAATAGGTGGCATGGATCCGGAGTTATTAGAGGTTAAACATTTCTCTTTACCGACTAAAACCTATTTTACAAATTCAAGGTTAAAAATTTGGGGTCCTACTTCGACCTACGCTTGGACCTGGACATGGGTCTTAAAGTACGACTTCTGATATTTCCGATGGCATCCATTTCACTTTAATAGGTCCCATGGATCCGGAGTTATTAGAGGTTAAACATTTCTCTTTACCGACTAAAACCTATTTTACAATTTCAAAGTTAAAAATCTGGGGTCCTACTTGGACCTACGCTTGAACTTGGAAATGGGTCTTAAAGTACGACTTCTGATCTTTCCGATGGCACCTCTATCACTCTAAGGGGTCCCATGGATCAGGAGTTATTAGAGGTTAAATAAACATATCTCTTTACCGACGAAAACCTATTTTACAAATTCAAAGTTCAAAATCTGGGGTCCTACTTGGACCTACGCTTGGACCTTGAAATGGCACTTAAAGTATGACTTCTGATCTTTCCGATGGCACCCATTTCGCTTTAATAGGTCCCTTGAATCCGGAGTTATTAGAGGTTAAACATTTCTCTTTACCGACTAAAACCTATTTTACAAATTCAAGGTTAAAAATTTGGGGTCCTACTTCGACCTACGCTTGGACCTGGACATGGGTCTTAAAGTACGACTTCTGATATTTCCGATGGCATCCATTTCACTTTAATAGGTCCTATGGATCCGGAGTTATTAGAGGTTAACATTTCTCTTTACCGACTAAAACCTATTTTACAATTCCATAGTTAAAAATCTGGGGTCCTACTTGACCTACGCTTGAACTTGGAAATGGGTCTTAAAGTACGACATCTGATCTTTCCGATGGCACCCATTACGCTTTAATAGGTCCCATGGATCCGGAGTTTTTAGAGGTTTAAACATTTCTCTTTACCGACAAGTGCTCGCTGCACGATTAGGGTTGCCACGTAATTTTATTTGGACACCATCTGGAAGCATGGCCTCAGGCCTTTCCAATGACACCCATTTCATTTTCATAGGTCCCATGAACCGGGAGTTATAAGCGTTTAAACATTTTTGTTTACCAAAATTTGCTTGCTGCTCGATTCTGTTGGCCTGGTATTTGGAAAAATTTTGTTGAGAATTTTGCATAGTAAAACTGTTTGTATGTGTGGGTGAATAAATATTTTTTTGGACTCTTTTACAATTTTAAAGTTAAATTTTCGAGTCCTACTTAGACTTACGCTTAGCCTTGAAAATGGGTCTTAAAGTACGACCTCTGATCTTTCCGGTGGCACCTATTTCACTCTAATAGGTCGCATGGATCCGGAGTTATTAGAGGTTAAACATTTCTCTTTACCGACTAAAACCTATTTTAAAATTTCAAAGTTCAAAATTTGGGGTCCCACTTAGACCTTCGGTTGGACTTGGACATGGACCCTAAAGTACGACCTCTGATCTTTCCGATGGCACCCATTTCGCTTTAATAGGTCCTATGGATCCGGAGTTGTTAGAGGTTAAACATTTCTCTTTACCGACTAAAACCTATATTACAATTTCAAAGTTAAAAATTTGGGGTCCCACTTCGACCTACGCTTGGACTTGGAGATGGACCCTAAAGTACGACCTCTGATCTTTCCGGTGGCAGCTATTTCACTCTAATAGGTCCCATGGATCCGGAGTTATTAGAGGTTAAACATTTCTCTTTACCGACTAAAACCTATTTTACAATTTCAAAGCTAAAAATTTGGGGTCGTACTTCGACCTACGCCTAGACCTGGAAATGGGTCTTAAAGTATGACTACTGATCTTTCCGATGGCACCCATTTCGCTTTAATAGGTCTATTGGATCCGGAGTTATTAGAGGTTAAACATTTCTCTGTACCGACTAAAACCTATTTTACAAATTCAAATTTAAAAACCTGGGGTCCTACTTGGACCTACGCTTGAACTTGGAAATGGGTCTTAAAGTACGACTTCTGATCTTTCCGATGGCACCCATTTCGCTTTAATAGGTACCAATGGATCCGGAGTTATTAGAGGTTAAACATTTCCCTTTACCGACTAAAACCTATTTTACAATTCCATAGTTAAAAGTCTGGGGTCCTACTTGGACCTACGCTTAGCCTTGAATATGGGTCCTAAAATACGACTTCTGATCTTTCCGATGGCACCCATTTTTCTTTGATAGGTTCCATGGACCCGGAGTTGTTAGAGGTTAAAAATTTCTCTTTACCGACTAAAACCTATTTTACAATTTCAAAGTTAAAAATTTGCGGTCCCACTTAGACCTACGCTTGGACTTGGACATGGACCGTAAAGTACGACCTCTGACCTTTCCGGTGGCACCTATTTCACTCTAATAGGTCCCATCGATCCGGAGTTATTAGAGGTTAAACATTTCTCTTTACCGACTAAAACCTATTTTACAATTTCAAAGTTAAAAATTTGGGGTCCTGCTTCGACCTACGCTTGGACTTGGACATGGACCCTAAAGTACGACCTCTGATCTTTCCGGTGGCACCTACTTCGCTCTAACAGGTCCCATGGATCAGGAGTTATTAGAGGTTAAACATTTCTCTTTACCGACTAAAACCTATTTTACAATTTCAAAGCTAAAAATTTGGGGTCCTACTTCGACCTACGCTTAGACCTGGAAATGGGTCTTAAAGTATGACTTCTGATCTTTCCGATGGCACCAATTTCGCTCTAATAGGTCCCTTGGATCCGGAGTTATTAGAGTTTAAACATTTCTCTTTACAGACTAAAACCTATTTTACAAATTCAAAGTTAAAAATCTGGGGTCCTACTTGGACCTATGCTTGAACTTGGAAATGGGTCTTAAAGTACGACTTCTGATCTTTCCGATGGCACCCATTTCGCTTTAATAGGTCCCAATGGATCCGGAGTTATTAGAGGTTAAACATTTCTCTTTACCGACAAGTGCTTGCTACACGATTAGGGTTGCCATGTAATTTTATTTGGACACGATCTGAAAGCATGGCCTCATACCTTTCCAATGACACTTATTTCATTTTCATAGGTCCCATGGACCGGGAGTTATAAGCGTTTAAACATTTTTGTTTACCAAAATTTGCTTGCTGCTCGATTCTGTTGGCCTGGTATTTGGAAAAAATTTTGATGAGAATTTTGCATAGAAAAACTGTTTGTATGTGTGGGTGAATAAATATTTTTTTAGACTCTTTTACACTTTTAAAGTTAAATTTTCGGGTCCTACTTGGACCTATGCTTGGACTTGGAAATGGGTCTTAAACTACGACTTCTTATCTTTCCGATGGAACCCAATATGTCCCATGGGTCCGGAGTTATTAGAGATTAAACATTTCTCTTTACCGACTAAAACCTATTTCACAATTTCAAGGTTAAAAGTTTGGGGTCCTACTTAGACTTACGCTTGGACTTGGAAATGGGTCTTAAAGTACGACTTCTGATCTTCCCGATGGCACCCATTTCGCTTTAATAGGTCCCATGGATCCGGAGTTATTAGAGGTTAAACATTAATTTTGTTTGTGGACAACGACTTCTTCTATAAACCAGAAACTATTGAAGGCCTAACAGTAAGAAATTTAAACTGAAAAACTAATTGCAACTATTATTCTATAATTTTTATACAGTAAGAACCCGCTTAGCGCGGGGGATAGGTTCCAACAATTTACAGCGCTAAACGAAACAGCGTTAAACGGGGCAACTTAAGTCGTACATACATCACGACTTCGGAAAATACGATTGGAATCTTCATTCTACAGAGTATACACCGTCCCTATAGAGACCACCGTTTTCTGTTGGTGTATAGCTGTTTTATTTGCACATATATACTACAAGCATCCATACAGTGTTCGATTTAGAGGAATTCCAATACTACCGCGTAATAGTGAAGCAGCGTTAAACGGAGTAGGGCTAAGCGGGGATCTTTCTGTAATTTAATGAAGTGTGCTGCAACTGTTACTATATTGCGATTACTTCTGTTATTTTTTTTCATTGTTTTTATTTTGTATTTGTTTGTTTTTACAATTTACTTGGCTTTTATCTTTCATTTTTTCTATCTGCTTTTCGATTTTTTTTTTCTGTTTCTGTTAAAACAATTTATAATTTTTATACTCTTTTCATTTTCTTTTTCCTTTTACAATTTTTCTTACTTACCAGCTATTATTTTTTATTATTGTAGTTGCTTTTTCATTTTTTTTCATTTTTTTATGGCATTTTTATGTATCCTTTAAGAACCAATATTTGAGTTGTGGGGCTTCCATTGTTGTTGTATTTTGCTTTAAAGAGTTTTTGGTTTTTTTCTGTGAACATGGTTGCGGTAAACATAATATCGGTTTGCATGAGACCTTTTTCGCATATTTTTTTTGTTCACTGTTTTGGCTTTATTGATTTGCTGTTTTAACGTTTTTATTTTTTTGTGTGTTCAATGCAGGTAAAAATCCTTTCGTTAAAGAGAATATTTCGTTATTTGGTCGGTCAATGGATTTCTATATGAGCTTGTATGTGAATGGCAATATAAATTGATATCGTAAACAAATTAGTGTATTCTATACATAGCTGCATATATATTGCATTATATACATATGTACACAAACGTATATACATTTATAGGCACAAAATTGTTCACAAAATATTTTCATTAGAAAGTATTTTAAAATTTTTTTCCCGAGTAGCTTTGAATTTATTAAATTATACGGTGCGACAGTGAAAATACAACCGAGTAGAATTCAAATATACTTATTTTTTATATATTTCTCGAACTTCCAAACTTGTTTTATTTGACAAAAAAAACGGTTTTTTTTGATCTTTTCACACAAATTTATTGATTCCCCAAATAAGTTTGAACCTATTTTAAAAATCCAAAGTTTCTTAGAGAGGTAAGAGATTAACCTTTCAAACAATATGCATAAACATTTTCTTCAAACTTATATGTTATAAGATTTGATGGGGTAAACTTTGGAAATATTAAACTAAAATTTTTCTTATTTTTTTTTAATTTGGAGCGTTTTAATTGCAAAATTTAATTAAAAAATATGAAATAAGTGGAAACATTCTTAAAGTGCCAAGAGTTTGAGACTTGGTTTGATGGAATTGTACAAGAATTACCTGGGCAGGTTTGGTGCTTAGCTAGCAAATTTCTCACATATAACAGGATACAGGTATTTCCAATTTTTCAGTTAATTTGGATTGACTCACACAATACCCATCCTTATGGGCGATTATCCTTTTGATAGGCATGCCGAAAAACTCAACATTCAGACAAAAGATTTTCGCATGATCTGTGGGTCTTAGAAGGAGGAAATTAGAAAAGAAAAATTAAATCAAAATTGAATAATTTGAAGGATTAAAATTACCTTTAATCATAACACGAGTTCTAAAGCTAATTTTTGAAGCTAAGATTTCTAATTTGTTAATTTTAACTGCTTATTGTGCAAATTTGAAGATATGTACGTACTTATGTACTTATACAGAGCGCTATACGGCATATAAATAACAGCATACACGCACACATATGTATAGGGTGGCTGATATATAATGCAACAAATTTTTAATTTTATTGTTCAAAAGCAAAAAATGTTGAAAATAACATAAAATTTTAGAGTCAGTTTAGATTTGTTCGAATTGGCAATCTTTGGTACGAAATATGGCCTTCAAACGGCCGTCAAAGCCATCACAGGCTGCACGAAAGTGGATCTGTGGTATTTTGACCCATTTCCGGCGAAGCGCCGTCGTGAGATGATCAGCACTTTGGTATTTTTTAGTGAGAACCAAAATGCTTTAGGAGCAAAAGTCTAACCGATTGAGATCCGGAGATTTTGGTGGCCATTGTGCGGTTAACGCGTGCTGAGTCTGCGGTCGAAATGTTTGTCTGCCCAGGGCTTCAATACTGTCTTTAAGACATTTTCCCGATAATATTCGGCATTTATTTTGACCCCACGGTCAATGAATATGAGCGGGGAGCGACCATCGGCCGTTACGGCGGCCCACACCATTACCATCGGCGGTGCTTGAGTTCTGGTGGCCAATCGCAGGTGTAAATTTTCAGCTGACCTCTTTGGCAAGTAAACCCGATCATTTTGTTTGTTCACAAACTGCTCAATTTGGAATGGCTTCTCATCGGAGAAAACCAAATTCGGTAACTGGCCACTTTCGTGCAAGCGAAGTAACTCCTTGGCTCTTTTCAGTCTAACTTTTTTTTTGTCCATCGGTCAGCTTTTGCACTCTTTGGAACTTCAATGGCTTTAGTCCAAGCTCATTTTTTAATATGTGTTGCATCCGTTCTCGCGATATATTCAGCTCACGAGCAATTTTTCTACTACTGCGGCGTGGATTTCGATCAAATATGGCCTTCACTTTTCGGATCATTTCTGGTGTTGTTACCGTTTTTTTCGTCCACTTTTTGGACGCGATGCAACACTGCCAGTATCACGGTAACGGACAATGGTGCGAGAAACAAGAGATTTATTCACATTTAAATGCTGGAGGGATCTAACGACAGCTACCTGTAGTTTTCAAGCCAGATATAGAGCATTCACTCTATCACGCTTGGAATCCATCATGAATAACCTTTTTTCTGAATGCAATAGATCAAAATGCTTTTACAAGCTTGTAAATAATAAAATGAACTGTCACTGGAATAAGTCTGTCAGCTGTCAGATTAGCGGTTTACAAATGATAACAACCTGAAGTTGGTTACAATACAAATCAGCCACCCTGTATGTATAGATTTATATAAACATGAGTCTATATATGTATATGTACATATATACATCCATATGTATGTGTGTTTTATCTACTTGTGTGCATTCACTTTAATAATATGCATGTTTAATGTCAATACGATACATTATTATCCCTTTGAGACTCAAGTTTAAACGAGTAAAAAATTGTGATTTTCTTGCTTTTGGTGGCCTTTTGTTTTTGCAATACATACGTATATTAACATCGAATTTATTGTTAAATAACATCGCATAAACCATCACAATACATATGTTCATACATACTTATGTTTTCAACATTTACATTACATTTTACCATAGAAATGCTATTTTATTCGGTTGATCTCAAAGGGTTACTGGATGAATGATTTTGTTGTTGTAGTTGTTGTTGTTGTTGTTGTAGTGTGGTTTAATAACTTTGGCATATTATAATAATGATATTTTAAATAAACCATTAAATCTAACGAAATATAAAACATGTTTAATGAGTTTTTGTGAAACTTACTGGAAATATGTACATTTCCGATATCATTTCCGTTAACATAATATGATAAATAGGTATCAATATTTTATTATGATATCCAGGTGCTATAGTATATAGCACAATAGTCTATTAATTAACATCCAGGATTTTGGTGTACTAATCTATACCCAGGTTATGGTCTTTATAATTTGGTACGTAATTATTTATAGCTACCGTAGTCTAGTGGGTAGTATATTGGCTTATTAAAAGTGAGACCACGGTTCAAACTCCAGCTCAAACATCTTCAACAAAACGAATTATGAAAACATATTTCTTCAGCGATTGTCTCTCAGCAGATCCGTCTTTAGACATGACTTCTCGAACCCTATCGATGGCGATGGCGTGGATATCACGCCGCATAGCCCTGAAGAGATCAAAGTCGCTTCTTACAAACAATAAAGCCGTAGATCCTATTGGCGTCCCCGCTAAATTGTTTAAGACCGGATGTAATGAGTTAGTTGCTAGAGGAAAGTATGCCCAACGATTGGAACCTGTCCTGTCCTGAAAAAGAGAGATCCAACGATATTCGCCAACTACAGAGATATAAGTCTCCTCCCTCTCGCGTATAAGGTTCTTACTGTCTGAACGATTGAATCCATTCTAACTAATGCTCTACAAGGCGTTCATCCTCCCCGTGCTACATAGGATCTTCGGTCCAGTGCGAGTTGATGATGATTTCCGCCTCCGGTCTAACAATGAGCTGTCTGAGCTCCTCAACGACATAGAGTTTGTGCAGCGTATTAACATCCAGCGACTGTCGTTCGAATGGAAGAGGATGCTCCAGCGAGACGGGTATTTGATGTGAAGATCTGTGAAAGTCGGCGAAGACGACGACCTTGTTTGCGTTGAAAGCACCAAATCGAGAAAGCATTGTCATAGATTGGAATGACAAACTGGCGTAGGAGCGCAAAAAGCAGAGTCGCCTGGAAGGATGTGTTAAGGCAATTAAGTAAGTAAGTTGTATTTAGAAGTCTAGAACTCGATAGCACTCATTACTATTAAAAAGAGCAATGGTGTTAGTAGACATCCCTGATTTAAATCTGAAAAACTTTAATCATTTTAGATGCCAAACTAATCTCTCGAAAGCACTAAAGTTGTGCTGAGACTGGAATTATATTGTCAGGGATTTCTTTGTTTCGCATTATGGATCATATTCAAAATATCTCTATGGAAACGAAAGTCCTTTCAAAGTGTATGCAACGTATGTATAATAATGAGAGTAATTTTGCTTAATTATTTATTTTTAATATCTTTAACGCCATTATCGTGGGCCAATACAAAATTATTACATTTATTCCTATTCCATGATAAATTTCCTGGATATGAGTTTAACGCCATTAAGGATACAAATCGATGAATTCTCTACATACGTCAATAATTGGTTTTTGTAACACACTCCATTTCGAATAACTTTTGTAGGTTGATCAGCTATATACACACATACATAACTTGATCATTACAACCCTTCAGACAAGATTACGCCCTAGCTTCTTACACCACTTATGTTGCGTGTGTTAATTTCATATATGAGTGACGGGACCTACAGTTTAAAGTCAACTCCGAACGACAGATGTTTAGGAAACTCATCATGGCAATTTTATTTTGTTCTTAGAGTTTTTGCCTGAAATCTGCTGAGAGATATAAAGCATCCGATATAAGGGATCCGTTAACAAACGCCTGCAACTTATTTTTAAAGGTAAGTCAGATGTCGCACCCATATGATGCAAACTTGCATTTGAAGAGAAGTATATATTTTTGTTTTGGCGATGATCTTACTAAAACAAGTAATAGAGCTTTGTTCCTTTTACTTCTGTATGATATTCCAATATGTACGCCTCTTCTGGTATAATTTGGCTGCCCTTTTTCTTCATCTATACTTTGTAATTTAGTTTTATCGGTTTTAACCTAGAAGCGGTTTTTACTTGATAATTGTATCGATGCCTTTTATTTCGTTTGAAACATCAGATCGACGTTTAGATATTCAAAAAGAGGCCGTTAGCATATCGCAGTTAGAGCTCCAATATTCCACAACACGGACTTTTGATAATGGACGATGATATACTATACTGCCTTTGGCCATACTTTTATCTGATATACAAGGAGATAGTTTATTGAAAAGCCGATGTTGTGCCTTGACTATACTACAGGTCTTACATGGAATGCTTTTCCTGCCCTTAGTCTACCACGTTCTTTGATTAAAACAAATACCTTTTGGAAGCTTAAGAAAACAAGAACGATGTTAAATGAAAACAAGATTCCTGTATCCAAACAGTGATTCGTTTTGGGTGCGTCAGCTTTTCAATGTATGCGTGCGGGATTTCTGTGTCCCAAATGCAACAATTTTGCTTGTTTACATGCCCGGCAAGATCAAAATGAGCTTCACCTGAAAAGTCAAAATTGGCATCTTGTGTAGGTCGATCCCACTTAGTGAACCGAAAACTCATTGAATGGTCAATTGGCTTCAACTTTGTAAGGAGTCGTACCAAGGTCTTTATGCAAAATGTCTCTGAAATGTTCATTTGTTGAGAACGACGTTGAATTGATGTTGATGGCGCTTCACACACACTTTCTGCCACAGCAGCAATATCCTCGGGTATACGCACTATTTTTTGGGTTTTGAGGATACCAGTTACTTTTTTCACAAGATAACGAACATACGGAGCTAACAGTGCTTCTCTTCTTCAAAAATCCATACGCAATTTTCGCACACATTCTGCAACATGACCATGATTTTCAAAGTAATGTCGCAATATTTCCCAGCGTTGTTCAAGCGTATACACAGCCATATTCGTTGAGCGGAAGGATAAAACTAATTATATGTCAAATCAGACAACATGAGCTACGTGTTACCATTCACGGAATAAGTACTAGTTGAAAAAAAACGTTAGATGGCGGACCCGTTATAATATGCTGGCTTGCTGGAGACAAAGTGTATTATCTCCGATTTATCGACGTTGAGAAATAAAAAAAAATAATTCAAAGAGGTTAAAACACACACTTTCGAAAACTTTCTTTTAAATATAACCACAATTTAGCAGGTTTAATTGATTGAGATTCGAAAAGATTTCTAATCTAATGTCTATACGCCCATTATAATTGACAGTAACATTCTGGCAGTCATGAAGACATATAGACCAATTAATTTGTCAGACTATAATTTGCATCAAACAATTATTCCTTGTCTATGTGTAGAAGTGTGTTGGCTTATTAGACGATAGCCCATTGTTCAATCACCAGCTTTGACGCTAAATGAAATATGAAGAAATATTTATAAAGTTAAAAAATTTAGCAACAAAAATAAAGCGCTTGTTTACAAGATCGATGATTTAATAAGAATAAGCGATAAAAGATGTAAATAACCAACAGCAAAATGAAGCGAACAAAGAAGTAAACAAGCAACAACAATGTGCAGTATAAAATAGCGGATAGACAAATAAACAAACAACAACTAATCTGCCTGGACGAATGTAAACAAGAAACAACAAAAATGAAAAGAAGTTGTTTACATTTTTACATTGTTCCCGCAGACCGTCATCATCCTTCGGGAGCATTCACCACACTAATGATCCAGTGATACAAAAGGCAAGACAAAACGTTAAGGAGGGAGTTCAGAGTTTGAGTTGAATAATTCGTGTGTGCAGACAACACGTTGTACTCGGAATTCGAATTACGCCAGTCATGTTGTAACGACGTTACATTGTTGAAGTGATAACTCAATCGGTTGTGTGAAGACACGAGATCGAACTATAATTCGATCAAACTTGTGTAGAGACAAATTGCGTAGAAAGGAAACAGTTGTTAGTGTTGTGCTTACAAAAAGGTTGTAGGCAGAAAAATATCACAAACAAACACATATTGTGAAAATTATCGTGGAATAAGCTGAAACAGTGGCTCAAAAGCTGTGTAGGTAATAAAGAATTGATTAAAATAAAACACATATTAATTTTTATTTTATTTACAATCTACGAACTCATATTTTTAACGTTTTTAAAAGGTAAAAACGTAACAATATTGTTACAAAAATGAAGACATTGTTTAGCATGATTAACAGTAGCTACTTTAATAAAAATCCATCGAACTTGTTACAAGTAATCCAACAACAACAGTGTGAGAGAGAAGGGGATAGAGAAGTAAGCGAACACAACAACAAGCAATACAGAAACAACAATGTGGTCGTAATAGAATTCTCGAAATGGCGAAACAATAAACCTTAAACCTTTAAGAACCTTCATCAGTTTGTTTTCGTGGACATATAAAAAGGCGGGACAAAGCAGGCAACCAGTAGTAATAAATCAGTCAGCCTTGTGTGAAGACACATTGCGTGTGAAGACTCGTTGCATGTGAAGAAAACACTCATGGTTTGAAGATCTCTGCTACACAGATCAAACGGACAAGTGTTGCCTCATAGGAAAAGGTTAGAAGCAGAGAAGAATACCAAACAAGCAATTGTTGTTGTTACAGGTTGTATCAGTTGGAAACAATGGCGTACATAAAGTATGCTAACAATAAAGAATTTAATTAAAGCTAACACCAATTTATTTTTATTTTGATTGTAATCAACGAACTCATATTTAAACGTTTTTAAGAAGCTATTTTAGTATGGTTTGTGTATATGATTGTATTAGCATAAGACTAATTTGATAACTAAAATACGGTGAAAATTATTTGTTCAATTTTAAAAAAGAAGAAGGGCTATTAGACCATAGATATTTTAGAAAATTTTTATCTTTTTTGTAGAGTTTATATTAAAAGATAAAAAATAAATTTTAGAATATTTAATGCTATTGTTGTTTAGTTCATACATACATACATACATACATAATTGGCCATTACAACCCTTCAGTCAGGATTACGGCCTAGCTTCTCACACCACTTATGTTGTGTGCGTTAATTTTATACATGAGTGGCGGGACCTACAGTTTAAAGTCGACTCCGAACGACAGATTTTTGAGAAGCTTTTCATGGCAGTTTTTACTCTCAGAGTCTCTGCCAGAAATCTGCTGAGAGGAAGTCGCCGAAGAAATATTTTTCATTTTGATGTCTGACCTGGGATACGAACCCGGGCCTTTCGTCTAATAAGCCAACACACTACCCACTAGACCACGGCGACTTTAGTTCATACAGTTGCTTTTATTTAAGCTATTAAGGACTTAAGTTGATACTAGCCATAGTCATATTAGGTTACAAATTCATGCTGTACTCCACCCTTTTTAATGGACAAATCCTGTCGCCCATTATTATTCCCGTTCGTCCCTTAACGATCCGTAGCATAGATGTCATAGTCATAGATATCATCGTATAACTAAGCTTTTTGAAAACCAAATGTTCTCAATGAAAAATATTTAAAAGGAATTCTACTTTAAAATATTTTATGGAACAAATTTTTATTTCACTTAATTTTTTTTTTATAAAAATTAATTCCTTTCTTTTGTATGGAATGAAAAACGCTAAATAAAATGCATGGTGGTCGCAGATGACTGAATAGCTGGATGGTTATCAGTTTGTTATATGTACACTTGGACAAATCGTATGAAAGTATGTTTTAAACTGAAGAATATAATCCGGTTTGGCAGTTTGGAATTCCAAAAAAAAAGTTAAATTAAATTGAATACCACAACAGAGTCTTTACAGTTGATAACATTTTATGTAATTAATGTACCTAGTCACGCAGCTAATTATTTCACGAACTAAATTATGTTAGAATGACTTTCTCCTTCAGTTATTCCAAACAACAACGGAAATACAATGCAAATAAAAAAGAGCAGATTTTTTAATTTTACCAAAAATATAAATATTTTCTGAGTGTATTATTTATCTGCATATTCGTCTATTTACTATTATACCCTACGCCACATTTTTTAACATTTTACCAAAAATACGAATATTTTCTGAGTGTATTATTTATCTGCATATTAGTGTGATACCCTACGCCAAAGTACAGATTTCTTAATTTTACCAAAAATATAAATATTTTCTGAGTGTATTATTTATCTGCATATTCGTCTATTTATTGTGATACCCTACACCATCTGTAAGTATGCATTTGTATTGACATTTTTAACATTTTAAAAATAGAAGAAAATCTAATCTCTATAATTATACAGACCAAGTAATTGATGGATTGGTAGGTTGAAAAAGAGGAGAGCAACGAACGATTATGTACATAGCAGAGATCAGCAATGAATCGTTTTTTTGCTACTCATAAGTACTGATGCACTTTTGAGTATGAATGTCGATTGTTTATTGTGGTATTGTAGTGTTTTTCAGAGATCAGCAACGAGTATTCAAAACGATGAGTAGATTCGAGTCATACTTATAATTTCTAATACTTATACTTATTCATACTTATTTTAATATGATACTCATACTACTTGTACTTAAATTTGGAAGTACTGGGCGTACTTATACTTAACAATACACAGGATGTTATTGACTTCAACTCGTCTCTACTTAATATTTACACGAAGCACAAAATAAGTATGGTTCGCATACGAGCACTGCAATACTCACTACAAGATTGTGGTTGTACTTTGCTTGTTGTCTTTGTCTGTAAATTTTCTTATAAGTATTTTTCTAAATTTTTGAATCGGAATGAGTAGGCGTACGAATCAAACATATTTCGAATGTTGTGAATTTGATGTCAATGTTGCACTCATACTCATTGCAACCTGCATGTATAAATCAATGTTGTAGCGAGTACAAATGAATCAGAGTAGTTGAATTTCAATTATGTTGATTCACTCGTACTCAAAATTGCATGAGTACTTATGAGTAGCGAAAAAACGATTCATTGCTGATCCCTGGTGTTCGTACGCGAATCATAATTATTTTGTGCTTAGAGTATATGTTGAGACTTCTAAAAAGGCGTCTTTCATCCCTTCTTCTGCCTCTGTAGTCCTCGACAATGATTCGGGTAGGGGCTGACTACAAAGATTTCTTACAATTTGTTATTAAATTATAAGCATTTAAAGCAATCCTTTTTTTATTATTTTATTCAACAATGTAGCTTTACGGCCATGTACTGTACCGTTTAGTTCGACTTGGCCGACTGTTTAATTTGTTTACTTGCTTTTTATTTTGAAAATTTATTTATTTTTATTTTTTAATTTTGTTATATTGTGTTGTATGTATTCTAATATAAGAAAAAAAAAAATATTAAAAAAACAAAATATTTTCTTTTTGTGTTTTGTAAAATTCGTTTGTTCTCTTATCTTTTTATTATTTTCAGCTCATTTGTTTGTTTTGTTTGAAAAGAAATGAAAAAAAAGAAAATATTCTGCACAACAAGAAAAAAACAGAACGATTTTTAAATGTGATATTCGACAAAAAAAAAAAATTGTTTCGTTCTGTTTGAAGCTTAAATTTTTAAAAATTTTTTCCTTCATGCTCTTTTCTATGGTGTGTGTTGTGTTGTTTTTGGTGAATCCATCAGAGTGCTGTTGTGCCTTTAGGCAGCCCTTCGCAGTGTTTATTTACAATCATCATTCGAAATACAGAGAGAATGAAACGATGTTCCACACTCTACTCTACTCTACTCATTTGGCATCCATCAGGCAGCAGTTAAAACACAGTACAGAAGAACGAATACAACATACCACACACAGCAAAACGAATGACAAATTAAGAGGGGACAACAACAGCAGAAGAAAAAAAAACCCGAAAAAAATTTTTCAAGTTACAAAAAATGATCCCCCGCTCTCAGAAAAAACGTCCACCTCATCCATTACTGGTAAAATTCATATACAACACACAGTCAAATAGTCAAATAGTAATGGTTTCGTATTGTTTTAAGGATTTACATTAAATGGTTTTTGCAAAAAATTTCTCTCTTTTTGATTTCTCGTTTATTTTTTGGTTTTCTATTGAAATCTTCTTTTACCTCACTCTTCCCTTTGCTTTTTTTGGTTGCTCTTCTTTCGACAATCTCATGCATGCTAGTACATGTGGATGGATGAGATGATACATACTGTCAATATCGCATGTTTGCTAAAAGGAATACATCTACAGCAATAACAACAACAACAAATAAAAATAATTTCAAATTTTTTTTTTTATTTCATTTCAACAATTTTTAATTCATTGCGCACACGTACTGTGAGGAGCCCCATAATGTTTATTGTACTTACTCCCCCTTAAAGACATGATAATTCATAATGATGAGTATGTTGTGACAATCTGATTGGCTGAAGTGAATTGTTATTGAATTGTTGTATGTTAGAGTAGTACCATCATCAGTGTACTCATTGCTTACGCAAAAGTACTGTATAAATATAAAAACATTTGCAAAGGAGAAATATTTTTGTATGTGCTTTCGTATGTATGTGTGTATTTATTGTATTTTTAACATTACCTCACAGGATTTTATACGTTCACCATCTTTAGTAACGGAGTAAAAAATTCCGGTTTATCTGCCATTCAATTTAAATTCAAGAAAATATTTTTGTAATCAGTGTTGCAGTTTTTATAACTTTTTTTTAATTTTTTATTAAAATTGTTTATTAAAATACTAAAATAAAGTGTTTTTTAAATTAAATTTTTTGTTTATTTATTTATGTCATATTTTAGTAAATTTTAAAATTTAATAAATTTAACCTACACATAACACATAATTGGTCATTACAACCGTTCAGACAAGATTACGTCTTAACTTTTTACACCACTTATGTTTTGTGCGTTAATTATTTTCATACATGAGTGGTGGATCCTACAGTTTAAAGTGGAGTCCGAACTATGGATTTTTGAGAAGCTTTTCATGTCAATTTTATTGATTCACAAAGTTTTTGCCAGAAATCTTCTGAGGTGAAGGAGGCGAAGAAATATTTTTGAACTAGATTACAAATGGTAATGCTTCGATGGTAACGTGAGCGACGTCCTAGGCGTTCGTTATTTAGGTTTCTACAATACTGAATTGATGGGTTAAATTATTTACGTCTAGATCGCATTCCAATTCGATTATTTTTATGGTACAGTCAAACTTGTTTAAAACGAACTCGTTTATAACGAATTCTCGGTTATTACGTACATATTTACAAGTCCCAACATTTTAACAAACAATTTTCATACAAAAAAATTCGTCTATTACGAATTCGTTTATAACAAATTCTCGGTTAAAAAGAACTACTTTAAATGGTCCCAGTAACTAAATTTCATACATTTTTGCCTTTTTTATAACGAACCCTCAGAAAAAAACTTTGAAGGGTGGCAATAGTCTTTACTTGTAATTAATATGGCACCATGAAATTATAACTCAGCGTCTTTAATCAGCTGATAGATAAAAAGAATTAACACATACTATATGACCCGTACGAATATTTCGCACCGTTAGTTGTCATTTTTAAAACGTATAATCACAATGACAACAGTATTATTAAGCATTTCTATATAAAATATAATTTGAACCAATGAAAATATTAATTTTTCAATTTCTAATTATTTTTCGTCATTAGTGTTAGATATAAGCTTTTAAATGAGGTATCGTTCATTATATTTGGTGCGGTGGTATGGGAGATATTTGCAACCGACAAAAGAAAGTGCTTTAGAAATAATTAACACGTATATTAGGTTTTTTAATAAAAAAAAAATACTTTTTGTTTCTAATAAATGAAAAAAATTCTTTGTATTTTATATTTGCTTCTATGACTTCACCCCATTTATTACAAACTTTGCCTATAACGAACTATTTTTTTTTTTTTGGTCCCACGGAGTTCGTTATAGCCGGATTTGACTGTATATTACTTTGAGTTTTTTTTTTCTTTAACATACCTACCTAGTCAGTTGACTTATTACACATGAGAAACTGATTCCCCCAGGTCAGACATTTCCAGAAAAACAAAATACGAATAAATATAAATATTTACCTCAAGGAAGAAAAAATAAATTTTCCTGTGCCATATCGAAGTTCTTTAGCTGTTTGGTCAATTTTAATGATTGCCTTGGGCCCTCGTTAAGGGCTTGGGAATCAATTTTACTCCTTAGCATAGCCATATAACGAGAAAAGAGGGTCATGTCTAAAAGCAATTCATCGTACTTTATGTAAGATTATTTTTACCGTTAAGTAGGCGAACAAAATTCTCTTTTTTTGGAGTAAATTTCCACAATTTGAAGGCATTGTTCTCGTGCTAAGTGATTCATGATTAAGCCGTAATTACCGATAGTTCCCAATCGCAATATCTCAAAGCAGATAACGCTAACAACCATAACATCATGCCACAAAACCAACTAGTCATGTACATACATAACTTCTGTTAAACTATGCATATATTGTAGGCAGTACAGTACTAGCATTTGACCGACTTTAGCCCGTAAGGAGATTCCTCTAATTGTCCGAACCAAGTTTAAAATATTCAACACTTGTGTAAAATTAACTTTATTGTAAGGAAATGAAATCCTGTTAATTTCAAACACCATCAACAAATGCTTCAGAATCATGTACAGAGTATTCTGGCTTACTGAGATCTGCAACATGGATTTTTGAAACTTTACTATTTATTTTTATTTAATTATTTTCAAGTCTATGGAAAACCCTTACAGGCCATTACATTTTATATATTTACTAAGTGACCCAGCGAAATTCATCCCGCCCAAAAATTGATTTTTTTATTGCCCAAAACAAGTCACATTATATATTTATTGTAATACGCTTTATAAAGTGCTGATGAAGTTGTAGTTGTTGTAATCACTCCAAAACAGAAACTAACAGATATACGTATACGGACATAACGCTCCTTTATTGCAACATAGTCATATCTCAAAAAAACTTGAACTTGGCAAAATGCGATTTAAGTTTTCAAGACATAAGTCGTATGATCTAATTGCCGCAAACACTTTTTGCTATAACTTCGGTTCAGCTTGGGATATAAAACTGATTTTTTTTGTCAACATGTACAGAAGGTCTAAAAGAGCAGTTTTGCTTAAAAAACTATACATTTTTAATTATTTGAGATATGACTACGTTGCAATAAAGGAACGATATGTAGTTATAAACGATCGAATTAGTCGACTTATATGTATCTCTTAAAGGGGGAGGATAGCCACGCTCATTTTTGGTAAGTTGCGTTCGTATACGATCACTATGTATGTGTCTAAATATTAAATTTTAAAGCTTTGCCACGCCTACTTTTTCCTATATCGATTTTTTTTAACCACATAAACCTGATAAGCTTTGGAACAAAAGAAAAAAATGATGAAAATCGGTTCAGTAGTTTAAGAGTTATAGGCATTACTTGAAGGGGGAGGGTTGTCACGCCCATATTTGGTGGGATTATCGATATCCACTCTTCGCACTAGAGGTGTGCACAAGACATATACAAGACCGAATATTGATTGTAGCTGCAAATATAAATATAAGTGTGAAACAAAGACAGAGTACAAAAAAAAAAACAACTGCACTTGTAAACCATTGTACAAGAGTATAAAAGAGAGTTGTGTGAAGAGTGCAACAAAAATTTTGTACTCTTAATAGGGTCACAACATGTATTTCTTTTTTTTTTTCTCTCGGCAACCGATCATCTTCTTCGACGACCAGTAACATTTTTAAACTTTTTATTTCTTGGAAAAATCCTTTGTTTACATCACTACTTTTTTTACACTACTAATATTCATATGGTAATACTGAAAATGTAACTTCAGTAGTAAAATAAGCTTTTACAACACAAAGCATAGTTCCGTTACTTCACAGGCAAACGAGTGCTGTTGTATACATTGAATAAACGAAAAAATACACATTTTAGTGCACTCGTAAAATCTAGAGCAACAGAAAAGAGTACAAAACAGTATTGCATTCGGTAAAGGGCAAGAATGTCTTATGTGAGTTTAATTGTAAAATTATAGCTTTTTTAATCGATTCCAAATTTTTGTTAAAATCTATATGAAGGTAAAGATTATTAAAATCACTACAGATTCTACGAAATAGATCGAAGTTTGCGTAGTTAGTTCTATAATATTTACATACCACTTATGTTGTGTGTGTGTGTTAATTTTATACATGAGTAGCGGGACCTACATTTTAAAGTCGACTCCGAACGACAGATTTTTTGAGAAACTTCATGGCATCTTATTTACTCTCAGAGTTTTTGCCAGAAATCTGCTGAGAAGAAATCGCCAAAGTAATACTTTTTGATTTTATTTTGATGTCTGGCCTGGGCTTTACGTCTAATAAGCCAACACACTACCTACTAGACCACGGCGACTTCTAAAACCTTCTAAAACGACAGAAAACTTACAATCTCCCTTTCGCAATTTCGTAAAGGCTTTTTTTCTACTAATCGCGGATTTCGGGCAAATCAACGACCTGGTTCTTTGCCCAGTTAATGCTACAATAGGAATATTGGCTATATCTATATAGTCCGCTGCTGATCCATCTGCTTCAGCTATTCGTTCGCAGTGAGCCTGAAGTGACACAGTAGCCCAGCACATTACAACTTTGCTCACACGACAACGAGCTGTAGAAGATAATCAAAGCGCTCTTCGGGCAATCGGTATTCTATCTTAAACGAAGCTAGTGCTCTCAACAAGTAAAAAGGAATTCTATCAGCTTGTTTGACTCATGATTTTATATTTATGAAATTGTAGAATGTATATTGTTGAACGAACAGGTACACTTATGTAAAATTGTTCAAGCAGAAATTGGGAGTTGATAACCCCATTAAGGTCAGGAGAAACACAGCATTTAGCATTTTATGTCGGCTTTTCAAAGATGGTAATTTAATGAGCGCAAGACGTCGTTCATAGGAAAATAACCTTTCCCATCCATTCCTTAAACGACGAAGACAAAATAATAAGAACTATTTTAAACTGATCCGGCTTTGTCAGAATGTACAGCGTATTGAGGGTCCCATACTACAGATCCATATTCAAGAATTGTGGTAAACAATTGTTTGGTAACATAAGAGTCAGAAAACTCTTTAGCCCATCGTTTAATAAATCCCAGGATACATGTAGCTTTGCTAACAGTTGTTGTAATATGATTTCTGAAATCTAATTTAATTTATATGGAGGGACCCATAATAATACAAAAAAATGGATGAAATGGAGACAGATTGGCTATACTAATATAAAATAGCCTGACAATATAGCAGGAATATGTAATCTAGAAGCTTTAGGCTGTTTTAAAAATGGGACTCGGAACTGGTTCGCTAAATTTCAATCCGGCAATTTTAATAACGAATATGCGCCACGTTCTGAAAGGCTGGCTAAAGATGATAAAGACACAATAAAGGCATTAGTTGATGCGAACCGGCAAGTAATAACACGTGAGATTGGATTGAGGGAAAATTTAACAAAATTAATATAATTTAATAAAGTATTTGTTTATTATACACAAACTGTCTTTCATTTTTTAATATATGCGCCATTAGAAATTTCAAAATTAATGCATGTTGTGTCGGTTTTATTTTGCTTTATGAAAATTTTATATTGAATATCCAAAATATCGACTTAAAATGATTTTCAAATAACATCACAATCTTTCTAAATCCTTAAAATCTTATAATGGATGCATTTGCCTCTAGTGTATTTACAGTGGATAGCAAAAGTCTTTAACATCCAATATATTTTGACAATTTCATACATTTTAGCCAAAAGATTGTATAAAAAATTAAGATTTTTATATTTATTTTATTAATTAATTTCTGTTTTATTATAAAACAAAACATTTTTTTAATGTTTTACATAAAACAAGAGAAAAATAAGAAAAAGTTTCAGTTGACTCCTCAGGTACCCCAAGGGGAACACTGATTAAATTCAAATTTCAAAGGCCTAATATATGAAAATGTTATCCCTTGCACTTAGAAGAATATTCCTTAAGGTCAAGCACTCCATTTAACCCATTTGGAATTGATTGTACAAGTTTCGTTTAATGTTTCCCAGTGGCACCGTGAGCAAGTTTTTCGGTTGACTTTTGTTTGAGGTTTAACGATTACGTAGCCTTTTATTTCAAATGATCTCTTAAATACTGTCTTGAAGTCATATCGGGACTTTGTGCAAGAGTATCAACACATTGAGTTCCAAGCGGTTTTGACGAAAACCTTCCCAGGGGACCAAACATGTTTTTATTAACAGAGTGTATTCTGAGATATCCCTAGTCCACTCCGCCCCATCCTTTTCATTTTATCGTAAATTTTTGTATCGTACTGTACGATGTGGCACTGCACGACGGGTATGCATTTGTAAAAGTCGCTGTCGAACTAAACCCTACGACGGTTTTTCCTCGTTTTTTATGTATTTTTTTTAATTTTTTTTTTGGTTCGTTTTCTAGAACTTGTAAATACGAAAAGGAAATAAACGAAGAGTGATGAAGATTTTTCAAATGAAGATGATTTTGATTAGATATCGGAGGTTTCGGTTTTTGACTCTGAGCCTCACATAGATCCAGTGGAAATCGATGACATTCTGTTTAAAGATGGTATGAATATGGAAGATGAAGCTGAAGAAGATAGTTTACCTATTTTTAACTTCTCTAAAACCTCAAAAAATCATCCTAGGCCCATGATTGCTTTTGCAAAAATGTACAGTAAGGGATTTTTTATTTAAAAATAATATTAAATTTAATCTACGTCGTATATAAATGAACTACAGGTAGGTGTCGTACGGAAACGTACCACGTGGCACTCAATGTGTTAAGTATTGGAGTAGAAAGACTTTTGCTATCCACTGTGTGTAATTTTATTTACAATTGTAATTTACAAAATGTTTTAATGGAAAACAATTAAAGTATCTGGGAATATATAATATCATATCAAAAATCATAAATGCATATCACAATAATGATCTAAAAAATTGTGTTGCGTTTTATATGACCTAGTTTACTATGTAGATTATGGAATCAATGCTTTTTAAACTGTTTTTTTTTTAATAACGTTGCGTAAAAAACTGTCTTGTACAAGTAATAATATTTTGAAATTGTATGCATAAAAACGGGCAAAAACTATGTTAATTTAAGCAGATCATTATTATGGTTCTCACTCACAAAATTTTATTACTTTCACTGGACACTGGAATATGAAAATAATAACTATTCTAGGTATACAACAACAAAAATAATAAAAAAAAAATATGTATTTGAAGATACTGTTTGCTGCATGCAACGCCGCATCACACTGAAATAATTCTCACCGCCGTCTAAAAGTTTTCTTTTTAGTCAAATTAAGATAAAAAATAAAAAGAAAACAGAATGTTGTGAGGTGCTGTAGCTATAGAATTGAAGAAAATTTAAATTGCAAACATGTGGCTGACATTCACACACACATACACACACAAACGCATACTTAACCAACAACAAACGGAAAAAGTGTGTCAGACATTTTATATTAACATTCAATATTATTTTACGCTTGTATTCCCCATTTTTTTATTTCCATTTTGATTTTCTTTTTCCAATTCTTTTTGTTTTTTTTCATTATTTCTTGTTGTATTCGCAAACTGAAAAGAGGAGTAGGGAGAAAAAACTGAAATTTTAAACTAAATGTTGCCAACTTCTATAGTGTATGTATGTATGTGTATGTATGTATGTATGCATAGCAAATTTTAACTGTTCCCCTTCATTGTACAACCCTGCATTTAAGAAATTTTGACGTTTGCTTTTGCAAACGGTCTACTTCAAACGTTCGCCAGACAGTTATCAATCATTTGCTTGCACAGCAGCATGAAAGAGAAGGTATAATGTGCATGGGTGTGTAAGTGTGTGAGTACGACAGAGTGTGGGTGTTGTGTAATAAAAACAATTCCTTTTGGGAGTATTCTCTATGCAGACCAACACTAACAATAATACAACAACAATGTTGGAAGTTATGATGAAGAAAAAAAGAAAAACAACAATTTGTTAATAAAATTAAGGGTGGTTAAAAAGAGACAAACCTATAAACCATTGAAAATTCTTGTGTATAAGAGAAGAGCAACATTATTATACCACCATACAGTCTGTCCGTGTTGTTATATGGCAACATATTTTTGCTCTCTTTTTTTCCATTGCATATGCATGCACACATGGTTGTTCATGCTAGATGTGAATGTGAAGAGAATAATGATTTGCCACCCTAATATAACGTACAGTATACTTATAGGGGGGTAGATGGTAGATGATGGTGGAGGTGATTTATTATACGAAAAACTTAACCATGTGCAAATCCGGTTGTTACCACCATTTAATAAAAACAAAAAAACAAAAAAAAAAAAAGAAGAGAAAAACAAAAAGATAAATCATCAGCAGCAACGTTGCAGCTACGCAGCTGCTGCTGCTTATATTTATGTATGTATATATGTGTCTTTAATTCCTATGATCCTTAATTTTGTTATTTGTGCGCTTTTGTTTCGGGGCCCCATGTTTCGTTGGCTGTTTTCTGTTTCATTCATAATCATCATTGCCAATTTGATCGGCTGCCTATACGTATCACTGTTATTATTAAATTTTTTTTTGTTTGTTGTAACTATAAATGCTCACGTTCCAAAAGTACAACAACAACAACAGCAACAATAAGGAATATTCTCCTTTGATGACGTCGTATAACAGATTTTTAACAAATTAATTGTATTTCGTCTTTCCGCCTATTTTATGCTGCTGCTTAGCAGGCTGCGTTGCTGTTATATGCGCCAACATTAATGTACACAGCGCTGCTTTTGCCATCACCATCGATTGTTTTGTATTCGTTGTCACATTAAAATAGTCCACAACGAAGTTTTGGGCCACGTCCGAAGTTGGCATATGTCGAAGTTTTTTCTGTTTCTCTGTGTTTCTTTTTATTATTGTTGCTGTTGTTGGTGTTGTTGTTGTTGTTATTGTTGTTTTTGTTATCGTTGTCGTGTTGTATTCCTTTGCCGCAGTCTATCATCATTAGTTGATGCTGGATCGAGTTAAATGAAAAACGCAAATTTCATTATTCGCCAAACAGTCGGTGTCATCGTATTTATAAACACACACTTATACAAAACTTATGTAGATTTTTTTTGTCTTGTTTTCGATATTGTTATTGTATTTCTTGTTATTAAAATTAACTCTCAACCTGGTGTGTTGGCAAACTTTTTCGGCACAATACATACACAAGCATAGACCGTGATGGTGAAGTGTCAGTGAGAAAAAAAATAAAAAAGAAACAAGAGTTTGTCTCGGTGTTTAAACGGAAATCAAATTTTCAATATTTGTAAACATTAGAAAGAAAATATCACCCAAGACTTAACTACTTAACAGTTCTACTAAACAATTACAAATACAACGGCAAAAGATTATGCCATTAATTGCTAATAATACTATTTATAATAACGGTAACACGTTCGCTACGTTTTCAAAGTATTCACAGTCAGAACACTTATGCAATTTAAACAGTGTGTATTACGAAAAAAAATAAATTTTAAATTATAATTGAATTAAAAAAATTACAAAAAAAAAAGAAAACAAAAAACGGAAATAAAAAACAAAAAAATCAAAACCAAAATAATAACAGTGGAACTCAAAAAATTTGTAATATTTTATTGAAACAAAAAATAGTCATGTGTTTTGGTTTGCTTCTAAGTAAACAAAAATAAAAATAATTAAAGAAAAATTAAAATTATAAAACAAGCAAAAAGTGTTAATTAAAATCCGTATTATTTAATTAAAGAAAACTTGTAATAACTTATTTATAAAAATAAAAAAAAAATCAACAAAACAAAAAAATATTAAATATTAAAATATTCACAGGATAATACACATCCGAAATACTATATAAAGATAAAAACAAAATTAAAATTATAAAAAAAACTTCTTTTAAAAACAAACAAATCTTTTTTAACCGCTAAATTATCTAAAGATACGAATTAATAAATAAAGAACTTTTTTTTTAATAATAAATTAATTTCTTATTAATTTAAATGCGGTTTGTGATATAGTTTTTAGCGTTGCTCTTTGGTCATCTTTACTTGATAAATGTGAAAGAATTTCTCAATGAAATTTGGAAAACAAATTTCAAATCACCCATGTTAGATTTAGGTCGCTAAACAGGGCCACCGAGTGAATTTCCCTATTAATGGCAATCTACCCTCTAATCTAACCTGCGATTATTCATTTTAAAATAAAAGTATCCCTCAAATAACCGCCGCTTTTCTAATTACAAGCCAATATTTTGTTCATTAAGTTTTCCACAACATATCCCAAAGAAAAAAAATTACGCGCGTTAAACGCAAGATACAATGAGGTCTGATCCATTACCAGATTCGACTGACCGAAATCCTCTTTAAACAGTTCCTTCTTCTGAGAGTATTTGTTTTTAATGGCTTGTATGAGGATTTTGTGAGCCGCAAGCCCGTCGGATGGAAGTAGCCTAGAAGTAGCCTAGAAGATAACTTTTTTTATTTTGAAAAATTGGAATTGATTTTATAGAAACAATTCTCAAATTATGACTAATTTCTAAAAATTGCTGTATAAAGGGTGTCACAATAAAAATAAAATTTGTGCTTTTAAAATAAGAGTATGAAATAAAATATCAATGAAATAACCCTCACTGCTCTAATAACCGATTATTACTTTTTTCATTGACTTTTTCCTAACTTTTTCATAATGATGAAATGTGGATGTATTTCACTTATCAACGGGCTTACAAATTTTTTTCAAAGCGAACAAAAATCACGTAATGGCTAACAGAGGTTAGGATTTCTTGATATAAGTTTTTTTTTCATATACCATTGCTGCAAATATAGTCTAGACCCATTACCAGCTTTGTCTAACCAAAATATAGCTCAGATAGGTTTTATTTCAGAATGCATTTGTATCTTATGGATTGTCTGAAGGTTTCTTGATTATCAACGCCGTCGGATGGAAATAAACTTCATCGTAAAAGATAAATTTTTTCGGAAAATTGGCTTTGTTTTCAATTTCAATGGTCCACTGGTTTGATCGCCTTGTCTGCATGGAGTTAGAGATATTTAGTTAAAAACATTCCCTGAAAAAAATTTTCTGATATTTGAAGTTGTTAAGAAAGTTGAGAAATTATTGTTTTCGGATTTTCGTCAACATTGTCGTTTATAGCAGCAATGTTTTAAGAAACCGAACGGCCCATTGCCGTACAGGCATTTTAATGTTCATAACCGGCCCAGTTTCTTAAAATTTTTTAATTCTCTCAGAATAGTTGACGCATTTTTGATTGAAAACTGTTGAAAGTTTGCAAGCGGTCTCAGCATGACTTTCCAAATTACTCTCAAAAGTTTTCTCCATAACAACACCGTTGTTCTTGCGTAATGCGCTTCAGTTTTAATAATTCAGAGTTTCAACATTCTCAAAAAGTGACATCAAATTTAAAAACTGACGGATCCTTAACACAGAAATCGAATTTTTGGATCTTATGCACTGTACTACTATTGAATTATTTACCATGTTTAAGCGTGGGCTTTAAATTAGTGATCAATATTTGCTTTAAACATGGCAATCACGATACTGATGTAGTTTAATCTGAACTCCGAGCAGGTGTAATACAACATGGTGGCGGTTCCTCAGAAGTCAGATGTGCATTTGGAACAGATGTGCGCTTAGAATAATAGTTTTGATAGAATTTAAATGAATTCCTACTCTAAAGTTTTTTTCGCACTTCCAATAGGGGCTTCCGAACTTTGACAATCGATAATGGTCATCTTGTTGATGCTACATTTATAGTCATTTATTCAATTTGTTTTGTCAACTAACCGTGGATGGGTACTTTATTCAACAATGTTCTGTTTGGGCAACATACCGCTCTTTTCGCTTCGGAAAATCATTTTCAGCGATGAGACCCATTTGGCACAAAACTTTCGAATTTGGGGCAATGCTAACTTAACAAGGATCTCATGGCGTCCAATGCATTCCGAAAAAGTCACTGTTTGGTGTAGATAGTTCTTCGAATACAACGTTTTCCCGGCCATTACAGCCAACGGCAAATATTGTAGGTCGAAATCTTTCTTTTTCTTGTGGGTTTTTTTAATTTGCATGAGCATAAGCTAGAAAATACAGCAGTCCTCAAAATCAAACAGAACCCAAGGCATTGTTCAAATACAGCACGATTTATTCGCCAGATTTTGAAATATTACACATTTCGTATATGTCTCAGACATTTGAACGATGTTATACTTCTTTCATACGCTTTGTTTTACTTAAATTTGAAAAATTTTAGTAGGTCCAGGGTGCCAGGTTTCCTTCGATTAAAGTGAAGTTCCGGTTCTTCAATTTGTACTGGCTTACTTAATTAGCCATTTATTAATGGCCCGACTATCGAATTTCAGCTAGCATTAGCACATTCTTCGAGGCGCCTTTGCTAATTAGTCACACCGATGGATGACAGGACTTCCTAGACTTGGTCCTTTCAACAAGGTAGCCCTTTTTGTCGACATCAAATATCTGTCACGTCGGAGCATACTCATGCATTCGTGCAACATGGCCGAGCCAACACAGTTTATTGTTGGATAAAATGAGGAAAGTTAATGCCAACCAACACTGGACTGAAGATCTTACGTAGACCTTTTCTTTTGAATACTCTCAAGGCTGCTGCATTACTGCTTAATAGAGTCCATGCTTTTACGCCATAAAGAAACACGGGGAGAATGAGGTTCTTATAGGGTATTACTTTCATCGCATGAAAAAGGTCTCTAATACTCAATAGGACCTGTAGTTATCCTACAGACTGACATCATTTTTAGAGGTAACGGCGAAGCCAATATCTACTATGCCAATCCCATGGATTAACCATCTAAGAACGAAATATCCTTGTTAAAATATTATGTTTCAGTTTCTGGAGTATAAGACATACCCGAATATTTCTAATCTTAAATTGTCAATTACTTTGAAGTATTCTATTGAAGTATTTTTCATAGATGTATAATACTTTCCTAAATTTTTTTGTGAGCTTTTCCCTGTTGGAAATGACAAATTGTCATCCTTTCGCTTGTAAATCGATGATTGTTTTTCCATATTAAAAATACAAGAAATCTAAACTTTTAAATTGATATTTATACCGTTATTTTTCCCTTGCATAACTGTTTTAAAAAATGCATCCTTTAAGCTGAAACGAGATTAGGCCCCTGACAAAGATCTGGAACGATCTCAGCCGGTATATTACATGGTATGTTGCGATGAGGAAGAGCTGAAGACTATTGTGCCCCTCCTCTGTAACTGGCCAGCCTTTAGTAGGTTGAAGACCCTCAGTAGGGTCTTCTGTGTCGAGAGCCGACATTAAGGCTCAATATTAAGATGGTTGAGAAGTGTTAGGGCTTCATAAGTGTAGTCGCGCTTTCCCCACTGTGTTTGTTGTACATAGACCTCCACATCCTATTCTCCTTTTCCTACTTCCTCTTCTTATTCCTATCCCCTCTATTAATCCTCTCATCTTACAGACGTTTTGTACAATGGATCAACTTAAACTCCGAGTGTTGTACTTGTCTCATTTCACAAGTACAGGTCCCCTAGCCTAACTTAAGCTGAGAGTGGATAGTAATGAAAAGATTATTATGTTTGGGTTTTGCGTTGTTATCCTTCATTGTAATAATTAAACATTTTTACTTGTAATATATGTGCAGTTAAAGAAAAAAACAACGATGTTTGTAGGCTTTTTTCCTGCTAATTTTTATTCTTCTTTCCAATAATTTCTATCTTAAACTTTTTTCATATTCGTTTTGCTCTTCAAACGATCTTTATTTTTAAATGCATTGATCATTAATATCTTTGCAGACGTTTTTTTTTTTTTTTGAGTGTATGTTCTAATATATGTTTATAATGTTCTTTTTGCGGTGGAAACAGTGTGTTTGCATACATATGTTCCCGGGCACAGTAACACACCTTTCGGAATCCTCTTTAATTGAATTGGGTATGTCTCTTGCTTCGGTCAAGTTGGCTATTGCACGGAAATTCTTTCGGAACACCAACCTATCATGGGACAATGAGTAGTCTAACTTTACCGCTAGACTCACATGGCTCTTGATGGATAAAAGCCGTACCAACCAGTTACTTGGACACTTGGATCCAGAATATCGTTATGGTACTTCCTTTTTCGATAGAAACGCGTTCCGGAACTAAAGACAATTTCTGATAACGAGAATTGGCTGACGTTTTGAAAAAAAAATTAAAAAGAATTGCTGAATTTTTTTTGATGATTTTCGTTTCCTTTCCATTTTATGCTATATACAGGGACGATCCTGGGGGCGGACGAAAATTGGGGGAATCTCCCTCCCACCCGTCGTCAAATTTGGGGGACCTATAAAAAAAAACGCCTCGACCAGGATCATCATGAAAAATCACCCCCGTCGTTAAATTTGGGACATGAGACCGCACAGAGCGGCCGCCTACCCAGGATCAGCCATGTCTATATAATTATATATAGGCGTTCCGGTAAAAGAAAAATTAGCACAACACCACTGCTTGGACATCGTCTCAATCACAGTGGCTATGCTTACAGGTCATTGTGTTATGGGTAGACACGCGGAAAAGATGCTGCTCCCATTTCACGATTACTGTCGTATGTGCAGATCCATTTTTTTTGTCAGTGCCGGTTTCTTGCAAGGTGCAGATATATGTTGTTTGGCTTTCCATTTCGGACGGAACTATCATTTATTGAGATCAAGCATATAGCTTCGTTTATCAAACTTTCTGATTCTGGTTTTCCAACGTAGGGTAGTCGTACTTTTGATGGGCAGTTCTGGCATTGACCAACATCTTCTTCGTCTGGCCTGGCTTTTGTATAATTTGGTTAGTACAGACACTGCGTTCATCCCCTTTTTTTCTCCCTTTGTCCCATTTTTTCCCTTTGGTTCAAAATTTTAAAAAGATTTATATCCTATATTTTGCACCGACAAATGCTCGATCAATATCCCAAATTTTAACAAAATCGGTTCAAGCGTTCAGGCGTGATTGGCTAACAAAAAGACGGACTTACAGAAAGATTTATACTATATATTAGGATTAGGGCATTTTTAAGAAAAATTAAATAAATAGAAAATATGGGCGTAAAAGTGGGAGTAGCCAACTTCACATAAATTTATAGAAAATTTTGTTGTCGTTAGATTTCATACAGAAAATTATATTGCCAATACTTTTAATATAGAAAATTATGTTGTCGATAGATTTCCTATAGAAAATTATTTCGTCGACAGATTTACTATAGAAAATTATGTTGTTGATAGATTTCCTATAGAAAATGATGTTGTCGATAGATTTCTAGAGAAGTTCGAGAAAATTATTTTTTTGCTAGGTGTATGTAGAAAAAATTTCCTATAGAAAATTATATTGCCTTTTGATTTCCTACACAAAATTATTTCGTCTAGATATTTACTATAGTCCGAACAAAGTCTAAATATTTGGTTTGGATAGGTGAGCCCGTTCTTGAGTTATAAAATGACAACGAAAAGTGGCATTAATTTTTATATATTAAGAAGAAGAAGAAGAAGATTTTTTGAATTGATTAAAATAAGCTAAAAGTTTTGAACTCATAATTAAAAAAAAATTGTTAAATTAATTTTTACAAACAAGAAATACATAAAAAAGACTTTACCAATGCAACGTAAAATTAAAAATTTTCATAAATTATTTCTTATATTTCCAGCAAGAATAAGAATTTCAATTTCCCAAGAAAAACTTGAAAAAAAATATTCATGAATTATTAAGCCAATGAATATTATTAACAAAAAAAACATTTCGCATAAAATATCAATAATAATACAATTAAATTATTTTAAACAAAAAAAGGTGGAATTTCAATACGCATTCCTTTACTTGCATCATTTGTGTTAAAACGAAAATATTTCCATCATTCTGCAGTGTTTGAAAACGCTTCTTCCGCTGGAATTATAATATTTTCCAAGTGTAAAAAAATAATAATCAAATATAATACAAAAATATTAAAATTTTCTAATAATAAAATTAATAAAACTACAACACACATTTCAAATTAGTTCAATTTGTGCACTCGTTCGTTTATGTTAAGTGAAGTTTAAATTCATTCATTCGTCGCAGTAAAATTTTTAATATTTATCGCGCATCTAAATAATCAAAAAAACAAAAAAATTATAAAACAGATATTAAGCAATAGTTGCTTTAAGTTTCAGCAAGAGCTTCAAATTCTGTGCACAGTTTGAAAAGAATTCTTTGGTTGCAAGTGCAAGTGCAAGTTCTATAAAAAAAAAAACAAAAAAAAAACAAAAAAAAAACTTTCGTTACATACTTTATTCTATTGGATTGTACGATTGATTTTTTCAAAACGTATATCGATTCGCGATTTTACGCCGGCCACAAATTGGATTTCAAACAACAAAATTGTGCCGGCGGCCCAGGTTCAGGTGGTGGAGTCGTCGGCAATACAAATAGCCATCAAACACATTTGGCATCAGCGCCGTTGCATGGCCTAGCCACACATTCACAGGCCCATCAAACCACCAGCGCTCATCATTCTCATCTCAATTCACATCATACAAATTCATCGGCCGCTCTGCAACAACAGATTGCCGCTAGTCAACAACAACAACAACAGGCACAACAACAGCAACAACAACAACATCAGCAACAACAGGCACAACAACAACAGCAGGCGGCATCAGGTGCATCACAATCACAATTGCATAGTGTAAGCGGCACAAACGGCGGCGGTCTTAGTTCGACACCCAACGGTAGTACGGTAAATACAGCCGGCGGTGCATCACCTTCGGCAGTACATCATACGAACGATACACATCCGTCTGCGGCAGTAGCTGTTCCTACCTCCCTTAGTGCTCCTTCTCTGCCACACATTGCGCCACCCAGCCTCGGTCTTAGTCCGCAATCATCAGCCGACTCTCAGCAATTTAATATTTTTCCTGCCATATTTAGTCGCCAATTGAATTTTTCCGCTGCCGGCGCTTGCGGTCAAAGTAAACTAAGCATGGACGAATTGCGACCCAATTTAGTGGGTGGCCTATTGGGTCTGCAACAGGGCCTATTGGAGGATCATGCCGCCAATATGCAACATGGTGGTGTCCCCCAAGACACTAAATTCATGTCATTTCAAGATAATCGCCTGATGGGCATAAGTTCCTCTCATGAAAATCGCCTTTTGGGACTTGCCTCATCGGTACAGGATAGCCGTTCGCCCGCCATACACTCGTCTGTTATTGATAAGAACTCGCTTAATCATCAGCGTAAATGTAGCAGCACACCAGAGGATTTTAGTTCTTTATATTCGGGTTTACCAACACCTGGCATCGATACATCGTCACATCATCATACACCCGCTCATACGCCACCAACCAGGCTATCAGATCACACGATATCCGGTAATTAACTCTGCTTTAATCCTTCTTTTAACCCTTCTTAAGCATTTTCTAAATAAATAAATGACCATTCATTCCTTTCAACATCAAACTCTAGCCGTTCAAATATTGTTTGTTTGTTTTGTTCGAAATTTTTTCTTTGTTTTAACACTCAATGACTGTCAATAGGGCAAGTTAATCCCGCCATAGAGGAATTATTGTTTCTCCATTCAATTGTTGTGAAAAGGGCACACGCGTACCGTATTATCATTATGCTTGCATGACTCTGGGTATAAACGATTTGTGTTGTGGTCTTTGAGCATTGTAGTCATCAGTTGATGAAATTTGAAACATTTCTGTCGATTGGTAGCCGTTAAAAAGGTGTTAAAAGGTGAAAATTTTAAGTAGATTGTTAAAGGATTTCCATCATTCATCTGTCGCCATTGTAACGCATGCGTATGATTACAAAAGCTAAATAAGAAGATTTTTGTTGTAATCAAAAACTGCTGTATGTATAGTATGCATAATGTTTGTTTACAAATGATTAAATTTCTACATTCTCTCGAGTCGTAGTCGGCTTATTAGACGTAAAGCCTGGGTTCGAGCCTCAGGCTAGACATTAAATATTCTCATCAGATTTCTGGCAAAAACTCTGAGAGTAAATAAAATTACCATGAAAAGTTTCTCAAAAAATCTGTCGTTTGGAGTCGGCTTTAAACTGTAGGTCCTGCCACTTATGTACAAAATTAACATACTCAACATAAATAGTGTGAGAAACTAGGTAAATATTCCTGACTGAAGGGTTGTAATAACCAATTATGTGTATATATATTCCCGGGATATAAACATTTTAAAAATGCTTACAGGACTGTGCTTATAAGCGGAGAATTCTTATAACGCAATCACACACCCGAGAGCAAATAGTCACGAGTCAAACAAGCTAATAGAATTCCTTTTTACTCGTTGACGGAACTAGCTTCGTGTATGATAGGATACCGTTTGATCGAAGAATGCTATAATCATCTTCTACAGCTCATTGTCGTGTGAGCAAAGTTGTAATTTGCTGGGCTACTGTGTCACTTCAGGCTCACTGCCAGCGAATAGCTGAAGCAGGAGGATCCGCAGTGGACTATATAGACATAGCCAATATTCCTATTATAGCCTTAACTGGGCAGACAATCAGGTCGTTGATTTGTCCGAAATCTGCGATTAGTAGGAAAAGAGCCGTTACGAAATTACGAAAGAGGGATTGTAGGTTTTCTGTCGTTTTAGAAGGATTTAGAAGTCGCCGTAGTCTAGTAGGTAGTGTATTGTCTTATTAGACGTAAACCCAGCATTCGAGCCCTAGGCCAGACATCAAAACAAAATACAAAAAGTATTTCTTCTGCGATTTCCTCTCAGCAGATTTCTGGCAAAAACTCTGAGAGTAAATAAAATTGCCATGAAAAGTTTCTCAAAAAAATCTGTCGTTCGGAGTGGCCTATAAAATGTAGGTCCCGCCACTTATGTATAAAATTAACACCCGCAACATAAGTGATGAGAGAAACTAGGTAAATAATCCTGACTGGTAGAGTTTTAATGGCCAATTATGTATATGTATGTAGGGTTTCTGTCAAGAAACATTTATCTATTGCATTGGACTGTTCGAAATGGCAGTAGTGGTAAATATTGGCCGCCAATGGCTCAACAAATCCGAAAACGTTTAATCACATGAACGAGGGAACTACAGGAGATGCTTATATCCAGGGAATACTCAGTCCTCTTTTCCTACAATATTGATTTATTTATCGGATTACAATAGCTTTCGGAAATGTGTGATTATTTGTCTGTTTTAGTTTTTTTAAGCAATATTTTGTAACAGTGATTAACTATGGGACTTATTTTATCATTTTCTGCTCGAGCGTGATTGCTTTATATTTGGCTGGAAAACCACAGGTGGCTATCGTTAGAGCATTCCAGCATTTAAATGTGAATAAATCTTTTGTTTCTTGTACCATTGCTCGTTACCGTGCTACTAGCAGTGCTACATCGTGCCCAAAAAGTGTACGGAAAAAAACGGTAACAACACCAGAAATGATCCGAAAAGTGAAAGCCAAATTTGATCGAAATCCACGCCGCAGTGGTAGAAAAATTGCTCGTGAGCTGAACATATCGCGAGAACGGATGCAACACATATTAAAAAATGAGCTTGGACTAAAGCCATTGAAGTTCCAAAAAGTGCAAGAGCACACCGATGGACAAAAAAAAGTTAGACTGAAAAGAGCCAAGGAGCTACTTCGCTTGCACGAAAGTGGCCAGTTGCCGAATTTGGTTTTCTCCGATGAGAAGCTATTCCAAATTGAGCAGTTTGTGAAGAAACAAAATGATCGGGTTTACTTCCCAAAGAAGTCAGCTGAAAATTTACACCTGTGATGGGCCACCAGAACTCAAGCGTCACCGATGGTAAGGGTGTGGGCCGCCGAAACGGCCGATGGTCGATACCCGCTTGTACACATCGACCGTGGGGTCAAAATAAATGCCGAATATTATCAGGAAAATATCTTAAAGACAGTAATGAAGCCCTGGGCAATATTGACCGCAGACCATGGACATTCCAACAGGACTCAGCACCACCGCACTCAGCACGCGTCAACCAAGAAGGGCTTACAAGGAGGTTCCACTCTTCATTTCTACCGCACAATGGCCTCCAAAATCTTCGGATCTCTATCCGTTGGACTTTTGCGCCTGGGACATTTTGGAGAGTAAGGTTCCCACTAAAAAAAATACCAAAGTGTCGATCATTAGTGCGCATCAGAGATCAGCAATGAATCGTTTTTCCGCTACTCATAAGTACTCATGAAATTTTGAGTATGAGGGAGTCAACAGAATTGAATTTCAACTACTCTGATTCGTTCGTACTCAGTACAAAATTGATTTATAAGTACAGATTGCAATGAGTATGAGTACAACGGTGACATTGAACTCATAATATTCGAAATATGTTTGATTCATACGCCTACTTATTCAGATTCATAAATTTAGAAAAGTACTTATAAATGATTCGGGTAATTCGAATTATTCAATAAAATTTTCAGTCTTAGTTGTTGTTGCATTTACAAAAAAAAAAGAAAAAGACAAAGACAGCAAGCAAAGCAAACACACAACCTTCTAGCGGGTATTGTGGTGTTCGTACTCGAATCATACTTATTTTGTGCTTCGTGTAAATGCTGACTCAAGGAGAGTCGAAATCATCAACATCATGCGTATTGTTAAGTACGAGTATGATGAGTACTTCAAATTTTGAATATGAGTAGTAAGACTATGATTTTAAAATATGTATGAATGCGTATAAGTATGACTCGAGTCTACTTATCGTTTTGAATACCTATTGCAGATTTCTCTAAAGAATTAATGAAATATTATTTTTTAATTTGTTTTGCTTATATTTTGCTACTGCTGTCTTCATTATGCTTAGGGCGCATGCAGTTTAACCTAGGTTGCAATTGTAATTCCTTGTGTTTATAGCACTTATTATTATTTTACGCATTCTATTGAGCATAGATAACTTTCCAGCAGGTCCAAATTTTATATAATTTTGTATCTCTAGCACTTTTTTTACAACTGGAGTTTATTTTGATTAATTTTGTGTTTTCAGAAGAATATTTGAGAATATTTGTTAATAAACAAACCTAAGGAGAATTTATGTGGTTAAACTTACTTAGTTATAATTACTATACCTGTGGATTCTTACGCAGTACTCGTCTTTTTCGCACGCCACACCTTTTCGTCCTCAATTGGTCCGCGAATCGCACACTTCATTGTGGACAGAATTCGTTCTTTAGCCGAACTACCCATATGCATGGAACTCCCTACCTGAAGAGGTGTTTCTTGCCTCTTATAATATAAAAAGATACATCTATTCATATTATTAAAAAACGATTTATTGCTAAGATCTCGTTTGTAGACAGAGAATAATATCTTGCACATATTCCTAATGCTCTTAGTTATGCCCAGTAATTAGCGGTTGTATTAAAATGGTTTAATGCTTTCTACAAGAGACTGAATCTATTATATTTATATAGGTTAAGTAAGGTGACGGATCCTCCTTATCACTCTTTGTAATGCTACAATCAATATTCAAACCGCGTATCAATCTTTAGAGTATCAAGAATATTTCTATAGTCTTCAAATCCAATCGCCTAGTCACTCATGATGCGGGCTGCTTGGGGACGATTGCTGTAGATTGTCTAATGGTGAAGGTATGGCAATGGCCATTTTATAGTCACCTAGCAGCAATTCGTTTTCTTGCCGTTCGCATCTTCCCTCTTGCCACCTTTCCCACACCTGCACAATGCACTGCATGAGTAGGGCCCATACCCTGAGTGCTGGTTTTATAAAAACAAAAAAAAAAATTAACACTACTCCCTCTGTCCTCTGTCTCATAATCTATTTTCCTAATTCTAACACAATGCACTGCATGAGTGTTGGTCTTATAGAAAAAAATTTAACATTCTCTACTTTACTGAATAATTTTGATTGGACCCGTAATCGAATCTTTGTTTTCAATCTAAAAATCTTAAATTATAAAATTTTAAAATTGTTTGCTTTGTATTAAAGTATTTTTAATAATAATTTTTACACGCTTATTTTCTTTTCTAAAATTTTTACTATTTTTTTTTTTATTTTTCATATAATTTGGGTATATTAAATCCGTTTATTTTTCTTTTTTTGCCATTTAACTATTTAAATTTGTACAAGCCATTTGCATAAAATCAAGGTTACAAAAAAATACAAAAATATTTACAACAACCAGATGATAAGAGTAATAAAAACGTGTAAACATTTGACTAAATACCTGAATGTTGTAATAAAATGTTGCCTCGATTAATGAAAAACATTTGCATAAATTATCCCAAATTTCATTGAATATTCATGTTTAAAATATTTACCTTCCACTTGTCCTTCTGTGGGATCCGACCATTTTTCTGCCTTTAGCCTTTAGTATACATACTCAGTATACCTGTTAAGTACTAGAATTTTGATTTTAAGTGAACAAATCCTTTGCGCAGGACTAAGGATAACAAAATCCTAAACGCACACACTTGTACAAAGATAAACTTTCTTAGGGAAGCTTAGTGTGGGTCTGTCTGCTAGTGCGTTTGAAATGTTTTTTTTTACGTATAAAAATTAATTTCAGTAAAATGGCTGCTTTTGCTAAACGTTAAATAGTAAAATGTTATCTGAAAAAAGTATGAAAAAAACACGAGAGAAAAGGTAACAAATGCGGCCATCAAAACTCATCTTGTGGCCGCAATGTGGTTGACGTTGAAGTTGTTGACTAATTATTCAATATTTTTAATGTATTCATACTTCTTGCAGCTTCCTATGGCCTTTAGAGGGTCATAGAGCGTTAAAATGCCAAATGAATAATAATAAGTTCACACACTTTATCTATGTATACAGGTTAAGAAATGTTTTCCCAAAAAAAAAAAACCAAAAAAAAATTTGAAAACATTTCTTAACACCATTTTCACTTTCACAGGATAAGCCAGCCAATAGTAGGAATATTTAAATATTTATTAAGATTAATTTAAAAATTTAATTATTTAGACATTTAATTTATTTATAACTGTCTACGATAATTATTATGAAAATGAATTGTAATTGAATGAATTTACTTGTCTTACATGTTATTATTATCCTTTAACGCAAATGATTACCGTATAGCGGAAGGAGCCTTTAAGAAGCTGAAACCTGAACCTAATTCGGGCCTTTCAACAGTGTCTGCTGGTGTTACATCACCCGGAAGTGGTTTGTCATCATTGAGTCAACATGCCGGCCATACTCCAACCACAGCATCATGTCCAACACCAGCGAGACGAAGACATCGAACGACATTTACACAGGTCAGTAACATACATACAAACTTTCCAAATGTTTCAAAAATATTCACTTTACACCCACTCAAAACATAACACACAACACCATATAAAATTTCTAAGACAACCTTGTAGCACAGTTGCAAGATTCGTACATAAATGTACGTACATCTCCGTAATTAGTTGGATTTTAATATGAAACTTTTTTTTTATAAAGGTTGTCAGTTTTAAAGTATGAACTAAAACTATGGCTTCTTGAACTTGATACGTGCTTCGTATGTCGTATATTTAAGATAAAATTTTTACAAATATTTACATGTCTACAATTTAATATTTTTATAAATGAAATTATGTACATACATTCATCGATGTTCGTTTGACAGCAGTAGCATATTTTTTAAAATTTTAAAATGTTTTAATATTGGAGGTATTCTGTTTCTAAAGTTGAACCAAAAGGGGTCCAAAACTCTGAGATTAATAAAATTGCCATGAAATATTTCTCAAAAAAATCTGACGTTCGGAGTCGACTTTAAACTGTAGGTCCCGCCACTTATGTATAAAATTAAAACACACAACATAAGTAGTGTGAAAAACTGCGGGCTTCTCGGGGACGTCGCGCACTCCCCCTCATTCTTTTCTCCAATAACTGTATTTCTGTTATTCTAAAACAATGGACTGCAGTAGTTATCTACTGAGTGTTGTTATAAATTTCCTAAATTCGACGCCTCCGTTCTATAACATTCTAAGCCGAAAAAGTGTGTTTTGAGTTAAGAGCTTTCAAAGTTTTCACGTGTTATACGACTATATGTGTATTCGAAGTAGATTTTTCCCTATAACTTCGGTGCGGATCGGCGTATTTTCACCAAATTTTGACAGTATTTAAGTTAGAGAACGTAGAAGTGTATTATAGAATGGGGGCTTCGAATTTACATTAAAATTATTAATAAAGACCTGTTAGAAGTTCCAAAAACATTGCCGAATTCATTACTGGTTATAACGAAGAGCAATCGTATAACGTTTGTTTGATGCATCTCATGCCAATCAATATTATATTTTCCGCCGTAGTCTAAAAGGTAGTACGTTGGCTTATTCAAATGAGGCTACGGTTCGTAATCTAGGTCAAACATCTCCAACAAAACGAAATATGAAAAGATATTTCTTCGGCGACTTCCTCTCAGCAGTCTTCTGTCACAAAGTCTGATAGTAAATATAATTGCTATGAAAAGCCTTTAAAAAATTTGTCGTTTGGAAACTACTCTACTGTAAAGACGATTTTATGACATACTTGATTAAATAAAATTTCGCGTGCGGGTTTACGGGCTCTTTTGAGATGCAACTTGGAACATAAATAAATAAATTTTTACAAAATTTTCGTCAAAAGCTGTTCGAATGTTGATTCCCAGATATTTTCCAATTGCCTGTGGCTTTACAGCAAAGTGACTTTGTATAACCCCATAGAATTAGGATTTTATTATCTGATTTTGATGGCCAATAAATTGGACTACTAGGTGAAATTACTTTCAGGTAATTGAATTTTAAAAGGCTGGAAAAAAATCTTCTATAAAGTAGAAGGAGTGTGAAGTGGTAAATACTTTCACACTGTTCCTCACACCACTTATTTTTGTGTGTTAATTTTATACATGAGTGGCAGGACCTACAGTTGAAAGTTGATTCCGAACGGCAGGTTAGGTTTCTCTTTTACTTCCTCTGTTAGTATTTCTTTAATAAGTTGCCCAGGAGTAAATATTTCATATTATTCTTATTTAATTTATTGAAAAATTGAAAAATTGAATTTCAACAGAAATAGCTTGTTTTGTTAGAAAACAAATTTAATGAAAACTTTTTGAATCTCAAAAAAACTTAAAAAAAGAGAAAGATTGGTAAATGGTAACACTGATCACGTATAACAAGTCAACACACTGCCTACTAGACTAGGGCCACTTCAAACTGCAGACCCAGATAGTTGAAGGATTCTGTACTAAATACTCAATACTTTGAAATAGAATATCGGAGTCAATAGTAAATTCGTACCGTAGATTATATCAATTTTATTCCGTTCTGAGCAACATAGGCCATTAGGGTCCTGTGTGGCCCCTTTATAAAATCTACAATACATTATCAAGACAACCAATTCGACGCCTCCATTCTATAGCGATCTAAGTATACTAGTATTCTCTAACTTAAATACTGCCAAAATTTGGTTATAATGCGCCGATCCGTTCCGAAGCTTATAGGGAAAAATCTACTTAGAATACGCATATAGTCGTATGTCGCGTGAAAACTTTGTGAGTTCATAACTCAAAACACACTTTTCGACTTAGAATGCTATAGAATGGAGGCGTCGAAATATAACTGTTGTCTGGCATTTGTAAAAACATGGATTCTGCTCAAATCATGTTTGGCCGTCCTGTCCAAAATTTTGAATGCCAAATGGCTGTCCTGTCCAAAATTTTAAAGAGTTTTTCGTCTGAGCTTCACTAGTGACCAGTGACAGAGAAGGTTTTTTGTGGTCTACTCGGCAGAAGTCCTTAAGTGTTATTTCAAAGCTTCAATGAATAATGAATGAATAATTTTTTTTAAATGCCGAATTCAATTATATTTGTTCACTTTGTAGAATTGGCAGAAGGATAAATTGAATTTTACAGGTTTTATGATGTAGAGGCGAGTCGTGTTAAAAAATTCCCTTTATTTGTAGCGAATAAATACAAAGCTGCCAGATTTGACAATTTTGAGCTTCAAAGATATCATTTTGACGATATAACGATTTTTGTCCTTATTTTGATGATTTTTAGCAATTAAAAATTTATATTATTTTTGTTTAACTTTAGTAAATTAAAGGCTTCCTTAAGTTTTGTATAACCGGTATAAAAATATAAAAAAACCCTTAAAAGCCAAAAAATAAATAACTTAAATAACTTCTTAGTTGATAATAAATTATCATACGCCGTTGCAAACAATTTTAAAAATTCGATTATATCTTCTAATATTGCCATCTGAAGAACAAAGGCAAGTGCTATTATTTTTTATATACAACCAACTCTCAGGGGTTGGCATTGTTTTTGGAACTAAGAAAATATATTATAAGAATGAGGAAAGAGGTAGCAGTGTTTATGGAGACTAGGTTTGAATATTTTTATACCATAAGTAGCAGGAAAAATCTCTGCGGGAAGACAGTTCCACATACGAATAGACCGTCTAACTACGTCTAACAGATGAAGTAAAGTATTTATTGCAACGTCTTAAGAAACCAAGACACTGAAAATGTGTCAGTTCTTGCGAGCATCATACTGAATTTTCATGCCCATAAAGTCAAGATCTTTAGACTCCCTAATATTTACACCACACATAGGTATAGATGATGCAATATTATCGGTGCTTAACATGGACTTTATAAGTTTTTAAAACCTTTCAATTTATTTATTTTTTTTCTGACGATTTTTTTACGGTTTCAACGAACATCTCTGACGAATTTGACGATTTTTTTTCTCAAATATTTGATGATTTCATGCTTCATTTATCTGGCAGCTGAGATTACAAGCCTTTAGTCAGGATTATTGCCTAGCTTTATACAAGAACAACGGGACCTACAGTTTAACGTCGACGCCGAAAGACAGATTTTTCAGAAACTTTTTCATGACAGAATAGCGAATGTAGTGAATGTAGTAAAATTTAAATTTAATTCTTTACACTTTCAAACAAATCTCACAAAATTTCGTATATCCACATGTTTGCATGTACATATGTATGTACACATGTAATTGGCAATGTGTATGGATATATATTGTCAAACGAAATATACTAATCCCAGTACATAATGTTTGTTTTCTGAATGTTCAGTTTAATTAGTAATAACTTCACTATTCATTTTGCTTTTTTTTTCATTTTTTATTTTTAAAATTTCAGGAACAATTAGCCGAATTAGAAGCAGCTTTTGCCAAATCTCATTATCCTGATATTTACTGTAGAGAGGAATTAGCGAGAACGACAAAACTGAATGAAGCTCGAATACAAGTAAGTCAACATGATTTTTATGTTTTATTTTTTTTTACAATAACAAAAAATTTATATATTTTGCTACAAAATATAATTTAGGAGAATGAGAATTAGTAACAGAAAAATAAAACAAACTAAAACTCTAGCATATAATACAACAAAATTAATACAACGACGATAATTTGCCAACTGATTATGGCGATTAAAGAACGATTATTACGATTCACTAACTTCACGCCTGGGTGTCGCTGCAAAGTGCATGTGTCAACAATAACGAACAAATAATATGGAACCAACACAGGCACCAGCCGTAGATGAAATGTTTTGTGTATTGCCTACTTAAGGGTTGATTTTTATTTATTCCCAGTTGGCTTTTTATTCCAATCGCCTTACATTTGAACGGAAGATGTGCTTTTTAGTTTCCTACACAATTCATTCGTTCATTCATTCATTTTCCCAAAACTAAAAGTCCCGCAGCAATAATTAATTTATAGTTTTATCGTCACAAAAATTCAAACAGACTTTTTGGTTTGATGCGACAAACATCAACAACAACAAAACAGGCATTCTCCCATTTCGGATTAAAATCTCAAATACTTTTCTTATACGTTCTTCACCTCCCCCATCATTTTACACAATTTTTGTAGTGAGCATTTAATTGTAGTTGCGACCCTCGTTGTATAACTTTGTAATAAAATAAATGAAAGAAAGGCTTCTTTTGCTAGTTGTTAGTCTGGTTAGCTTTTGTGGTGTTCAATTACAGTGACATTTGCGGATGGGTGGATATACATACATAAATGGAGCATGAATGAGTAAGTGAGTGAGTGCATTGAGTATAATTCGTGCTCTTTGTCAAATTGTATCATTGATTTTCAAGCATACTTTGTTTTCAAAACAGATGTACTAATAGATGATAAAAGTGAACTGATGTAGAAATTGCAATGCATATAATTATGCACAGTGGTTACAAATGTTGCTGCTAAATACGAGTTAAAAAAATAGTAAAACAACACATCAATTTATGTCGTATTTGATACAGTAATTAAGCCTGTTTAACTCCTTGCGTGTACTAAATATCATTTTATTAATGCTGCCATCTGGTTTGTAGCAGAGATCAGCAATGTGTTTTCAAAAAGATAAGTAGATACGAGTCGTACTCATAATTTGTCATACTTATACGCATTCATACTTATTTTAATATCATACTCATACTACTCATGTTCAAATTTAATGTTTCAAGTATTTATCGTACTCAACCTTAACAATACGCATGAAGTTGTTAATTTCGACTCTCCATGACTAACATTTACAAGAATCATGAAATAAGTATGACTTGCGTACGAACAGTACAATACTCACTAGAAGGTTGTGTGTTTGCCATGCTTGCTGTTTTTGTTTTTTTCTTTCTTATTTTTTTCCATAAATCTAACGACAAATAAGACTGCGAACTTTGATGAATGATTGGAATCACTCGAATCATTTATGAGTATTATAAGTAATTTATGAATCTGAATGAGTAGGAGTATGAATAAAACATATTTCGGGTGTTATGAGTTTGATGCAAACATTGTACTCATAGTCAAAAAGATAAGTAGACTCGAGTCGTACTCATAATTTCTGATACTTATACGCATTCATACTTATTTTAATATCGAAATTAAGAACATCATACGTATTGTTAAGTTTGAGTACGATGAATACTTAAGAATACGCATGACTCATACTAATCTTATTAAGTACTCATCATATTCATACTTAGCAATACGCATGATGTTGTTAATTTCGACTCTCCAAGACTCAACATTTACAAGAATCATGAAATAAGTATGATTTGCGTACGAACACTACAATACTCACTAGAACGTTGTGTATTTGCTTTGCTTGATGTCTTTGTCTTTGTCTTTTTCTTTCTTTTTTTTTGTAAAGGTAACAACAAATAAGACTGTGAACTTTGATGAATGATTCAAATCACTCGAATTTATGAATCTGAATGAATAGTCGTATGAATCATAAATATTTCGAGTGTTATGAGTTTGATGCCAACGTTATACTCATACTCATTGTAACCTATACGTATAAATCAATCTTGTAGTGAGTACGAATGAATCAAAGTAGTTGAATTTCAATTTCATACTTAAAATTTCATGAGTACTTATGAGTAGCGAAAAAACGATTTATTGCTGAGCTCTGGTTTGTAGACAGAGAATAATACCTTGCACATATTCCTAATGCTCTTAGTTATGCCCAGTACTTAGCGGTTGTATTAAAATGGTTTAATGTTTTCTAAAAGAGACTGAATTTATTACAATTATATAGGTTAAGTAAGTTGGCGGATCCTCCTTATCAGTCTTTGCAATACTACAATCAATATTCAAGCCGCGTAACAATCTTATAGTATCAATAATATTTCTACAGTCTTTGAGAAGTTTTCCCACTACTTGTAGATTTGACAAATTTAGGGTAACAGATATCTGGCAAAACGCTGAGAGTAAATAAAATTGCCATGAATACCTTCTCTTCCAGCCGAGCATGTATAAAATCAACTTGGTCGTAATCCTGACTGGTTCTCAGATCATCAGCTACTGAAGAAGACATTTTACGATTACGTGATTCCAATACCAATCGAGACCTAGCTTCTCACTCTAACTATGATGTGTGTGTTAATTTTATTTATGGGTGACAAGGCTTTGCAGTTTAAAGTCGATTTCGAATAACAGATTTTTGAGAAACTTCCGGAGAAGACTGCTATATTTCGTTGTATTCAAGATGTCTAATAAGCCGTCACTCTAGAGTTCTTGCAGAATTTTAATAATCAAAAATTTTGTATTTGTGCAGGCAATTTGTATACAGACCATAACTACGGTACGACTTTCATTTAGTTTAATTAATCAATTTTTTCCTCTGTGCAGGCAATTTGTATGACAGAATAAATAGGTAGTCTAGTAGGTCGTCTATTAGCTTATTAGATGTATGACCTCGGTTCAAACCCCAGGCGAGACATCAAAACGAAAATATAAAAAAATATTTCTGCGGTGCCTTCCTCTCAGTAGGTTTCTGGCGCAAGCTTTGAGAGTATATAAAATTTGCCATGAAAAGCTTCTCAAACATCTGTCGTTTGGAGTCGGTTTTAAACTGTAGGCCCCACCACTCTTGTATAAAATTATCACACACAACATAAGTGATGTGAGAAACTAGGTCGCAATCCGGACTGAAGGGTTGTAATGACCAATTATGTATGTTATATATGACAGGCTAGAATAGATTGGGTTCTACATCCATCGTTGCCATAAAATCAATGCTTTCAATTAAAACATACGGTGTTGGTGAAAAACTTTGTTTTGAATATGAACTTCCTGGATGGATTATTTGGAGGGGTATTGAAGTTCCGCAATTTTAAAAATTCGGTAACATTGTCTCTGGTCGATGAGGTAATGTTTCTGCCAAAAATTCGGAGACTATATAACATTGCCATGAAAAAGTTTTTCAAGTTTCAGAGTGGACTTTAAGCTGTAGGTCCCACCACTCACGGATAAAATAATATGTACACACAATGTGGGGATAGGTTGTAATCTTCCAAGCGCCTCTGCTTTTTGCGCACCTATGGAAGTTGGTCACACCAATCGATGACAGGGCTTCCTCGATTTGGTATTTCCAATACATATACGGTCATACTCTTCGCCGATTTTCTCTATTCGAACGGCGTGGCCGGGCCAGCGCAGCCACCGGATATTAATACACTGAACAACGTCTATGTCGTTGGGGAGCTCACACAGTTTGCTGTTGGATCGGGTCACTAAAGAGTTTTAATGGCTTAATGGTCAGTAAGTAAGCATAAAGCTCATAAAAAATCATGACAGCTTTAAAACAATTTGAATTAATTCTAACCGCACACTCACTGTGATAAATCAAAAGAGCCGCCAGGTTTATAGGCGGTCGGTTCTCGTGTACTCGATTTTCACTTGCTTATTACCAATTCTAACCCACTGTGCAATGTTAAGAATAAACACACTTGCACAAATGCAGTATAGCAACAACAACAACAAGAATATTGAAAAATTTGTTGCAAATTGAAAGATGTACTCATGGAATAATCATAGAGGCTGAGAGTGAATCAAATTACAGGGGTTGTCACTTGGTTATTCTAATTGTTATTTCTAACGCTGCTGTATATCGTACATAGAAGGAATTCATAGCAAATTCAAGTGTATTGTTTCATTCATTCATTTGTTGTTCCATATGAAAATATTTGAACATTTGTCAAAAGAAACAACGAATTATTCTTCTTTTTAAGCCTGTAAAAAATATGTTTATGTCTGATAATGATGACGTTGATGATAATGATTATTACTACAATGATAAGCGTTGACAAGCATTAAGTCACGGTATTTGTTATATGATGATGTTGATATTAGTATTCCGATGCTTTTAAGCCATAAGAAAATATGCACTTTGTGTAGGATTTTACAAGTTTTATATCAGATGTTAATCTCAGATTATTTTCGTGATAATCAGATTGAATTCGTAATAGATTTTTTTTTTGGTTTATTGGCCTCTTGTGTGGCGTATTATAACAAGTGTATTAAATTGTAACAATTCCTAGAGGGTCATGTTAGTTAGTAAGGAAAACAACCTAGCTTCCCACGCCGTTCATGTCGTGTGTGTTAATTTTATGCATTTTGTTTATTTTTTGTCAACTAATTTGTCAAACTTTTCATTGCAATTTTATTTACTATTGAGTTTAGTTAAAGGTCTCTTTAGGTACAGAGAACTGTAAAGTTACCTTTAACTTATTTTCGTTATTATAACTTACAGATAAATTAAAGTTAACTTTAAAAAAAAATATGGCTGGGCGGGATCATTGTCGATAACACTGGACAATTAAACAACTTTTTTTTAACGCAGTGGCAACGACAGGCTTCGTTTTTTTTATAGTATATGCTCATTTTGTTTTCATTTGAAGTTGCCATATTGGAAATAATATATACAGTCAAACTCGATTATAACGAATTCTTGGTTATTACGTATATACTTTCAAGTCCCAACGTTTAAATATCAGTTTTCATACAAAAACCTTCGTTTATTACGAACTCGTTTATAACGAATTCTCGGTTAAAAGGGACTACTTTAAATGGTCCCAGTAATTAAATTTCATACATTTTACATACATACATAATTAGCCATTACAACCCTTCAGTCAGGATTTCGACCTAGCTTCTCACACCACTTATGTTGTGTGCGTTAATTTTATACATGAGTGGCGGGACCTACAGTTTAAAGCCGACTCCGAACAACACATTTTTGAGAAGCTTTTCATGGCAATTTATACTCTCAGAGTGTTTGCCAGAAATCTGCTGAGAGGAAGTCGCCGAAGAAATATTTTTTCGTTTTGATGTCTGACCTGGGATTCGAACCCGGGCCTTTTGTCTAATAAGCCAACACACTACCCACTAGACCACATTTTACCTTTTTTAAAACGAACACTCAGAAATAACTTTGAAGTATGGCAATAGTCTTTACTTTTATTTAATATGGCAGCATTAAATTATAGCTCAGCATCTTTAATCTGTTGATAGGTAAAAGGAATTAACACATATTTTTGGCTTTTAATAAAAAGAATACTTTTTTTATATTTTCTTTTATTACTTTACTCCGTTTATTACGAACTTTGCCTATAAAGAAATATTTTTTCTGGTCCCACGGAGTTCGTTATAACCGGGTTTGACTGTATATGCTCATTTTGTTTATATTTAAAGTTACCATATTGAAAATAATATATAATATAGCAAATTCAAGCAGAAACTTAACTTTAAAAGTTACCGCTAGGAGGATCCAACCTTTGGGTTAGCGCAACGCTCACTTCTACCTTATAGTCCACTTATAACAATAAAAGACAATTTATCTGCCCGTTAAAATCCTCCCTTTACTTAACGGCGGGTGGTAATAATGGCACTCCGAATTTTTGCCAGAAAACTACTGACCAGAAATCGCTGACAGAAATGCTTTTCCAATGCAGAAGTTTTCCGATTTAACGAAAATTCGATTTCGGGAGCATTGCACTTAATTAACACCTAAATTTTTTCTACTGAGTACCCCTTATGATGACCTTTTATTTTGTATTCGGTGTAACGAATAAATGTAAAACTTAAAATGAACAACACGTAGGTGGAGAACTGGATGGAACTGGAAGTCAGGAGCATAAAATAATACACGAAAATTTTAGTAAATAGACCTAACAAAAAAAAAATTAACTCATAATAAATTTGTGTAAAGTTAGGTGCGAATGTTATATTCCTTTTTTACAGTGATTGCTAAGAAGCTAGGTCGTAATCCTGACTGAAATGTTGTAATAACCAATTATGAATGTTAACAAAGACGGTTAAGTTAATATAATTAAAAAATTTTGAAAAGTTTCTTTACTTTTTGAATAAAAATCACAAAATTGAGAGAAAGACTTGGTTAAACTTTTGAATTTTACAAAAGAAACTAAAAAATATTAAAATAATAATTTGCTTATTGGAGATAATACATTTAAACAATCAAGTAATTCTACCAAATATATCTTCCAAAACTCAGAAAAAATTTAATAAAAATTTTAAAAGATATAGCTTTCGGACTGGATTGCTATTGGATCAAAGATTCCAAAACAGGTTTCCTTATGGTCGGACGCTACTTACGTCTTAAGATATAGGCGACGAAGTTAGTTTTTTCATAATTAAATTATTTTTAAATTTTATTCTTTATAAAAATCGGATAAAAATGGATCTAGTGAACTGAATACCCATAATCTCAATGATTTACTTGGGATCGCAACTAATTGTTTTCTTCCAATAAGCTAAAAAAATTACTATATAAACCGGGCAAAATTATCTGTCTTGCATTTTTTTTCGATGACTTGCACTTTTAGTCGATGTTTTCCATTTTTGACCAATGACTTGGCGATGAAATATATTTTTTGCCCGATAACATGCATTTTTTAGGCGATGACTTGCATTTTTTGGTCAATAACTTGCATTTTCTTTGGTAGATGACTTGTATTTTTTAGTAAAAGATTCAAAACTCTATAAAAATTAAAAAATCAAATGAATTGAATGACCGACATGCACTGTTGCCAATTTGACGTTTTTCCCGTCAAATCTGACGTTTTTGCAATGCCAATTACGGGAAAAATGCTTTTTAGCGGTTAGCGGGAAATCTGGAGTTTTTTACAGCGCTTTAGCGTTTTTTAGCGTTTTTTCCAAGGTTGAATTATATGATATAAGTAAGAAAAAATGCAATTCGAGAGTCGAATAACGGTTAGTAGAAAAAGTACAAAGCAAAAATCGAAAACGTAAAGTTGAAATCTATTTCAAATGAAGGTAAAGCTTAACGTGTTGTGTTTAAAATAAGAAGGCAGTAAAAAGAAAAAATATCAAAAAAAGTAAGCACACCTAATTTTGTAATAGCACGGTCTAGAAAATAAAATTAATTCTGTTTTTACACGGTGATATTTGGTATAGCACGGTTGAGAAAAGTTTATGAAAATTTCAACGTAATCTAAAATCTTGTATGGTTCGTAATTATGACTTATACAAAGACATACATATACATAATTGGTCATTACAACCTTTCAGTCAGGATTACGACCTAGTTTCTTACATCACTTATGTTGTGTGCGTTAATTTTATACATGAGTGGCGGGACCTACAGTTTAAATCGACTCCGAACGTCAGTTTTCATGAAGCTTTTTATGGCAATTTTAATTACATTCTGAGTTTTTGGCAGAAATCTGCTGAGAGGAAGTCGCCGAAGAAATACTTTCGTTTTGCTGTCTGACCTGGGGTTTGAATTCGGGGCTTCAGTCTAATAAGGCAACACACTACCAACTAGACTACGGCGACTTCAAACTGAATCGCAACGGCTTATAACCGATTTAGTTATTAAACGCAGTGCTGTCCAATCGGAAATTGAAAATGCTAATCTTGTTTGAGTTGATAGCTATTCTGAACCAACCTTACGTAAGCGATTACGTATGAAATTCGATGATGATAGCAAATAGAATTCTGTTATTTTCATCATCACATTGACTGCTTTTAATTCTTTATTTATAAACTTTTGATTTTTAGTTTGTTTAAATTACCATAAGGATTGGTGAATGTACCATTTGTTTATCAACTTACATTATTTTTTTGACTTCCTGAACTACAATAATTTTAAATTTATGTTACTTTTAAGATTTGAATCGCTTATAATTTTATGAAATAAAATATGCATTAATGCTTATAAAAATTTTATTTAGTTTTTTATAGACTCTGGTATCAGTTTTTTCCTACGAATTATTTTGTTGTTACATTTTTTGAAGGATATGAAACCAATCCCTTTCTTTTCTATGTACTTCATGTTTTTTTCCACGGTTTTTTCTGGAACGTATCTACCGTGCAAAACCAGATTTAAATGTACATGACAAGAAACGATAAAATTGTTACAACATAAATTATATGAATATAATTTTGAAATATACATTTAAATTGAATTTTCTTTTTAAAAAGTTATGACACCTCAGTATCCACAAAAGATTCGAAACGAAAGTCCAGAAGACTGGCACTATCTTTTTGAAAATACCTAATTTTGTTTGTAAATTATTTAACATAATTAAAAAAACAATTTAATAAAAAAATATGTGTAATTATTTACATTTTATTTTAATTATTTACATTTTATTTCATTTAACGTTAATTTAATATTTTCAAACTATTTATTTGACGGGTTTCTGACGGTTAGAAATTGAATTTAGCGATTTCTGGCGATTTTTAAAGCCCAATTTGACGGAAAATTTTGAAAAAAATTGGCAACACTGCCGACATGTGATGTTTTACTTCTAAGGCGTGATAAAAAAAACAGTGCTTTAACACAATTTCTGGAAATGAAAAAATTCAAAAATGTAAACAGAATAAATCATGTGTTAATCCGGAGCAAGCAATAACGAACTTTGGCTGCAAAACCAAATCGAGAATAAATGACGAATTTGAATCATGTATTGATCGAAAAATGACTACAAGTCGCGGCAAGGAAGTTTTGCAACTTAGCAATGCACCCGCACACAAAACAAAACCGATGCAGGATGCAATGAAAGCATAATCCACTAGACTTCTAACTTCTATTTGTTTCATCGATGAGATACAAACCAGCTTGACAGCATTTAGATTCCCATGAGGAACTTGAAAATTGAGTAAAGTAGTCATTTAAAAGACGAATCCACAAATTACCTGAAATAGATGAATGGAATGTGTAATCCGTAATGGCCTATATTTTGAAGAAAATGTCTTACTTTCCTATTTCATACCGGTACACCTAGTATTGCAGTCCCTCTATTATGACAATGTGTACATTTATAAACAGGAAAATTTTTTTATTACAAAATTTAATTTGGTTTTTGAAATAAAAACCCAAACTACAAAGGATAGATTTATGTACTAGGGATGCCAAACGGGATCGATTTTTAAAAATCCCGTGATTCGGGATTTCCCGATTGGCATCCCTAATACGTACATATGAGTTTATATGACTTATTTGGAAGAGAAAATTTTGAATTTTATAATAAATTTTGTGATTTCGTGTGAAGATTATAAAATTGCTCGATACAATTTATGCTCTTTATTAATATTAAATACAGTAAGACCCCGCTTAACGCTTTCAGTACTACACGGTATATTGGTATTCCCCTAAATCGCACACTGCGTTGGTACTGTTTGTATATGTATGTGTGCAAATGAAACAGCCATGCACCAACCAAAAGCGGTGCACTATATAGTACAACGACGGTGTATTCTCTGTAAGTCAGTCTGTTCGAAATAAAGATTCCAAATGTATTTTCCGAAATCGCAAAGGATTTACATATACAGTGTCAATCAAAACATATTGGACAAAATTCAGGTTATGATATTTTGTACGATTTAAAAGAAATAAGAAATGAGAAGATTCTAATGGAATAAAAAGAGTTCGAAGATCTGTAAGTAGCAGACTAACTCCGAAATATTGTTCCGGAACAGTTAGGCATGGAGGTGGCAATATTATCGTGTCTCATTCCATCAGAATCCAGAAGAATTCGAAGACCAGTCAGTAGCAAACTAAATCCGAAATACTGTTCTGAAACAGTTAAGCATGAAGGTGGCAATATTGAGGGTCGCCGTTGTCTAGTAGGTAGTGTGCTGGCTTATTGGACGTAAAGCCAGAGTTCGAGTCCCAGGCCAGATATCAAAATAAAAAATACAAAAAGTATTTTTTCGGCGATTTCTTCTCTTTCTCTTCTTGTTTCTCAAAAATCTGTCGTTCGGAGTCGACTTTAAACTGTAGGTCCCGCCACTTCTGTATAAAATTAACACACACAACATAAGTGGTGTGAGAAATTGCGCGCTTCTTGGGGACGATTGCTGTAGACTGTCTAATGGTGAAGGTATAGCACTGGCCATTTTATAGTCACCAGCAGCAACTCGTTTCCTTACCGTTCGCATTTTCCCTCTTTCCACCTTTCCTAAAAAACCTGCACAATGCACTGCATGAGTAGGGGTCATCCCCTGAGTGCTGATTTATAAAAAAAGAAAAAAATGTTATGGTGTGGGGGGGTTACTTTTCTGGGAAAAGCTTCGGAACTTTGCACAAAATCGACGGTATTATGGACAAACAAATGTATAAAAATATATTGCTGGAGGAGATGTTGCTACATGGCCGTGATAAAATGCCACGCTAATTGATATTTCCACACGACAACGACCCGAAACACAAATCCAAATTGGCGAAAGGATTCTTGGAACAAGAAGGCGTTAAAGTCATGCAGTGCCCTGCACAGTCACCCGACCTTAACCCCATAGAAAATTTATGGGAAATAGTAAATAGAAAGGTAAATCGGGAATCGGCACATAGGGATCCAAATAAATATCAAGCTATAAATGAAGTATGGTCAGCTATTCCAATTAATACAATAGGGAATCTTATTAGTTCAATGCCTCGTTTAACGCTGTTTCTTTTAGCGGTGGAACTTATAGGAAAGTATGCCCTGCGTTAAGCGGGGTTTTACTGTATTTACATGATTTCTATAATAAAATGTATGAAATATATATAATGGCATAATCATTAAATGACACAAAAATATTTAAGTTTAATTCGATTTAATAAAGGCCAGGCAAATTGATTTTAAATGTTAATTTTTAAATGCCAAAATAAAACATGAAACAAAAATTCTTTAATAATTACACACAATTTAAATGAAAGCAGAAGAGAATAAAAATTTTCTATAACTTGGTAACAGAATATATGTACATTTGTGTACATATTTTGTTTCATGATTTTCTCTTTTCTATTTTTTTTATTTTTTTAATGTTAATGTACGAGTCCTTTTAAACAAACAAATAAACATTCATAAATACAATTTTTGTGTGCACCATCAAATGGATCCTTAATTGAGTTACTCCGCCCATGCATTTATACATACATACATACATACGTATATAATTTTATATATACAGTATGTGTATAAATATGTACATATGTATGTATATAGTATATCCATATAAACGTATAAATATAATGTTAAAATAAAATAAAAATGGTTTATTTTTTCAATTTGATGCCACCATCACCATCATCATCGTCAGCGTCATTACAACAAGGGCGCCAGTTTAATAGAAAATAACATTCTCTTGCCAAGCATTCTCTAGCATCCACCCACCCACTACTAACTACTTAAAATGAACCACCATCCATCCATCCATCCACCCACTATCAGCATTAACAACGTTATCATCATCATTATTATTATTGAAACAACGAAAGGAGAATAAAACTGAAATAAAGGCAAACGAAATTCCACGGCTACTACTGGTATAAGCGTGAAACGAATAGAGGAAAAAAGAAACCCTTAAAAAATTGTTTCCCCATTTTCTTTCACTAGAATTCTTACAATTTAGACGTTTTCTTTTTCTTAACTTATCGGGAGTCTGTCTATTTCACATCCACCATAGCGAAAAAAAATAGAAAATTTAATGCCTTAAGAAAATTGTAAACATGAAGCAGCCATCTTTTAATATTTCCGTCTACAAAGTAAAATGGCAACAAAGAATAAAAATATAAAGTATAGGGTCTTCCAACAGCGACTTTTAACAGCCGATAACGGCATTCTTCTTGAAGCTATATAAGTCAAATTGTAAATAATTCAATATGGACGATCACAGACAACGACCTACTTTCCCTAAATGGACTTGATGTGGATTTTTGAATGGTGACTTAAGTTAGGTTAGATTAGATGACGTGCACTTGTCGACTGAGACAGTACCCGGAAGTCGAATTGATACCCATTGTACATACATAATTGGTCATTACAACCCTTCAGTCAGGATTATTAATTTAGTTTCTCACACCACCTATGTTGTGTGCATTCATTTTATACATAAGTGGCGGGACCTACAGTTTAAAGTCGACTCCGAACGACAGATTTTTTGAGAAACTTTTCATGACAATTTTATTTACTCTCAGAGTTTTTGCCAAAAATCCGCTGAGAGGAAATCGCCGAAGAAATACTTTTTGTACAACGTCCTTAAAAAAATGGTGCTATTATCTATCCATATTTCTTTGAGAACGACGTTTGCCAGACCATTAGTGTCAACAGCGAGTACTATTGGTTAGGTTAGGTTAGGTTAGAGGACGTGCACCTATCGGTCAAGACAAGCACAGTACCCGGAGGTCGAAATTGACCCACTGTACTATAGGTTGATGATAATAAATTTCTCATGTCCTGAATTCGATGATATTGACTACTACATGTTGTAGTGTCAGCAGAAAGGCACTATATGGCACAGCGCTCATGTCACATGTTATATTCCGCACGGGCGATTTGAGGGCATGGTCATTTCACTTGGAGGTTATGTGAACTGATCATCAAGATCGTGTAATTTGACTCCTTTAGACTGTTTCTTAAGATATTTTATTAAGGCGCAGGTATTTTAAAGTAAACCAATAACCATAGCGGTTCTCAAAGTCAAAATTATACACTCCGTCGATCACATTCAGCTTTCCAGAATCGTAGAAAATTGCATATTTCCGAACATTTAAACGATTTTATATTCCCTACATAATAGCATCAATAGATATTTCAGATGAATTAAAAATTTCGATAATATTTAACACTTATGCTCATTTGCTATCTTCAAAGTTTAAGGAGTATTAATTAAATTTTGAGTTAGAGTTTGTTGGGCATACTAAAAAGCTTAAGATAGCTACCTTCGAGGATAGAAAAATGACGCTTTAGTAAGGATTAGAAACTAAATTATAATATCTCTCGTGGGCTGTATTAAATTCATCAACAGAAAGCGGGACCTGCAGTCTAACTACATAATTGGCAGTAATTCGCCTGAAACTCATGAAGTACTAGTAAGGACACTTTAATGACACCAGTGAAGATATAGCTGAATTGCCTTAAAAATGACAACATACATATTACAATTTCAAAGGAAATAGCATAATAATAACATTGTGGGAAAATGATCCCCAAACAATGATTTACTATCTTAAGGATGGACTTATGAGCAGTTATTTGTAGTTAGATTTCGTATTTTACTTATTTATCCAATCTCAATGTGTCAGATTGGCGTCGTATTATTTTTCACATCACTGTATGTATTCACATTACTTTGTGTACCTTTTATCCAATGTGTATACGATCGGACCGTCGGGAAGTCGTAACCTAGTAGGTAATGTGTTAGCTTATTAAACGTAAAGACCGGGTTCGTATCCCAGGTCAGGCATCAAAACGAAATACAAAAAAAACTGGCAAAAACTCTGAGAGCAATAAGCTTGCATTAAAAAGTTCTTTAAAAATTCTGTCGTTCGTAGTCGATGTTGTGTTAAACACAACATAAGTGGTGTGAGAAGCTAGGCCGTAATCCTGACAGATGTATGTATACGATCTGGCTATAATAGCGCGAAAATTACGGGCAAGGCAATTTTTTCCTATTACCAGCACTCGATATCTGGCCCCTTAATGTGTATTCTATTGAAACTAGAAAACTAAACTGTGGGGGTGAGAAACACATGTTACCATTACACAAAACATCTAAGTGATCCTTTAATATTTCTTTGCATTGTATCAGTATATTAATACAGTTTGTTTTGTAGGAAATAAAGTTTCTGGCAAAAACAGAAAAAAAAATTTTGCCATAAAGAGTTTACCAAAAATATGTCTTAATTCTAACTGATGGATTGTAATGACCAATTATGTGTACACTAGAGGTCTGCACAAGACATTCTGCTAGCTTATCCTTCACCGAATGCAATACTGTTGTGTACTCTTTTCTGTTGCTCTTGATTTTACGAGTGCACTGAAATGTGAATTTCTGATTTATTCAATGTATACAACAGCTCTCGTTTGCCTGTGAAGTAACACGAACTATACTTTGTGTTGTAAGAGCATATTTTACTACTGAAGCTACATTTTCAGTATTACCATATGAATATCAGTAGTGTAAAAAAGGTAGTAGTTTAAAAATAGGTTTTTCCCCAGAAATAAAAAGTTTAAAAAATTTACTGGCAATGCTAGCGTCAGCGAAGATGTTCGGTTGCCGAGAGCAAAAAAAGAAATGCATGTTGTGACTCTATGAAGAGTACAATATTTTTGTTGCACTCTTCACACAACTCTATTTCATACAGTTGTACAATGGTTTACGACTGCAGTTGTTTTTTTGTACTCTATCTTTGCTTTATAGTCATTTACACTTGCAGCTACAATCAATATTCGGTCTTAAGAAAAATGCAATAGTGTGGAATTTTATATGTCTTGTGCACACCTCTAGTACATACTATTTGTGTGTCCACTGTTTCCAACTTGATGTATGTAACAATTACAACAATAATTATTCTTATTCGATATTCTTCTCTGCTCACACCCTTTGCGTAAGCAACAACATTTATTCGTTAGATCTGTATAGCGGAGATCTTTAAACCACGACTGTGCGACTGTTCTCTTCACATGCAACGCGTCCTCACAAAAGACTGACTGAATTCTTACTACTTGTTGTCTGCTTTGTCTTACCTTTTTATAGGCCCACATAAATCGTCTGACAAAACTAGAATGTTCATGTTTTCGCCTTCTCGAGAACTGTCGAAATTTCATTGTAGTTTGCGAATTTTGGTTGCAATCTTTGTTGTTGCGTCCTCACGGTGTAGCTTTTCTGTATCATCTTAACACTGCACTCACTGGTTTGATACAAAATGATAATTTTGATTACCGTAAATACAATTGCTGTCATCATATTTTCACCCAGTATTTTTACAATCACTACCCTCAAGGACACACTCGTTTATATCTGAAGATTTTTTTTCTTCTGAAACTTGCATAGTTGATAACAAAATGAAACTGTGCACCCTTAGATGAAATTGTTACTTTACTCCTCCTTTTGATATAGCAGGGAGTATGATTTCTGCATAAAACCCATTAAAGAAGTAACTGCTGCCTTCTTTGCTTTAAGGATTTTATTTTCTTTTTTTATCTATTTTGCCTTCTTGGAAATAATTTGTATCCTTAAAATTTATTTATCGTAAGACAATATTTTTTTAATATCAACAGAATTAACGAGGAATGAAAAATTAAGGAATATGAAGATATTGAAAATTTTAAATAACTTATTTAAAGTACAGTGTTCCCTCGATTTACGTTGTTTCGATTAATGTCGTCAAAAATTTTGTTCCCTTTAATTGCAACATGCGTCGTCAACCGATTTTCGTTGTTTTTTATAAACAAAATCAGGGTAATTACATACATAATTGGCCATTACAACCCTTCAGTCAGTATTACGACCAAGCTTCTCACACCACTTATGTTGTTTGCGTTAATTTTATACATGAGTGGCGGGACCTACAGTTTAAAGTCGACTCCGAACGACAAATTTTTGAGAAGCATTCCATGGCAATTTTTACTCTCAGAGTCTTTGCCAGAAATCTGCTGAGAGGAAGTCGCCGAAGAAATATTTTTCGTTTTGATGTCTGACCTGGGATTCCAACCCTGGCCTCTCGTCTAACAAGCCAACACACAACCTACTAGACCACGGCGACTATAAAAAAAATTAATAGATAGAATAAATTTTTAATTATTTTAGTTTTTTTTTTGTAAAATGTACCTAAATAAATGCATTTGACGGTATGAGTTGTTTGAAATTCGATTTACGTCGATTCGATTTACGTCCCCTTTTTCCGAAACATTCTACGACGTAAATCAAGGGAATACTGTATGTAAATATGTAAATAATTTTTTAAAAATGTTTTCCTATATTAATGTGATGTGTATGTAATTTGGATTTTAGCTGCGGTCACCTTTTTTCATTATAAAAAAATTTTTGTCGAATGGACTATATTTTATGAAAATAAATAAAATCTTAAATTATTCAAAGTAGTTCTTACTAGTAGATTCTACTAGAATAAATCAGAAGCTTCAAAGAATGTATTGTTTTGGGATAACTAGTTTAATCATGACATAACCTACAAAGGCGGGCAAAACAATATTATTCATGCAAACGATTGAAATACATACGGTTTCGATATGAGGCCATACTTATGGCATATTGTCTCCATGAAGGTTACGCATTACATGAATTACAACCTATTCATTGGAGACTGATCAGAAATGCGGAATATTTAGTTAAGCCTTTAGTCAGGTTTACAAACTAGCTTCCTTCTTATGTACGCCGCTCATTTTGTATGTGTTAACTTTATCCTACAGTTTAATATCGACACCGAACAACAGATTTAAGAAACTTTTCATATCAATTTTATTTACTCACAAATTTTGCCAGAAGGCTGCTGAAGGGAAGTAATCGAAAGGATTTTTTTTCTCATATTTCGAGATGTCTAAGGGGAGGTTTGAATCATGGGCTACTAGACTCCATAAGCGAATAATTTTACTGAAAGAGCGAGAATATTACAAGACTTAAACTTGTATAACCCATTGCATTAAACAGGAGCCTATAAAATTAAGCGGATACGTCTCATCCTACTATTGTGGAATAATGACATGTGAAGAATTGTAAAGATAATCTTAGACAATCTTGATGAGGGGAAACCATTGGCATATTAAGACTGAATAAAAACAACTTAAGAATTCTAATAACCTTCCGCTTTTCACGTACAGATGAATCCATAATGAACTTAGGGCATGGGGTGAAAGCAACGAAACGATGGGAAACTTTTTATGTCATTGCAATCATCAGCAGTTATTAAACTTTAATACAAGATTATCATTATTTTTAAACCTTTTCAGTTCTAAAGGTTCATAAGGGACGGATGAATGATAAATCTTGAAATCTTGAATTTAATTTTAAGAATTTAAAATATTAATGGACCAAAGTATGGACTTTCTATGAGATGGAATATTTGTAGACATAAAGTTTCTGAACAACACATAATACGTTTCTTCTATAAAATAAGTGGATCCGCCCATTTTGATATGTTAAGGAAAACCTTAACTTCGTTTCAACTAAGGCCCCTTAAATTGTTTTTGGCTGAATGTCATTGTAATTTATTTTATTACAGATGTTCGACAATCCTAGAGATACGCTGTATAAAAACTTGTCCTCAAAATATTTTAATTCCACACACCTAAGGATATCGTCAGAATTATATTTCAAATCGTCTGTAAACAGGATTTGTTATAATAGTGAGGGCAGTGAATTCAGCAAACCTGTTAGAAATTTGCAAGTCATTACATACATACAAAATAATTGATCATTACCATCCAAGCCTTGACTACGACGTGCGTGAGGTAGTTTTATACTTGAGTGGCGGCACCCCTACACTTTAAAGCCGATTTCGAACGATAGATTTTTGAGAAATTATTTCATGGCCTCACGTCTAATAAGCCAACAAACTACCTACTATACTAAGGCGGCTCATTAGAATGTTCAATACAGTGGTGTTGTCGGACAGGAACGCGTTCCAGAACTAAAGCTAATTTCTCATAACGAGAATTGAATGAAGTTTTGAAATAAAATTGAAAAAATTGCTGAATTTTTTTTATAATTTTTGACGAATTTTTGCATGTATTTTTATAAACAAGGGTTTGAACCGAACCGGAACGAACCGGCTTGTTTTTCCGAACCGTGAACCGAAAAAATAAAATAAGCACAACACCGTTGGTCCAATATTCCAAAATTTGTTCATACACTAGATAAAAGCTGTGGTTTAACAAATCGTTAGAATCTATCAGAGAGTAGATTAGAATTTTATATTAAAGCTATGAAAAGAGAATTAAAAAATTCTTCTTTTTAATTTTTTTTCTACATCATTGCCATTCCCATTACATATCATCGCATCGCAAGAAATTAAAAAATATACAGACCGTAGGCAACTGTTTTCAAAACAATTTCTAAGAAAAATAAGTTTTTTTTTATTCTTCATAGACAAGTAGTCGTCGAAATAATTTCCTTTAGCCATCTTCATACTTCAATGAAAAATAAGGAAAAGCAAGAAAACATCTTCAAATCCACCCATAAACTAACTCCAGTAAAATGTTTTCCTTCATCAATATTTTAAACGTGATGGAAAAATAAAAAATAAATAAAAAAAAATCAATTACGAACATTTTTTTTTTTCAAAATTTTTTTTTTATGTGAACATGCGCATTATTGTGATACGGTTTTCTTACAACTTTTAAATTGAATTACAATAATTTACCGTTTTTTTTTTATTTTATTTTCTTTTTAATTTTTAAGGTTTGGTTTCAAAATCGTCGCGCCAAATATCGTAAACAAGAAAAACAATTACAAAAGGCACTGGCACCATCTGTGATACCGTCATGTAATGGTATGATGCGAAACATTCAAGGTTACAGCGTATCGCGAGGTTATCAACCCTATCCGCATCATAATTCAATAAACCGTTATCCTCAGGTATGCAAAAGTGCACGTGAAGTTTGTTTATGTTTTAATAATTTTTATAAATTGTTACTCTTGTTTTTTTTTCTTTCTTTAATAAATTATTGTTAATAATTGTTAATAATTTAATTTTTAAAGGATCTATTTCAAATGGGCGCCTCATCATATCCCGGCATGACACAACCGTTTTCCATGAGCCATAGCGCTAATATGGGTTCAGTGGGAGTGCGTCAGGATTCAATGGGTATGTTTAAACAAATTACTTAACTTTTAATTAAATAAGGAAATGCCATTTGTTATGAGAATAGTTTGTTTAAAATTTTTATATTCATTTGGACATTTAGTTGCGTTGTATTTACAAATATTTACTTGGGACGTGCAAAATATTTTTAAAAAAAGATGAAGAAGAAATTTAGTGTTTCCTCCGTAGCTCAGATTGCATTGGGTTAGGTCCAATTAGTTAATTATTGGTAGCTGCCTCAATAAGCATAGCTTACTTATGTCCTACAAGGACATTTGTAAGGACGTTTTGTTTGAGATATCTGAGCTACTGAGCAGAGATCAGCAATGAATCGTTTTTCTGCTACTCATAAGCACTCATGCAATTTTGAGTGTAAGTGAATCAACAGAATTAAAATTCAACTACTCTGATTCATTCGTACTATAACATTGATACTTATAAATCAAGTAGCAATGAGTATGAGTACAACGTTGACATCAAACTAACAACATTCGAAATATGTTTGATTAATACGCCTACTCAATCTGATTCATAAATTTAGAAAAATACTTATAAGACTTATAAGTGATTCGAGTGACTCGAATCATTCATCAAAATTTACAGCCTTTGTTGTTGCTGTTGCATATACAAACAAAGAAGAAAGGAAGGACAAAGACAACAAGCAAAGCATACATACAATCTTATTGTGAGTATAGTAGTGTTCGAACACGAATCATACTTATTTTGTGCTTCGTGTAAATGTTAAGTAGAGACGAGTCCAAGTGAATAATTTCATGAGTATTGTTAAATATGAATACGACGAGTACTTTCAACTTTGAGTATGAGTTGTAAGAGTACCATATTAAAATAAGTATGAATGCGTGTAAGTATTAGAAATTATAAGTATGACTCGAATCTACTCATAGTTTTGAATACTCGTTACTGATCTCTGCTGCTGAGCACGCTACCTACACCTTTTTTTTATTATTAAACCTGCACTCAGGGGATGACCCTACTCATGCAGTGCATTGTGCAGGTTTAGGGAAGGTGGAGAGAGGGAAGATGCGAAAGGTAAGAAAACGAGTTGCTGCTGGTGACTTTAAAATGGCCAGAGCTATATATTCACCATTAGACAGTCTATAGCAATCGTCCAAAAGAAGCCCGCAGTTTCTCACACCACTTATGTTGTGTGTGTTAATTTTATACAGAAGTGGCGGGACCTATAGTTTAAAGTCGACTCCGGACGACATATTTTTGAGAAACTTTTCAAGAAAAGAAAGAGAAGAAATACTTTTTGTATTTTTTTTATTTTTGATGTCTGGCCTGGGACTCGAACCCTGGCTTTACGTCTAATAAGCCAGTACACAATTAAATTTCATTAATTTACCGAATACTTATACAAATTCCTCAATTCGCATTTGTTTGATTGTGATAAATATGGTCCTTATTTTTATTATTTCCTTACATTTTTATATTAAAAATAATTTTCCAAAAGGTGTTGGAATACAACAATAAGAATTTCCTTATCAAATAAAGAAAAAAATAAAATATTTTTTTATATGCATTCTATTAAAGTATGTCTTGCTATCTGTCTGGCGAAAGCAAAATAAATTGATTGACTAAGAGGCGGAAATTATGCAATTACTTTAAAGCTAAAGATGAAATTCAATTCTAACTTGTGAATTTCCTTTTTCTTGACTTAACTTCTTACGTTTTATGTACTTTACTTCGTTTGTTTATGTATTTCTTTCTCTTCAAAGGACAGACTTAAGAATTCTTTAAGAAAATTATTTCAAGTCTTAAATCAAACACATGATGATATTAAATTATCATATGAAATCAAGAAAACTATTTGCGTGAATGCTTATAACGTTAAATTAAAGGAAAAACAATTTCCTAATGAAATTTATAATAAATTAGAAATTCAGAGTACGAGAATACATTAGTAAATCTATATGATAAAAAAAAATACACAGAATAATACTTTTTAGGTTAGGTTAGGAAGGGTAACGTACCACTATATCAATGGTTCACCTTCACTTGGAGGTTCAATCGATCAACTGTGAAAAAACCGTTCAGAAAAAAAAATGCAGAGAAAAAGAAATTGGAAGAGAGAAAAATAAAGAAATGAAAATAAAACACAAGTAAAAAACTAAAAACCAAAAAGAAATAGGGAGTCGTTTCCTATTTACAATCCACTTCTGTATAAAATTAACACACACAACATAAGTGGTTGTGAGAAACTGCGGGCTTCTTTGGGACGTTTGCTGTAGACTGTCTAATGGTGAAGGTATAGCACTGACCATTTTACAGTCACCAGCAGCAACTCGTTTCCTTACCGTTCGCATCTTCCCTCTTTCTACCTTTCCTAAACCTGCACAATGCACTGCATGAGTAGGGGTCATCCCCTGAGTGCTGGTTTAAACAAAAAAAAAAAAATCCAAAAGGGTTATGACCCAAAACACTGTAAATAATTTTTGAAACAGATATTGGATCCTCTAAAAAAACGTGGTCTTTGCGGTACTTCTAGATCACTCTAAAGCATGCCTTAAAGTTGAAAAATACTTTTAATTTTTCATCATCAACTGTTAAACTATTACGTACATATCTGTATAACAATTGTAACACAGGGTTCAAATCTTGGCCGTCTGCTAAACATAATGTACTCTAATGACCTACCCTTTTCGTAATAACCTTTGCGGAATACAAATCTATGCTAATAATGTTCAAGAAAAGAGGGAGCAGGGAAGGCGTGAGCGTGAAGAAGTTGTGATGTACAGATGTAGGAATGACGCTCGAAAATTCTATCAAAAGGTTAAGCGTCTGACCGACGGGTATAAGCCCGGAGCGTCTTCCTGCAAGGATGAGAATGGAAACCTGGTTACAGATCTGCAGGGGGTATTGTGCTTGTGGTTCTACTCTGCAGCAAGGCGATGACGACAATATCGCCTCTAGAGATGATGTTCCGAACCCGATCGGTGATGACGGCGTGGAGATCCCGCCGCCTAGCCATGAAGGGGCGATTATGCGATTATGGCTAGAGGAAAGTATGCCCAACGATTGGAACCTCAGTGTCCTCTGTCTTGTCTTGAAAAAGGGAGACCCTACGATATGCGCCAACTACAGGGGTATAAGCCTTTTTCCTATCGCATATACAGGTGTATTGTGTGAACGACTGAAGCCACTCGCCAAAAAAACACTGATTGGACCTTAACAGTACGGCTTCAGACCTGGCAAGTCCACCATCTTCACACTACGCCAAATCCTGGAAAAGACCCACGAAAATCAAGTCGACATACACCATCTTTTTGTCGACTATAAGGCTGCAGAATGAAGATGGGTCTGGCAGTAAATGAGGGCAAAACGAAGCATATGTTATCAACAAGTAGAGCCGTGCGATGTATTAATTCTCAAATTATGGCCGATAACTATACTTTTGTACAGTCAAGGAATTAATTTATCTTGGCTCCGCCGTTACCACCGAAAATAATGTCAGTCTGGAGATCAAGCGTAGGATTACTCTTTCCAACAGGTGCTATTATGGTCTCAATAGGCAATTGAGTAGCATACCCGTGCTTCTTTATGGCGCAGAAGCATGGACCCTATTAAGAACTGATGCAGCTGCTTTGAGAGTATTCGAAAGAAAAGTCCTACGTTAGATCTTCGGTCCACTGCGAGTTGGCGATGATTTTCGCATCCGATTCAACAGTGAGCTGTATGAGCTCTTCAACGACATGGACGTTGTACAGCGTATTAATATCCAGCGGCTGCGCTGGCTCGGCCATGTCGTTCGAATGTAGGAGGATGCTCCGGCGAGACGAGTATTTGATGCGGGGATCTGCGGAAGTCGGCGAAGAGGACGACCTTGTATCCGTTGAAAGGACCAAATCGAGGAAGCCCTGTCATCGATTGGTGTGACCAATTGGCGTAGGCGCGCAAGAAGCAGAAGCGCCTGGAAGGAGGTGTTGCGGCAGGCCGAAATCCGTTAATCGTATTGTTATGGCCAATTAAGTAAGTAAGTGATGATGTTCAATTTTCCGTAAGGTGTTTTAAAACTACCATCAACAATTGTAGCTTAAAACGCACCAGGATCTGGATAATATTTTCCTATCATATCTGCTACAATCATTAGTCGTTGGTGACACACCCATACAACTGGTATCATATGCCAAGAACTTAGGTATGTTTTTAACAGCCAACTCACCTGGGCTAACAACGTGAATATAATTTGGGAAAACGTATGCGTGTTGAGGAATCTATATAGAAATCAGTGCTTTTCAACAAAACTGATTCTGATCTTGAAAGTCCATCTGTAACTTCTTTACCCGTAGTAGTACAATGACTAATCGTACATAAGGACGCTTTGCTACCGCTTACACTACCAGACCAAATGTTACCTAAAAGTATATCCCTTCAAAGCCCTCATAACTATCTCAAATAATATGTAAAGTGTAAATGAATTTAATACTTGTTTTTATAGAAAAACTATCTGACCCGGCGAACTTCGTCCCTTATTGGAAAACTTCGTACTTTTAACGTAAATTTAGTGTCTACTCACCCCTATGACCCATTGAAGGAAAAAAATAAAGATAACATACCATAAAGAACACGATAACTTACCTGCAAAGAAAAGAAGAAAAAAATGTTAATAAATTATTGAATACAATTTAAATTGATGCCGAAAATCACTATTATTATTTTATTTCAATATTATCAAATATCTACAAAAAAGGTCAAAGGTCATTCTGAAGTTTTTAGGCTTTTGTTTTTAAATAACTTGACCAGGCGAACTTCGTTCCGCCCAAAAAATTGATTTTTTTATTGCCCAAAACAGGTCACATTATACATTCATTGTAATACGCTGCATAAAGCGTTGACGAAGTTGCAGTTGTTGTACTCGGTCCAAAACAAAAACGTAATTATAAACCATCGAATTAGCTTATAGATATCTTTTAAAGGGAGAACGAACTTACTCACCAAATTGCATTCGTCCACAATTACTATGCCCCTAAGTATTCAATTTTAAAACTTTGTCACGCCTACTATTTGCTGGACTGTACGAACCTACCTACCCAATTTTATTCTTCTACGATTAATATGTACCTAAATATTCAATGTCAACAATTTGCCACGCCCTCTTAATAAAAAATAGATGTTGTCCGATTCTCAGACCAGCCCGATATGTACACAAAATTTCATGAAAATCGACCGATCCATTTCGGAGGAGTTTCACCTCTAACACCGTGACACGAGCATTTTATATATTAGATTATTTTAAAACTATAAGGGCCATTGTTACAACTTGCCATTAACTAAAGGAAGATTTTTAACGGGCAGAAAAATTGTTGTTCATTATTATAAGTGGACAAGAGCGTTAAGTTAAAAGGAGGAGGAACTTGCTATATTCTATACTATTTTCAATGTATGTATTATGTATGTACATAATTGATCATTGCAACCCTGCAGTCAAGATTACGACCTAGTTTCTCACACCACTTTTGTTGTGTGCGTTAACTTTATACATGAGTGGCGGAACTTACAGTTTAAAGTCGACTCTGAACGACAGATTTGTAAGAACCTTTTCATGGCAATTTTTTTACTCTTAGAGTTTTTTCCCAGAAATCTGCTGAGAGGAAGTCGCCGAAGAAATATTTTTATATTTTCGTTTTAATGTCTGACGTGGGATTTGAACTCTGGCCAACACACTATCTGCTAGGCTATAGCGATTTCAATATGGCTACTTTAAATATAAACAAAATGAGCATATACAATAAAGAAACGAACCTGACGCTGCCACTGAGCTTAAAAAAAAACTTGTTTAATGGGGGAGTATTATCGGCATTGCTCCGGCACTAATACATTTTTGAGCAAGATAACTTTAAATATATTATCTGAGGGTTGTAACAACGAAAAGGAGTTAAAGGTGACTTTAAAGTCCACTTTAGCTAAAGTTACTTTTAACTAAACCCATCTTTAATGGAAAGTTGTAATAATGGCCCTAAATGAATTTAATACTTGTTTTTTATATCGACCCCTTCGTTCTATAACATTCTAAGCCGTAAAAGTGTGTTCTGAGTTATGAGCTTGCAAGGTTTTCACGCGTCATACGACTATACATGAGTATGTGTATTCTAAGTAGATTTTTACCTATAACTTCGGAACGGATCGGCGAGAAGAGAACGTAAAATTTTAAAATGCAAATATAAGTGTACTTAGAAAGTTATAGAATGGAGGCGTCGATATAAGAATTTTTTTTAAACTATAAAACTTATTTAAGAAAATTGTTAATATAAAGCCTACATTTATGGCCTCGCATTGTAATTCTATGCCACTTAATCATAATACATTCTGTCTTTATTAATATTCTTTCATAATAATTTATTTCTATTCGTTTTAGGCATGTCACCGGAAGACGAATGGTATAATAAAAGTTTATCGGCGCTGCGTATGAACAGTTCACATCACCCTAACCTTTCGGCCCCAATGCTACAATATCAAACATAATCAAAAACCTTTGACGATTTCTTTTAAAGTGTAAAATATTAAACAGTATGCACCAAATGTTGGCGTCTAATGCATTTGGTTTTGTAGCCAAAATGGAAACATTAACCAATATTTTATACTTTGAAGGATTTTCGTCAGACTTACATAAATAATGTTGCCAGTTCAGTGTACATATGTATGTACACATGCTAATTTTTTTTATACAGCAAAGAAATTTAATGAAAATATTTTTGTTATCAACTGAAATATTCGAATAACTGAAAAGATTTAATTGTTAATAAATGAAAATATAATGTAATTAATTATTTCACTAAGAAATGCAACCAAACAAACCAAAACCAAACCAGCATCATGTAAATTATAAATTTTTATTAAAAAAAAAACAAAAAATCTGAAAGACAATTTAAGCTAAAGAAATCATTTCCTTTAAAAAAAGCAAAAAAAAAATTAAAAAACATGTATTAATTATAAGAAAAAAATTAAAAAGAAATAAGATAATATTGTAGGTTCTGTAAATAATATTAATTATAATAAATTAGTGGTGGTAGACAATTTTAAAATTTTAATAACGTTTAAAATTCCCAAGAGATCGATTTAAACATTTCAAATTGATTTAATGAAAACAAGAATTTTTTTAAGAAAACTTATCTAAAAAAGGTTTTTTACAATATTTTTAAACAATTTTTAAGTCTAAGTTCTGAAGTATGAAAGTATGAAATTTTTTCAAAAATTTTTTCAACCAGTTTTAAGTTTAATTTCTCATGTATGAAAGTCTTAGGGCCATTATTACAACTTGCTGTTAACTAAAGGAAGGATTTTAACGGAGAGATAAATTGGTTTTCATTATTACGAGTACCCAAAAAGATTGAAGTGAGCGTTAAGCTAAAAGGAAGATCATCCTATCTTTATCATTTAAAGGTCACGTTATGTTTGAGCTTGCCATATCATATGATATTTTCGATATGGCAACTTCAAATTTAAACAAAATTAAAATGAAGTTTTGCTGTTTCCACTGCGTTAAAAAAAAACTTGTTTAATTAAGCAGTTTTATCAACTTTGATCCGGCACTACCATATTTTTGATATTTTTGTTTTATCTGTAAGTTGTAATAACCAAAATAAGTTAAAGGTAACTTTGCCGTTCACTTTTGCTAAAGGTACCTTTAACTAACGCCAACTTTAACAGGAAGTTGTAATAATGGCCCTTAGAATTTGAATTGACTTAAAATTTCGGTTATAAATATGCACATTGTTATATACTTTTGGTCATTTCAATACTTTAGTCAGGATTAAAACCTAAATAAGGGCCCTAGTAGTCTATTAGGTAGTGGGCTAGACTATTAGCGTGAGGTTCGTGGTGTGACAATACACCGAGCACATAGTCGAAGTTAAAAATGTTTTTTATTTAAGAGCGCCCTTGTAATATAGTGGGTAGTGTGTAGACTATTAGCGTGAGAACATATGGTCGAAGTTACTCCGCTCGTATATAATTAGAATATAATTTGTAATCGTATTGTAATAAATAAAAATAAAATAATAAACAAAATAAAGCCTAACTTCTCACACCACATATGTTGTGTGTTAATTTTGTCCAGGAGTGGCAGGGCCCATAGTTTAAAACGATATTCATGGTGATTTCATTTACTCTCGGAATTTTTGCCAAAGGACTGGCTCATTTTTTCATATTTCGCTTTGAACGAAATTTCTGAACTGGGCTCGTATTCAATAAGCCAGCCAACTACGTATTACAATCGGCTTTTCTCAGAACGAGGTACACACTCAAAAGTAAAATTTTTAAATATTGTCTGTCAACTGTCTTCTGTACAACTATTTTTAACAACTGGAAAGGTGAATGTAGCCATCGATAATCGAGCCTCTTAATAATTTTATAACTTTCTCCAACTAGACGAGACCTACTGTATAATATCGACACTGAACAATAGATTTGAGCAACCTTTCATGATAATTTTATTCCCAGGGTTTTTACCACAAATCTGATATTTTTAATATTTCGTTTTGTTCGAAATATCTCCCCTGGAATTTGAACAGTGGATTCACGTCTAATAAGTCAACACACTACCTGCTAGACTACGGCGACGTCGTTACTATATACTATACTTAATTAGCTCCCTTTTACCATATATTGAAGCACAGATTTATGATTGTAGTTAGCTTAATGCATTCATTTTCTAGCTCAAAATTGACTATGGGCGTGCTGTGATACTGTGAAGCCATAGACACATTCGTTCGATAGGAAGTTGGTTTTATAGATTTTTGGTCTTTGAACAAAGTCATTATCTTTGAAAGGTTTTAGCATTACACTTTATAGATTTTCCAGGGAGAGGTCATGGTCATTACGACTTTAAAAGCGGCATCTCCATCATAGCTTGGCTTGTTAAATGATAGGATTTTTCCTGAAAATGTCTTGGATAATCAGGCTACGATCACGTCCACGTTTTAAGAGTTCGGAATGTTTATAAAGATATTGTCCAAAGTGTCTATAGTTTATCATAAATAAACCTACATTCACGTTTTCACAATTTTATAGCGCGCACTCGTCACAGCTGCATTTGTTTTGTAGTTGACTTAAATGGTTTTTATATGAGGTTGTTGCAAACTTCGTAAACATCGGATAGCTCAATGATATAGCTGCATATTGACTAGATATAATCTTATAGACAATCTCTGAATCATATTTTGATACTAATCGACTCGCATTCTTCGGTTCAATGCCAAATTATTATTGATATTTTAATTATAGACTCCTGAGAAATGTCAATAGACACTTGTTTTGAAATACTAGTAGTCTAGTATTAGACGTGAGGCGACTGTTCAAACCCCAGATCAGATATTTCCAAAAATTTTAATTGATTAATTTAATTAGATTGGAATTCCAGGTGGGAATGGAAACTGTCACCCGCATACTAACACTAATACTAGCACACTCCCTGGTAGACACTAGTGCGATCGAATTCTTGATTTTATGTGAAGAATACATTATAATTGATGATTTAGTCGGACTTGAGTTTCTGGTGGGAATTGAACTTATTATCTTCATACTATTGTTATAGCACACTACCCTGGTAAACACTAGGTAGATCGAATTTTTGATTTTATAAGACTTTCAATAATTTTAATTAAAAACTATTTAAAGTACACGCCTGTATTAAAAGTCTTCGGCGAAAACTTTCAATTTCGAATCTGTTTCACAGCTTTCAACATTTATAAAAAGCAATAAAACTTTCTAGGAAGATAATATACTTAAAATCTTAAGCTTTATCAAACACATTTTGGATTTAAAGAGTTGCCATTTAGCAAATAATAAATTGACATATGGGCAATTCACACGACTTTGTATCGTGTATGTTGTATTGAATACACTTGGTTGTTTGTGAACGCTCAGTGCTATGCTGTATTGTGTATTTCGTATTTCAAATGTATTTTTTTGACATTCAAACAATTTGATAGCACGAAACCTACAGAATTTTTGAAATACATATGAAAACTTATACACAATTTTTTCATTCACACAGTTTGATAGCACGAAACCAATACAACTTCCAAAAACATATGAACAAAAATGTGTATAAGTGTATCGGATTTTTACATGACAATTATCAACAACAAGCATACACTGTTGTATATTCGTCCAACAATACACTCAACACAATGATACAACGGCTTGTATGAATTGACCAATACTTTTACAATTAAAGTTAATATTAATATTATTTCAATCAAAAATTTTTTAATTTTAATTCTTTAGTTCATTTCAAAGACTTTTAAAACTGTAAATATTTTTTAATTAAATTAATTAATTTCTGATAAATTAATTAATAATTAAATTTAATTAAAAATTTCTGATAAAGTTTCTACACCACTATTCCAGACTAACATAAAATTAAAAGATTCTACAAATTAAAAAGAGAAATTGATCCGATAAGTAATTCAATTAAAATCGAAATATCAAGAAAACTTTTTCCAAATTTATTGCAAATCTTTGATTTTGTTTTCTATCTCTAATATTAAAAAATAATAGATATGTATATACAATATATTTCTAACTTTCTTAAACAAACTTTATTCCAATTTATTTTATTTTTATTTTTAACAGTACAATTTTAAAATAATTATTTTTAATTGTTTAAAAACACTACAGCCAAAGGTAATAACAACTTTAGTCAGTCACCAATAGAAATTTTGTAAACTTAACAATACTATTTTAAATAAATAAATAAATAATCACAACACTTTCCACAAATAATAGCAATTAAATTATTAAATTAATAAAAACAAATTAAAATAAATAAAACAATTACTGATTGTATTAAAAATTAAACCACTATGGGCTCAAACACATGTTGAAATAAAGTGTTCATATTCGAAACGCAAGTTCAGGTTCGAAAGACAAGTTCGAATTTTTATTATTTCTTTTTTTTTTTTTTTATTGGCGCCAATTTATACGCTCCTTAATTTATTTGAATAACAGTTTAACCCTTGCCTAGAACATAAAGTTTATTTGGCATTTGAGATTATCAGGCACTAAACACCACTTACTTTACTTTGGTCACTACGGCCTAGCCATTTTTATACCGTTTTTAGCAACTGTAAACATAATTATAGTTTAGACCCCGTCCATAATCAACCCCTCTATTCATTTTATAACCTTTTTCATTATCATTTCGATAATGTGAGTGAAATCTTTAACTGTTAATATTACAGACTTCACATCTAAAATTGTCTCAAATCATGATATTAGAAAACGCTAAAAAAGCGCTGAAAAAAGCCACATAAAAGCTCTAGTAGTGGGCAGAGTTTCGCATCCTAACGTCATTAGTATATTTTAGTTCCCCACTGTACGACAAAATATATTTGCATCATCCATAGCTGCAGGAGGAACATCTTTAATACCACCTCTATGAACCGGAGTACGTCATTTTATATGTGCCATAAAGTGTGGAATATAACTTCGTTTCAATGTCTAGCACGACTTCTCGGGGAGAACGCATTCGTTGTATGTTATACAGTATTCCCTCGATTTACGTCGTAGAATTTTCCGGAAAAAGGCGACATAAATCGAAACGACGTAAATCGTATTTCAAATAACTCATACTATCAGATGCATTTATGTATGTAAAAAAAACTAAAATAATTAAATTTTTATTCTATATACATATTGATTTTTTTTTAAAGAGGGAATTCGCTTAATTTTGTTTATAAACAACAGAGGCGACGTAAATCGAATGACGACGCAAATCGAAGTTGAAGGGAACAAAATTTTTGACGACGTTAATCGAAACAACGTAAATCGAGACGACGTAAATCGAGGGAATACTGTATTCCATGACGAAAGGCATGGATTTTATTGGCCATGTAGTCTGCGACTTAGGACAAACTCTGCAAGAAAAGCTTTAACGGCTTCTAATACCAAGATCCCGATGCAAAGTTCACATTTTCTCTACATGTGATGAACGTTCTCTCAAATCGATTGTAAAGGATATTCTATGTGCCATGAACTGCATGTCATTGGTATCCAGATCATTCAATCAAGGCCAAAAGAAGTTGTTACACATCGAGCTATAGTGCTTGCTTTGCCGGCGTTGTTCCCAAAGAAATATGGACTCCTGGACTCTCTGGATTCTCATGTGGATTGGTATCGTCCTAAATTCGGCAATTATGATTGTTCACATACGCATTCTACCATTTCATTGCTGAAAATGTTTTTTTGGAACCCAGAACCCATTCAACGAACACACTAGAGGTGTGCACTAGACATATAAAATTGCACACTATTGCATTTTTCTCAAGACCGAATATTGATTGTAGCTGCGAATATAAATAAGTGTGAAGCAAAGTCAGAATTCCAAAAACAATTGCACTCGCAAACCACTGTACAACACAGTATAAAAGAAAGTTGTGTGAAGAGTGCAAGAAAAATATTATACTCTTCATAGAGTCACAACATGGGTTTCTTTTTTTGCTCTCGGCAACCGAACATCTTTGTCGACGTCAGCATTGCCAGTAACTTTTTTAAACTTTTAATTTCTGGGGAAAAACACTTTTTTTTAACTACTACTTTTTTTTACACTACTGATATTCATCTGGCAATACTGAAAATGTAGTTTCAGTAGTAAAATCTGCTCTTACAACACAAAGCTTAGTTCAGTTACTTCACAGACAAACGAGTGCTGTTGTATACATTGAATAAATGAGAAATATACATTTCAGTGCACTCGTAAAATCAAGAGCAACAGAAAAGAATACACTACAGTATTGCATTCTGTGAAAGGTAAGCTAGCAGTATGTCTTATGCACACCTCCAGAACACACAAAACAGCCTGAATGCATAAATGGACAACTAATTTAGCAGACATAGCTTCAACAAGATGGCCGTTTTCAACTGTCAAAGTTTAGAATTTGACCTTCTTTGTAAATCGTCTTAAAATAAAATCAAAATTTTTACTTCAGAACCCAACTATTTGAAAACTATTCACAATAATTATGTTTCTCACAAAACCTTTTGTTTCATTTTCTCGTAACTAGTGTATTGAGCCCACAATTCAATTCAATGATCATCTAATAACAAAAGTTTAAGTTCTCAATCTAATTCTGATTTAACAAAAATCGTTTAAAAATTATTTCCTAGCTAAACAATGTTTAATGTCGAGTTATTAACAAAAATAAATAAATAAAAAATATATTTATAAATTAATTATAAAAAACAAAACACAAAAATATTTATAAATTAAACTAAGATTAGAAATTATAAAGAGAGGGAATAACGGAAGAAATGCTTCAGCCAAATTCTTCTCAATTATGTGTTGTAATATAGTTTAATAAATAATAATTATTAATATGATAAATGATGAAAAAAACAAAAGATATTCACAATTTAAAATTAAAAAAAATAAGCAAAAAAAAATAAATTTTGCGTTTTTCATTCCAAACTAAATTTTAGATAGTTCCCAACCAAAATGTAGAGTACAGAAAAATTCTGAAACGAACGGGCAACTGTACATGTCTTCTAATATTCAAATTTTACCAAGTATGTGTCAAGAGTTCTATCGTCTGCCAGAGATCAGTCGTAGAACAGGTTTGCTGCTGGGATTGGATAAGATCAATCTGAGGTTGGTTATCGGTTTTATTACAGGTCATGACGAGATTAGAACGCTGAAAAGGATCTGGAACACATCCCAGCCAAACTGTTGCAGGGTATGTTGCGGTAAGAAGGAAAGTGAGATCGCCTAACACCTCTGCAACTGTCGGGCAGACTTAGTAGGTTGAGGTTAAGGACGCTGGGCATAGACTTCTTGGAAAGTTTGAACTCTTTGTCGAAAGCCGACATTAGGGCCCAAAATAGATTGAAGACTATCGAACACCTCCTCTGCAACTGCCCAGTCCGTGGGGAGCGTCAGGAGCCAACATTACGGCTCTTCATAGATTCATAAGTAGATTGAGTTGGTTGAGAAGTGTTCACGTCAAAGTTATAGACCTGTTATTGGTTTATATTTCTCCTCCGTTTCCTACCTCTTCTCCTTTACCTCATTCCCTCTTATTTCTCCGTCTCTCTTCTTGTTCCAATGGCAAGTACTCATTCTCAATTCCAAGTGCAATTTTTATGTTTTTGTTAAAATGATTACTTCAATCTGGAATATTTCAAATTTTAGCCAGTTTTATCTCTGATCATAGAACCGCATCTGTTACTGGCACATTCACAATCTCCTCCTATTAAATATTTATCTTTCAGAAATAAGACTTGAGTTTAAATACGATTGCTTCTTTACACTTAAATCTGTCTGAATTCACTTAATCTATATGTCAAGCTGTGTGAAGAGTGGATAAGCCTGAAAGAATCCAACTGTTGGAAATATCTTCCAATATGCTACTCAAACGTCTTCTTTCTAGAAAGTGAGAAGAAACTTCTAAATAGAACAACAACCGATTATATACTACTCAATGGCCGTCTTGAAGGTTTACTTTCTAGGAGGTTAGAATGGACTTTAGAATAGAACAACCACCAATTTGATACTGCCCAGGGTAATGTTTTCGTTCAACAAGCCCATTCACGGTCTATTTTCTAAGAGTTGAGAATCAAATTCTGGATAGAACAACTACCGATTATGTACTGTCTGGATTTCAGATTTTTATTACGGATAGGACACTACAGATATTTTTAAAGGCAAAACATCGATGTTATATCGAATTATCACAAAATACATCGTTGTTTCCGGTACATGGATTGATTTTCGTATTAAAATGAATGTGAAAAACAGGCTGCACTTACTATTGCACAGAGGTAGTAGAGTACCGCGACTAAACGATTTGTTGAATTGGCCACAACCTACGTGTCTGCCGCATAGTATTCAGGAGGCCGTTAAACGTAAAAATAATTTGCTGCCTATTAGTTATGTAGTTATTTCTCTCTGAGTTGCATTTAAGCTGCCTAAAGTTTCGTTGTTATCATCACAGAGCCTGCATATTGAGTTTGAATCGATCACTATTCTAAACGAAGTATTATTTGAATTACTTACTTGGCCAGAAAACCAAGAGTTTTATAAATTTTTTAAATTTAAAATTTTTCTTCTCTAACTGGCGTTTATATAAACTATAGTGATAAAGAAACTAACATAAGGCACTGCGCAAACCAATTGCTCAATTTTACTACTTCGGTTTTAAGAGGACGTGCACCTGTCGATCAAGACAAGCACAGTACCCGGAGGTCGAAATTGACCCATTGTGCATTAAGATTTTTTAAGATTTGCACCAAATTTCAAATATGCCTACAAGGACAGTAAAATTTTCAAAAGTTTGTGCAAAAACTTATGCTGAACAAAAGCAGATGACGACAATTCTAGCATACAGTGTACTCTCCTTCAAACGAGCGCCTAAGGGGCTAACCAATTTGTCCGCTTATGTAAAGCTAAAATATCATACGTCATGGAAAAAAGTGTCTGTGTTCTGTTACGGAAGTGTAGTCCGCTTAAGATGAAAAAGTTTTTCGATATCCTATGCAAAGTGCTCGCTTGAAGGAGGCTTCTTTAGGAGAGATTATACTTTACATTAAATGACTACAGCCGTTCCATATGGTGGTATTGTGGCTCTACCATTGTACACAATTTAAATATCGGACGTGTTTATTAGAAATACCTAGTTGAGGACGAAATATATGGTCACCTTTAACTTATTTAGTATCATTCGGAAACAGGATAAAAGGTCCATAAATTTGCTTTAAGGACTGAATAAAAAAATTATACTACATATTGCTATTGTTTCTAAGTACATCTCTACATTTCCTTGGCATTGACTTCAACAAATTGGCAAGATTCCTTTTAGTATAGAGCCTATACTATAGACCATAACACGCTTTGCATTTTCTCCCTCAACATACCATCTCACCGTTTTCTTTTTATGCATATTACGCGAATTTGGCTGCCGGAACCATGAGTTCGATTCCCATTGTTGACATTAATTACGTATGATTAACCGCAATAGAAAAAGAAAGTGAGAATTTAAAAGCAATTCTTTACAAAAAATAATGTTTTAAAAATTAAATTTGTTGCCCACACACCCTCTTTCCTCTCTCCTGCACCTATCTCTCTGTTATTCCAACACAATATTTTTATAAAGTACAACTGATGCACAAAAGTACTCGTTGAATTATAGTTTAGTAACATTTAAAATTTCTATTTTGCCACACCGCTAATAAATTTTAAATTTATATTTTATTATTGGTCAACAAATATTAAATGTGCACAGGCATTAAAAGAAAAATATAAAAAAATACAAATAATTAACCAAAAGACACAAAAAGCACAAAAAATATAAATTTTTAAAAATATTAAAAAAAAATGTAAATAAACCCTTGAAGACAAGTGTGATCACTCAAAACTCATGCAAAATTTTCTTCTTAAAACCTTTAAATGACCTATTAGCAAGCAAATAACCTCGAAATCACCATACATTACTGCAGTATTACAGTAGAGGTAGTGTTTTTCTTATCAATTAAGAGGTTAGTTTTCTCTCTCTTCCAAACCGCAATGGTACAACACATCATTTGCTTTGCACATCGTAACAAATTAAATTTATTGTGTTTGGTTTACAAATAATTTTGAAACTCACCTTATAAGAGCTGCACATCCTCCCGCCCCCTCTTTACCAACGTTGTTTCGAAGCAATTTACTTCCGCTATACACCATACGCTATGCATGTGCATGAATCGGCATACAAAAAGAGAATTTTTTCACACTCAAGGCCATACACTAACAACACAACATTTATTTTTTTCGGTATAAACCGGTTACTCTGCTTTTGTACTCCAGCAAGGGAGTTTTCTCATTTTATTGCATATTAAAACCCTTTTTTTTGTTGTTGTTGTTGGTTTGATTTTTACACTTATGGCCTTGCACTAACACCAACACTTGACTAATCACACATTGATCTTTTTTTTTCACCCACTACTTTACTGATGTACTCCATTTTGGAAAAAAATTTTTAATGATTTTTATTGAATTCACAAACGTAAAATAATTTAATTAAAACCGTTGTAAGTCGTTAATTAACAATAAAACACATTTGTTTTTCACACAATATATTATTTTATTAACACAATTCTTAATTTTCTTTTCTTATAAACGAAGTTTAATTTATTTTACTTTCAATTTCAAAACCGGACAGATTTTCACCAACACCTTTTCTCCACTTAACACACAAACTACTACTACCGGCTGTCGGCTTTGTAGTTCTTTTCAAGGCAATGCAATCAAATAACATAACAATTAATAACATGGCGATTGCAAGAAAATAACAACAACAATCAGAACAAACATCATCTTTAAATGACATTGAGTGTAAATGCTCTCTCTCATTTCTTAAAAATGTAATCCATTTACCACAAAAAACTTAACATTAATAACCACCAATATAAGACACTATGGCAATTAAAAAAACAACATGTTGATTGCCTGTTACCTTTGCTCTCTTAATTTTAAAAAAAGATTATAAGACGAGAGCAGAGAACATTTCATAAAAACTTCACGAAATGTTAACCAAATTACAGCACAGGTCAACATAGTTGATAATTTATAAAGGCATTGTTATTGTAAATGTGAAGATGTTATTTTGTTTGTCACCAAATAATTTTAAGAAGATTTCTTGCATTCTCGCATACAGCAATAAACAACACTCTTTCCCCTCTGTCATTTAGTTTCAAATGCATGCATAACAACCGAAAGAACACAAAAACAAACAACAACAAATATACTCCTGTCATATTTCCTTATTTCTCTTTGTATTATTTGTCAATAAGAAAAAAAAAACAATGAGAGAAACGGCATACCTATTAAGCTTACGCGTATTATTCATACATTCATTCATTCAATCATTTTAATACAAATGTGAGTTGAAAAACTTTCATGCTTGCACTTTCATGCTTCTGTAATTGTTATTCATTCGATTTCCTAATGTTGTTCACCTTAGTAACATTCAAGTTTAATACAATGTATGTGTACAGCAGCCAAAAAAACTTAGTTCATGCATTTGACTTCATGCACACACAAATTCAGTCGCTTTATTATTCGTGCACGCATACTAAATACGATTTGGTCTTATAGCACCCTAACCATATTCAATACAATGTAAAGAAACGACACGTAAAAAAACACTCTCATGCATTCGTCTTCATGTATAAATGTTTCCTCGTGAAAGACGAAAGAGGACCATAAAAACAACACAATTCTTTCGTATAACCACACACACTTTTGTTTTTAATGATCGGTTGGAGAAAAAAAAATGGAAAAACATGAATGATATTTTGCAAGAACAAGAAAATTGGAATGACACTCAGCACTTCCTTCAAACTTATTCTTTCGTCATCGTTGTTTTTATGCATGCATTTAATACCAGAGAACAGAGACGAAAAAGTGTTTTTTGTTGTATTGTTAACATAACATTGTTTGACAACATAATGAAAAATAACATTGATTTGTTTATACTTTTCATTTACAATAACAATGGCATTACAAATGTGTGTGTGTGCTGTGCTGTTGACCTGTGCTGTAATTTGGTTTACATTTCGTTAAGTTTTTATAAAACGATCTGCTCGCATCTTACATATTTTTTTAAAATAAGGAGAGCGATGGTAACAGGCAACCAACCAGTTGTGTATATTCTTGTTGTTTTTTAATTGTGTGTTAAGTGTACAGGGTGGTTCTTAATGTGTTGCTGATTGATATGTTAATTGCTTCAATTGTTGCTATGCGACAGCCGGTAGTAGTAGTTTGTGTAAAGGTTAAGTGAAAATTTGTCCGGTTTAAAATCGAATTAAAATAATAAATTAAAGTGCGTTTATAAGAAAAGAAAAAATTAAAAGTTTTTCTAATAAAATAATATATTTTATGAAACAAAAAAAAACGTGGTTGATTGTTAATTAACGGATTACAACGGTTTTAATTAAATTATTTTACGTTTGTAATTTCAATAAATATCATTAAAAAAATTGTTAAAAATGGTGTACCTACTTCAATAAGTTAGCACGTTAAAAAAAATTACCAAAAAATAAATGGAGTGCTGTTGTTAGTGCAAGGCCCTAAGGCCTTCCTTTCGGAGAGATTACACTTTACGTTAAATGACTACAGCCATTCCATAAGATAGTTTTGTGGCTCTAACTTTGTACACAATTTATATATCGGAAGTGTTTATTAAAAATACCTAGTTGAGGACGAAATATATGGTAACCTTTAATAGTATTACTTAGTATTATTCGGAAACAGGACAAAAGGTCCATAAATTTACTTTAAAGACTGAATAAAAAAATTGTACTACATCTTGCTGTTGTTTCTAAGTACATCTCTACATTTCCTTAGCATTGACTTCAAGAAATTGGGAAGATTCCTTTTGGCATAGACCACCATACGCTTTGCATTTCGCCCTCAACATACCGCATATTACGCGGATTTGGATGCGGAGATTGTGGGTTCGATTTCCATCAGAGATCCTAGGTATTTTGTGTGTCTGATTATTGACATTAATTATAAAGGGTTAGCCAAGAAAAAAAGAAGTGACGAAGGCTTTACAAAACTAAAGGTTTCAAAAATAAAATGTGTTCCACACTAACCCTCTTTCCTTTCTCCTATAACTAACTTTCAGTTATTCCAATACAATGTATACAGTAAGACCCCGCTTAACGCGAGGGACGACGTTACAATAAGTTCAAGCTCTATATGAAACAGCGTTAAACGAGGCAACTTAACACGTACATATAAAATACAAATGAAATCTTTATTCTGGACAGACTAACTTAAGAACATTGAAAAAGATACATAGTATACACCGTTCGCTATATACTGCAACGCTTTCGGTTGGTGCATGGCCATTTCATTTGCACGCGTGTACAACAAGTATCAATATAAAGTGGGACTTATGCAAGTCCCAACACTACCGCGTAATACTGAAACAGCGAAAAGCGGAGCAGCTTTAAGCGGAGTCTTACTGTACTTCTGCTGTCATCCAAACCCTTGAGCCAAGATGTATTCATAATAGGTAGTGTATTAGCCCAGCTGACTGCTTTTTTGAGTACACGGGATTGTCAAATGTTTAGTATACGCACAGTGAGCAAAAAAAAAAATGTACACTTACTATCAGGAATACATTTTTGAACAAACAATTGCTATAAAATGAAATTTATTATCCTTAAGATTAAATAAAAGCTTAAAAACTATATTTTGATTATAAACAAATATTGGTTATTGGTTAGGTATACAGAAAATAACCATCGAAACTATGAACTTCAACATTTTTAAGCACAAAGGATTATGATTCTTTGACTACGGCGACCGGATTCTCTAGAAAGTCATCTAGGACAAAATCCTGTGGAATAATTAATTTATTAGTTTTTTACAATAAGTGTACACATTTTTTTGCTCACTGTTTATACATTCTTTTGTTTATTAATTTTTTTATTTCCTTTTATACTTGTATTCTACACAATTTACAATTTATTCAAATATTCTTGATGTTCTGGCATAACTTTTATTATGGAATCCGCTTTTATGCTTCCCGGTATTCCTCTGAAGCATAACGACCTTAGAGGTAGTGCAAATCAGCCCGTATTTCAAAAAATTTGTTTTTCTACATTTTGTTTTTTAAAATTTTTTTATAAACAAAAAGAAACAAAAGAGAAATAATGACATAAAATAACTACTTTAAGTCATTATATGGATTCGCCTTTGTCATTTCTGGCTAACGGCGAATTTCATTTGACACAACCGGTCACACAAAAACAACAGAAAATACATGTTGTTTTTGTTAAAAAAAAACACTGCGAATTGAGTTGTTGTACAAATGCTATTACCTACTTGAATATACCTTGCCTTGAGCATTGCACAATTCGCCGTGAAATGTACCCGCACACAGTTTGTGAACTATTCATGTCAGTTTTATGTAGTGGCTACCCAGATAACAACAGAAAATATGTAGAAAAGGTAAGATTGGACTCTGAAAACACATTGAAGTTGGTGTACAAATAGTAGTAATAGACTTCTAAGGGAAATATTGAAATTGTTTCATTATAAATATAAGTGTTTAGATAAATTATTTGACATTGACTGAATACGTATGTATGTACTTTTATTTTATTGTTTTACCGTGTAAGATTTATAAAATGCTCCTTAAAAAATATTTTAATTTCTTTGTTAGCATATTCAGAATTCTTATATTTCTTTCGAAATGTTTTATTCTATTTGGAAGTGATACAAGTAGACACATTTCAAAGGATACACTTTGAAATATGTTGTAAACCACTCTATATAGTAAGCAAGACGACGACATTAAAAAGAATTTTTAAATAAAATTAGAAAGCAAAAACGACACAGTGGTGGTGTGGTGGTGGTGGAACAAATATTTGTTTAATTATTATATTATTCTCATCAAAGCGTTATAATGCTGCCTTGAACTTACATTGTAAAGTTTTTATTTTTATTATACAAAACTTAAAATTATAGTAAAAAAAAAAAACAAAATATTGTAAAAATTTTGTTTATTATAATAATATTGTATAACTTCTTTTGAAAGCTTATTAAGATAACATACTTTTTAGAGAAATTGAAATCAATTGAATTCATAGTACATATTGCAAAAAATGTGTTAATTTTTCTTTTTTTTTTTTTAATTTATAAGTAAATGTATGAATGAAATCTTTTTTGTTTTTGTTTTCTTGAACCAGCAATATTTTTTGTTTTTTTTTACCAAATTAGTTTTATATTTATCAAAGTAATAAACGTATTAATCTTTTATCATAAAAGCATGTATTTATACGTGTATATATATATATATATATACCATATATGTATATTATATTATATGTTAAAGAGTAATTGAGCATTTAAATTTTACTTTAAACAGGGCTAGATTTAGGGAAATCTTGATTAGACACACTCAAGGCGATTTTCTTTGCTGAAGGCTGTTGAATTTCTCCTTGTTCGGCATCTAAATCAATCTGAAATTAATAATAAATAAAAAATAAAAATTATTTCAAGAATAGTTATGGTATAAATAATAGCAGCATATGTTAAAATCTATTTGTACTGGTTTTTTTTTAATTTTACAATCAGACAACAATCTATAATTTTTCAATTCAAATTCTTGATTGCTACAGAAATGTTTTAAAATAACTTTGAAATTTTAACACACATACATACATACTAGGGATGCCAAACGGGATTGATTTTTAAAAATTCCGGATTTTGTAAATCCCGATCTCGAAATCCCGGGATATTCCAAGATAATTCGGGATCCAAAAATCCCGAAAAATCAAGAGAAAAATCGCGATTTTCTCGTAATAATAAAAATATTTTGTTAAGAAAATCATTTGTATTCCAATTATGTATATCAGAATTATATATCATTAAAAATAAAATTTAAATACAGTGAGACAAAATGTAACAAAAAAGCGTAAATTAACAAAAATAAAAATTATTCATGAATTGGCAAATGCATTAGTTTTAAGGAAATTATATGAATTCCAAAAAAAAAAAAATTAAAGCATCTAACATGTAATCTGATAGACTTGAGCGAATTTTGTTGCCAACATACCCTGGCGCTTAAAAACACTTCCCGCAAACAACATTTGTTTTTAAAACAAGCTGCTGTATGCAGCTTATAAATATTTACCTCTACCACTTCCTGATGTAAAGAAATCTATTTCTTTGGACAATTTTGAATATCTAAATCAGTTAATTCGTTCTATAGGGCTTTTGCATTCTTCGATGCCATCAAATAAATTTTTTATCAATGAAAGTAGAGTTTTCCTCATCTGAGATGCTATTATCAAAGTCAAGTAATATAGAATTTTTTTTCAGGACCTTTTATAGGGTCAAAATACATATGAATTCACAATCCTGAAAAATCCCGGGATAAGTTTTTAAAAATCCCGGGATTCAAGATTTTGTGAATGCCGAAAATCCCGGGATTTCGGAATTCGGGATTTCTCGATTGGCATCCCTAATACATACACAATTAGTTAGGATTACGACTTAACCTCTCACACCGCTTATGTTGAGCATGTTAATTTTATACAGGCGTGACTGGAGCTACAGATTAAAGTCGATTACGATCGTTAGGTTTTTAAGAAACTTTTCATTATTAAGTTTACTTAACTCTCAGGGTTTTTGCCAGAAATATGTTGAGAAAGTCGCCAAAGAAATATTCAAATTTCGTTCTATAAGAGATGTCTGACCCCCAGGGGGTGACCTTACATCTAATATGCCAACAACACTACCTACTAGGCGACGGAGACTTCTAACAGTTGTACCATTTGTAGCAAAAAAAATTTGAAATTCATTTTTAAACGTTTTAACAAAGGATTCTTTAATTCAAGGACTCTAAATAAAATTTCGCTTTTTGCTTGTGTCAGTAACTACATAATATACTTCTTAATAGTTTTTTTCATTGAATTGAAGAAATGTTTGTATTATTATTTTAAAAATAGAACAACACAAAACCAGTAACTACTCAAGATCAAACTATGCCGCTATTATTTATACCATAACTGTAAATAATTAATAGTGTGGAAATAATTAATAATTTTCAAACAATTTATAGATTAGTATTGATTTGTGTTTACCTCCAATATAATATTATCTTTGACAGTCATAACGCCACTTAAACTACTGTCACTTTTACGTTCATCTGTGGTATTTGAAATGATGGAAATTGTTGATTTCGAATTAGCAGTTTCACTTGATGTTGTATTATCAGACTCTTCATTAACACTATTAGGTACGGTTTCTTTCTTTTTCGATTGTACGGTAACGATGCTGTCATCTTTTTTAGCACCACCACCACCACTGCTGCTTAGGCAGTCAACGTTTATTGTATTATTACTGGCTGCATTTAAAGATGATGAAGATGATGCCGATGAGGTAGTATTAGCCGATGTTGCTGGGGCGTTTGCTTCTTTTTCAGCTTCAAATTTCTTAATTATTTGATCCAAATTATAACGACGGCGATTATTAACATAAAACGTTTTAACATGCGCTTCCGTTTTAGTGCCAAGTGTATCAGCTATTGCCTAAAATTCGTTTATATTAAAACAATATATAAAAACACATTCAATTGCATTTAAATGACTTACTTGAAAATCTTTACCGTACTTTCGTACACCCTGTACAGCTAATAATATTTCATCGTTAGTCCAACGTGCATTAATGCGATTTGTATTTTCATTTGGACGTATCTCTTCCAAATTATCAGAGTTTTTACGTTTTAAGGCTGAGATATTTTGTTTATTCAACTGTACCTAAAAACAATATTGATATATTGATAAAGTATTAAAGCTTAGAATTGCTTTCAGCATGAATAATGGTTTCATATTAAACAATTTTTTTTTTTCATTTTTTTTCTAGATGAATTGGTCGGTCATTATGTGCATATGATAACTATTGTAATGATAATGAAACAATTAAATCTTGTTATCGAATATTTCGATGTTTACAAACATTTTGCCAACTGCTTATGGTGTTTTGTTTGTGTTTTCAATAAAATGGTTGTTGTTTCGAGTATTAAATTCAATTCGAATACAAAATTTCAAACATTTTAGGATGTGACATAAGAATAGTGTACAGCAGCGAACAGACCTACATACATACATACATAATTGACCATTATAACCCTTCAGTCAGGATTATGACCTAGCTTCTCACACCACTTATGTGGGTAAATTTTGTACATGAGCGGCGGGACCTACAGTTTAAAGTCAACTCCGAACGACAGATTTTTGAGAAGCTTTTTCGTAGCATATTTATTTACTCTCAGAGTTTTTGCCAGAAATCTTTCTAATGTCTTACGTGGAATTTAAACTCGGTTCTTTTGTCTAATAAGCCAATACACTACCTCCTAGACAATGGTGACTTCTGTTTGAATTAAAATTTATCTTTAAAACTGCAAGCAAAATTGTTTTAACCTTTTTAAGCCTGTATCGTTAGTTTATCACATAAATAATTGGTCATTACAACCCTTCAGTCATGATCATTAACCTAGTTTCTCACACTACTTATGCTGTGTTTGTTAATTTTATACATAGGTGGCGGGACCTACAGTTTAAAGTCGACTCCGAACGAAAGATTTTTGAGAAACTTTTCATGGCAAATTTATTTTTACTCTCAGAGTTTTTGCCAGAAATTTGCTGAGAGCAAATCGCCGAAGAAATAATTTTTGTATTTTATTTTAATGTCTGGTCGGGGACTCGAACACTGGCTTTAAGTCTAATAAGCCAGCACACTACCTACTAGACCACGTGACACAAAAATAACAGAAAAATTAAAAATATTCATAATAAATAAATATTTCATTTACGTAAACGTAAATAATAAAAAATAATTGTAAGTACATATAGTTTAAGGTTTATGCGATAACCTATTATTTCAAAGAAAGTTTTCGAGAAAAAAAGAAAAAAAATTAACAAGGTAAAGCATAGTACAGTTGAGCCTCGATTATCCGGTATAGTTGGGACCAAGAGCATCCCGGATATTCGGATTTGTAATTAATAATTAAAAAAAAAATATAGTTTGTTTTTTTCAACTTTATTTTTTTCTGCCAAAAGTTTCTCTTAAACACGATAGAGTAGCAATTTATCTTATTCTGTTATATTCGAAAATTCGAAAATTTCTAAAATGTATAGTAAAGTAAACGATGACCATTTATAGCTTCCTACAAAAATTTTTTCCGGACAATTAGATCATCTTTATAATAACAAATCATTGAAGATCTCCTGATAGATAGATTATCTTCATAACAACAAATCATTTAAGATCCCGGATAACTGATGTAATCCCGGATAATCGATTAAAAAATAAAAAATCTTTTGTTCATTATCGGTCCCGGATAATTAATGTTCCCGGTTAATCGAATCGAATCGGATAATCGATGCTTAACTGTATTTGGAAAATTTTTGTTTTGCTTAGAAAAACTTTTTAATATTATTGGACGTAAAAGGCCTTCTCCTTTTTTAATAAATAAATTTCTAAAATCTACACACTTCCAGTATATACTAGAGATCTAAACAAGACATTCTGCTAGCTTACCCTTCACCGAATGCAATACTGTAGTGTAATCTTTTCTGTTGCTCTTGATTTTACGAGTGCACTGAAAATTTCTCATTTATTCAATGTATACAACAGTTCTCGTTTGCCTGTGAAGTAACGGAACTATGCTTTGTGTTGTAAGAGCATATTTTACTACTGAAGCTACATTTTACAGTATTGCCATATGAATATCAGTAGTGTAAAAAAGGGGTTTTTCCCCAGAAATAAAATGTTTAAAAAGATGTTCGGTTGCCGAGAGCAAAAAAAAAAGAAATGCATGTTGTGACTCTATGAAGAGTACAATATTTTTGTTGCACTCTTCACACAACTCTCTTTTATACTGTTGTACAATGGTTTACGAGTTGTTTTTTTGTACTCTATCTTTGCTTCACACTTATTTATATTTGCAGCTACAATCAATATTCGGTCTTGAGAAAAATGCAATGGCGGGCAAATTTATATGTCTTGTGAGTATGTATATCAATCAAAAGTATTGAAAAATATCAGCATTGTGGCCAAGATTTTTTATTTATTAGATGTATCGCTCTTGTTATAGTGCTTCATTGCCACCTGGAAGCAAGGCATTTGTAGCGTAGGCCACACTAAACGGATAAGTAATAAAAACCGCTTTTGCTATCATTACTGTTTTGTCCATTGTTTTTTTTTTTTTTTGGTTTTTTATATAAAACCAGCACTCAGGGGATGACCCCTACTTATACAGCGCATTGCGCAGGTTTAGGAAAGGTGGAAAGAGGGAATATGCGAACGGTAAGGAAACGAGTTGCTGCTAGGTGGACTATAAAATGGCTAGTGCCTATACCTTCACCTATTAGACAGTCTACAGCAATCGTCTCCAAGAAGCCCGCAGTTTCTCACACCACTTATGTTGTGTGTGTTAATTTTATATCGAAGTGGCGGGAGCTACAGTTTAAAGCCGATTCCGAACGACAGATTTTTGAGAAACAAGAAGAGAAAGAGAAGAAATCGCCGAAAAAATACTTTCTGTGTTTTTTTTATATTTATTGTCTGACCTGGGACTCGAACACTGGGCTTTACATCTAATAAGCCAGCACACTACCTATTAGACTACGGCGACCCGTAAAACTAAAAAAAAACTTTTGGCCTGCTTTCAAACTCTCAGTTAAAGCTTTAGAAATGTGAAAAATGTTTTCGTAAAAAGGGTTTCTTTTTCCTACACCTTATAAACATAACGCCTTAATAAATCTACTTTTCATAAATAACATTACATTTAAGGTAAGTGATACCTTATGTTACACAAAATCAATAAACATAGTTCAATATCACTATTAATTTATACACCACTGTACTACTGTACTTAATAATATTATATTCTTAATGTGAACCATGATGGATGTTATGTTAGTATGTATGTATGTGATAAAAAAAAAATATGGAAATAATAATATAACTTAATAATATGAAAATAAAAAATTAAAGGTCAAATTTAAATTCAAATTCAAATGAAAATAATTATAAAAAAAGACATACTACAGATAATATGAATATATTTTGCAAAATACCAATTCTTACTTGACTTAATAAGGAGACAATTTCACGATCAATATTTGCCAGCAATTGATCTTGATTATCATTTGCACTGGCCAGAGCAACAATATCATCATGATTTATATACATGCCACGTGGCGGTTTGCGTTTATGACGTTCAGCATTACGGTCACGAGATCTTTTGCCAAAATAAGGACCCGATGTGGGGCGTTTATTGCCAGTGCGTCTGATGATATGAATTTTAAAGATTATAAAATTATTTATTTTGCTCAGAAATGTCAGAAGTTTGTTATCAAAAATATGTACAAGCAAAAACAACACAAAGCAACAAAATGTATTAAAGAAATATACCTCCAATGGTGATGGCAACTGGAACAAAGTTTACCATGTGGCGAACTATTCAGTATATTACAGGCAACGCCACAATTTGAACAATAACCGGCTGCACTAGTAGTAGAAGAGGTGGTGGCGGCTGATGATGTTAAATTATTTGGATTAACATTTTGAACACCATTTGAATTTATGGAATCAGAATTTAAATGGGCCACATTTGACGAATGCAAATGTTTATTCACAATATTATTTGAGTTATGTGACATATCATTATCGTTACCATCATTATGATTGGCTACATCGTTTGTTTGATCAATTAAATTCCCCGTATGTAATGATGACAATGTATGTTCCTATAATTTCGGATTTGATATTTGAATTGAATCGTAGCAATTATTGTTGTTGGTTTAATAAAGGCGGAAAAGAGACAAGAAAATAGAAAATGTGCATAAGATTTTTGTTTTTGTTTTTTTTTTTTGTTTGTTTGTTTGGTGAAAAACGAACTACAAATTAATGTAAAGTTTAATAACAAAAAAAAAAAAAAATTAATAAAAAGAAAACAATAAAAATCTTATGGTATTCTTAAAAAAAATTTGTTTTTAAAAAATGTCTTCGTTTAAGAACTACGAAAACGAAGAAGAGAAATTTGATCAAACAAAATTTATGTATTTTCTTTTAACACTTTAATACAAAAGAAATATCGCCGCCAACAACAATAAATTTTTACAAAAAAATTTTGTTTTTTTTTTTATTCCACATATTTTTGTTTGGAATAGAATCACATAGTGGTGGTATGGTGTGGTGTGGTAAGTATAAAGGGAGGATATTTTTTTAAAAAAAATTGTTTAGATTTTTCCAAGTAAAATTGTATTTTGCAACAATATAAAAAGAAATGTAAAAAAAAAAACAAAAAAAAAAATTGAACAAAACAACAACAACAAAAAAATTATGATGTTATAGTTTTAACGGATGAAGATTGATATGATGATGATGGATGAATTGAAACGATGACCACATTTGTAAAGTAGTAGTTATGCATGAAAAAGTTAGTAATACTGACAGAGATGAGAAATGATGCCTTAAGAAAAAAAAAAAAAAATGTTACGCCTATTCAAGATTAAAAACAATTTTTACATAAAAAAAAAATCAAGAAAAAAAAAACAAAAATATACTTTAAATATATGCCAATTGAAATTTAGATTATTAAAAAAGAAACACATGAATTTTGTTTAATCTTCTCGCAGACAAAACATAAATTATTTTTTTTTATTATTATTTGTTTCTCTTATGATTTTGGTTGAGGTGATTTTATTTCTATTATAATATATATAAATATATAAATTTATTTTTAGTTGTTGATCTACTATAATTTGTTTTATTTTTTTTTATATTTTTATATATATTTTCGTTATATAATAAAGTAAAGTATGATTTTAGTTTAAAAATATATAAACAGTCTTTTACTAAAAACTAACACAATTAAAATTAATCTTATAAACTATTTTTATTTTTATTTTATTTATTATAATATTTAAGTTTTCTTTTTGTTTTACTTTCTTAATTTTTATTTAACAATAATAAATATTAATATTAAGACAAAATATAATATATTGGCGTATTTTTTCTAATTTTGTCTCTTTAAAAAAAAAAATTATAATAAAATAAAATGTTTCTAAATATATTGTATTGTATAGGTGATGATAATTCAAAATACATAATTTATTGATTCTGATATTTTTTTTTGGAATACCTTACAATTGCCTATATTGCTTAAACAAAAACAAAAAAAAAGAAAAAGAGAAACAAACTATATTAAACTTATAACACAATATTGAACGAAGAACGAAACCTCTTCATTTGCTTATTGTGTTATTAGTTTAATTTTAATTTAATTATGTAGTCCTTCTTTAAATAAAAATGTTTTTACATCACAAGGGAAACAAATGTTTTGAAGTTTTTTAAAAATATGTTTTTGTAAGAAAGTGGTTGGTTTATAGGTTCATTCATTTGATTTTTCATTGGTTTTTATATTATAAATTTTATTACTCAACAAAAAGTAAAGGCAAGCCTCCTCCGACATTGACAAACTCTAAAGCTTTGGGTGACTAAACATCGACTAAACATACATACATGATTGGTCAGGTCATTACAACCCTTCAGTAAGAATTATTGACCTAGTTTCTCACACCACTTATGTTGTGTGTGTTATTTTTATACACAAGTGGCGGGACATATAGTTTAAAGTCCACTCTGTACGTCAGATTTTTTGAGAAACTTTTCATGGCAATTTTATTTTACTCTCAGAGTTTTTGCCAGAAGAAATCACCGAAAAAATACTTTTTTTTATTTCATTTTGATGTCTGGCCTGGGACTCGACCCTGGCTTTACGTCTATAATAAGCCAGCGCACTACCTACAAGACCACGGCGACTTCCACGAAATATACGTTCACTTTTAGAATACGAAAAGTAATAAAAGCGATTACCGAACGGTAATTTTATTTCGGTAAACATTTGCATAGCTCTTCATATGTTAAAAACTCACGTAAGTTTGGCTAAACAGGCCTTACTTACTTATTTAATTAGCCACTACAGTCGGGATTACGGTATAGCTTCTCACACCAATTATGTTATATACATATCGCTCCTTTATTGCAACGTAGTCATATCTCAAAAAAAAAAACTTGAACTTGGCAACATGCGATTTAAGTTTTCCAGACACAAGTCCTATGATCTAATTGCAGCAAACACTTTTTGCTATAACTTCGGTTCAGCTTGGGATATAAAACTGATTTTTATTTCAACATGTACAGAAGGTCTAAAAGAGCAGTTTTGCTTAAGTAACTACAAATTTTTAATTTTTTGAGATATGACTATGTTGCAATAAAGGAGCGTTATGTCTTAATTCTATACACAAAAGAATAACCCTCATGCCATTATGCTACCACCACCATGTTTGATCGTCTTTAAATCATATTTTGTATTGAATTCTTGAACGATAGGTCTTCTTACATACTAGAGAAGCAGAATTTAATCCAAAATATACTTTCAAGCTAGTCAAACATGGTGGTGGTAACATCATGGTATGAGAACATTCTCTTATTATGGTATGGGTTCTCTATATCGTATGCAGAATATAATGAAATCGCCTGATTACAGTAAAACTTTGCAAAATATAATGCTGCCGTATGAAAAAAAGGAAAATAAGCCACTAAAATAGGTCTGACAGCAGAATAATGATATAAAGCATTCTACAAAGTACAAAAATAAATGGTTCCAAGACAAAAAAAAATCAAAGTTTTAGAATGACTAGCCAGGAACGAAGTTAAAATGGCATTTAGGGAAGAGTCCATCAAATTGCGACGAGATTTGGAATCTTATGCAGGATGCTTGAAACGCAATACATGTTTGTCAAAATTTGGTCGACTTAATGCCAAGAAAATGTGCTGCTGTCGGGATAACAAAGGATTCGCATCAAAGTACTAATTTGGCACTAAGGTTTTATACAACAATATTTAGTATAAATATGGTGTCCTTTTATTTTTTTCACACGATAGAAATATAAATTCATACAAAATCACAAAAAAAATCAAAGTATTTTACAAGAGTAGCAAAAATTTTGTTTTAATATTTTTTTTTAACTGTTTAAACCCGAAAGAATTTTCGATTTTTTTATTCGATTATAAATATAATGTAAGTTTGGGGATGGGCACTGTACGTATTATTTTTCACATAACGGTATATTCGTGCTGATAATGCGTACCACCATATTTATCTCAAATATATTCGTGTTTGGCAGTGTATGTATTAAAAGGAGAAAGAAGAAATTTTCGTTTGAGGGAAAACAGAAAAATGAAATACTGATACAGTATTCGAAAATTTTTAAGTTTGATGATCATTAAAAAGGTATACGTATTAAAATTGAGGCTTGAACTACTTTCTAGACTACGACAACCATATTTTACCATTATTACGATGAATATAAATTATTAATAACATTTGGCTTGGCTCCTGCGTGGTCTAGTATACTAGACTATTAGGTTCGTGAGTTCGTTACCCACTAGAGACTGTGTTCTGTTGCACTATACCAAGCCGAGCTTAATGTCTATAATAATGACCTTATAGTAATAATAAATAAATTGACTAATAAACGTCAACTTGAGACAAAATAAAAGGAATCTGGTCTTGCTTCGTAGTTTGAAAAATCGATTCGAGCATGTTTATGCAAAATTATATTTATTACAATATGAAGAGAAAAAACAGTCAAGTTAAAAAGAAATTATGGAAGCATTTAAATCTTAATTTGAATAATCGGTTCGGAATAAGTTAAACTGTTAATAGTTACTAAACTTTCAATTTCTGTACACAAACTTGGCATAGAAAAATCAATTTTGTTGACAAAGTTTATGTAAATTCGTGTGAGAATCTTTTGTTGGAAAAGCTTTTATTTTCCCCCATTAAAAACATTTTTATTTAAAAAAGATTACATAATTTAAAAAAGAAAAAAAGAAAAAAAAAACAAATTAACGAAGTTAGCGAAAATTATTTTTACAACAAACATTAACGAGTGTAGTATGTAGTATGAATGTGATGATAATGTTTATTCAATAAATATGTTATGAAAACTAATGGAACTCTCATTTGGTTTAAAAACTAAAAACGAATCAAGAAAACTAAAAATATGAAATATTTTAAATAAAATAATATAATCTCAAATTTAAAATTGATCATATTTACAATCATTTCGACTTAATTTAAAAACTTTTTTTCTTTCATTATTTTATTATATTATAATTAGTTTTCTTCTTCAAATGCCTGTATTTAAAATTGTGAATTTTTTTTTTTTTATGTTTTATGTTTTACTAAAGCCTTAAATTTTTATATATGCAGTATATTTATAAGAAATAAAAAAGTTAAAATAAATATATTGACTATTTTACATTAGTATAAATAAAAATAAAAAAAAAATTAATAAAATCATGTAAAAATAGAATAAATATACCTAAAGCCGCAGCATATAACTATAAAGAAAGCCAGTAACATATATTTTTTTTCTTTTTGTTTAAATCTAAGAGACGTTTCTTTGAAATTTTCTATTATAATAGTAAAACAAAAAAAAGTAAAATAAATCATTTTCTTGATCAATTATCGAAATGAAAACCAAAAACAAAAAAAAAAAACTTTAATTGCCTGTAGTACTACATTAAGAACTCAAAAAATTTATAAATATTTATATAATAATGTAGAATTAAAAATGATTAAACTAAATTCTAACTAATAATTACCTTGTCATCATTGTCGGATTCTTCATTGCTACCGTTGTCACTGCCATTTTCAGAAGAGCCACCTTCTTTGTTGGCTTTAATTTTCTCCTGACGATCCATTACACTTTGACGATGTCGTGTCTTTTTCCATGAATAGTAATATTTAACCAAACTGGCAATTGATTTATCCGGCAACTGTATTATTGAATTATAAACTCGTTTTACATACATTTTCGTAAATTTTTATTATCAACAAAATTTACCATTTGACGTATACGATGAAAACTTTTGCCATGAAATTGAAACGCCTGCTCAAATAGTACTTTATCTTCAACTGTCCACTCATCTGGGAAGGGTGTAAAATTTGCTAAATCCATAACAGCAATACACACAAAAAAAATGGCAAAGACGCTTCGTGATTGATTAACGAAGCTGCACTGCACCTGAAGTTGTTATTACAACTGAGACTATCCGGCCGTCAACTGTTTCCGAACAATACCGAGCGCTTCCGGATGATCTCGCACTACCCCGAAAACTTCCGAATAGCTCTCGAGCGTTTTTATTTGCTTTAAAGACACACTTTTGGAAAAAAATCCAAAATTTTTACAATTTTCCGGAGCGATGTCGAACTATAGGGCAATTCGGACTAATGGACTTTTACTGTATAATATTTTAAATTCAAATTTTTATTTTAAATTATTTGTTGCATACGTGTCTCAGCTCTGTTACAAAAACTTCAAACACTTTAAGTGTGAATTACATTCAAAATACAGTAGAAGCTCAGAAATTAGAACCTCCAGGATTTAGAAATTCCAGAAATTAGAATCAATGCTTGCAATACATTATACGTTCTAAAATTTGAATTTAAACTTCTAATTTCTGAGCGTTTTTTTTACTATTTTAACACAAGAAATCTCCAAATTCTTTTTATTCTATAAAACTAAAAAGGGGAATCACCAAATTATATACGTTTTTCCGTTTTTGATGTTTTTTTTTTTCTTGTCGCATTTATATATTTTGTGGCTAATTTATTTGAGAAATTTGATACGCGTGTACAAAAAAAGTCCAGAAATTAGAATTGCCTTAAAAACAAAGCGTTTCTAATTTCTGAGCGACTACTGTACAATTTATTTTTGGATTGTGTTAACGTTAATATTTCTTTGATATTGGGAGATATTAGAATTACAGTGAACCCTCGAGAACGTTAATATACAGAAATATGCAGTACCATCCAGAAATATAAACTCTTTCTGCATTGTATTATAGAAATATGAACACTTTTTACATTCTAAAACGTAAACGAAAGTCTAGAGCTCCAAATGTTTAAATTTCTGGGAATTTTTTTATTTACATCAGTAGTCGGTATCAATAGTCCCCGACACGAGCAGTAACTTTTTTTGAAAAAGTTTTTTTTCCCAGAAAAAAAAGCTTTTTTTTACAAAAACACCAACATTTTTAAAGGAAACACTGAAAACCAGTGCCCTCTGATGGTCTTTCCTTTCTTCTTTTGCCCGTGACTAATAAAATATTTATTTAAAAATGTAAATATTTTGTGTTATTATAATAATTAAATTTATTAAACAAATTTTAAAATTGAAATTTGTCGAAAAAACTTGTTTTGTTAGAAAACAAATTTAATGAAAACTTTTTCGCATTTCGAATACAAATGCTTGTTAGCTTCTATAGAAAAATGTTCTTGTCGCTTTTTTTCAGGTTTCAATTACACACCAAAGGAAATAATTCGGTAGGATTCTCTAGTACCAATGAGAAGTGATCTCGATTTTTGGAAAAATATATATCAAGTTAAATACGCTGTCTTTAGGAATTTAGCGCTCTATATTGTGTCTGCATTTTCCGCTATATATACATATTATTATACTTTAAAAAATTACTAAGATGACTTTTTCACGTACAAAATTAGTTCGCAAACTATTTTGAAAACTCTTGAGTTTGTAGGAGAGAGGGGAAAAACAAGCGGGGGTGAGTTCACATTTTGCTTTTTTACTCGCAAAATTGATTTGTTCTTCGTTTGTCGTCTACCCATAGCTGTATATACAACAACAAAATATCAAGAGCTTGTCAAACTAATCTTCAAAGTACTTTGAACGTACAAAAGGCGTCTAACAATTATCCTCACCGTTATATAACAGGTAGGAGCGTCTCTATAACATATACAACAATGTAAAAACAACAGGAATTTTGATTTTGTTAAAGAGTACGCGGAATGTCAAAAAATTAACCCTCAAACCTCCATAGGAAATTAATAAAAGCAATTAAAAAAAACTATATAAATTTTATATTAAAATTTCTTTTGATTTTTGTATCATGCTTAACTACGCACCTATAAATTAAAAAAAAAAAATTATTCCATGCAGTCAATAACATTTCCACTTTATGTAAATAACATATTTTTATATGGCCATCGAGAAAAATGGCAGATGCAAACGATATTTGTCATTGCTCATAGTTTAGGCACCCAGGAGAGATCGAAATCTTTTCTGGGTAATTCATCACTCTCGTCTAAATAAATTTTAATATAGTAGGTCTGAAGTCGCCGTGGTCTAGTGGGTAGTGTGTTGGCTTATTAGACGAAAGGCCCGGGTTCGTATCCCAGGTCAGACATCAAAACGAAAAATATTTCTTCGGCGACTTCCTCTCAGCAGATTTCTGGCAAAGACTCTGAGAGTAAAAATTGCCATGAAAAGCCTCTCAAAAATCTGTCGTTCGGAGTCGACTTTAAACTGTAGGTCCCGCCACTCATGTATAAAATTAACGCACACAACATATGTGGTGTGAGAAGCTAGGTCATAATCCTGACTGAAGGGTTGTAATGGCCAATTATGTATGTATAGTAGGTCTAGGTTGTCGTTTAAAACATATATGTATACAGTGTTAAAAACTTAAATATTATTAATCATCATGCAAAATTTTTTTTATAAAATTAGCTTTGAAATAGTAATCCTGAAGAATTTCTAGAGTGCGTATCGTTAAGGATACATAAAATTGGCTTTGAAATAGTAATCTTGAACAATTTCTAGAGTGCGTAACGTTAAGGATACATTCGGTACAAATAAGGGTTTATAAATGCGAAAATGATTATCAAAACAAAACACAAAAAAAAAATCAACAACAAAATTTTGACATTTCAAAACTCGTCAGCTGTTGAGTTGATACTACCTATTACATGAATATGCCTTGTACACATGCTTCTCACAACTACAGTCACATCTAAATCATGTTCTTCTATCATGTCATTTATAACATTGATGATTTGTAAATTTTGGGAGTCCCCGCATAAAAGTCATCACATCACTTCTTTGCTTTGTTTTAGTTTACCAACCATATGAATATTCTTTGTTAAAACTAGTTTACGTAACTATATGATCGCGTTTCTTAAAAATCTGTCGTTCGGAGTCGACTTTAAACTGTAGGTCCCGCCACTTCTGTATAAAATTAACACATACAACATAAATGGTGTGAGAAACTGCGGGCTTCTTTGGGACGATTGCTGTAGACTGTCTAATGGTGAAGGTATAGCACTGGCCATTTTTAAGTCATCAGCAGCAACTGCACTGCATGAGTACGAGTCATCCACTGAGTGCAGGTTTAATGAAAAAAAAGCTAGGTCGTAAACCTGACTGAAGGGTTCTAATAACCTTTGACCATGGATGTATGCGAATTGATTAGTTATAAAATTAATCAACGGGTGAGATCTTATTACAAAGGAAGTATTCTTTTACTACTTGCAGACTCCGAACTTTTTTTTTCATTAAAAACTTTTTTGTATTCTTTAAAGACTTTCAAAAATATTAAAACAAGAAAAAAAAATTAATTATACTCACGTTTTGTATCTGGAATATCCTTAGTGGGTGACCAAACAAGCAAAGCACGATCATTAAGGACTTCAGGTTTACGATCTTGTTCGGGTATTAAGGGAGGACAAACAGCTTGATAGTCACGACCGACACGAATTTTTTCTAGAAAATTAAAAAAAAAAAAAACGAAGAGAATATTTAAATATCAAGAAATTACCATAAAAAATAAAATTAAAAACCAAGTTATTATTAATTATTTACCTTCATATTCACTTTGTTTAGTTTTTGATTTTCCATTTCGTTTGATGGCTAAATATGATACAAAAAAAAATTGTAAAGTTTGTAAGTACATACATTTGTAACAGACTGTATAATTAATCAACTTACAATTGTCATCGTCTGAACTTGTTTCAGGAGTACCAGCGCCACCCGGAGCCCCAGCAGTGCCACTGGCACTACCTGAACTTGCGCCATGACCATTTGGACTGGGACCGCGAGATCGCCTGCCATTACGGACTAATTCGGAATTGCGTTCAGCCAAAACCATTCTTCGCAATTTCAAGAAAATTTAGTGATTCACACTTTATATGTAAAATATGATTGCTTTATTTATAACACGCTTTCGAATCCAAAGAGTGGGAGGAGAAATACTAATTGCAATTTCTAAGTTTTCCTCTCCTTTGACAAAAACAGCAAAAAAATCTGAAAATAAAAATGAAGTTCGAAATCAATTGATACATAGTGGGTCTCACACTTTACTCAAATAGCTTTTTAAATTATATTCTTACATCACAATGGCAGTAGATAAATACTTGATTTTTAATAATTACACTAAATAAATATTTCAAATACTTTAAAAGTTTAAGCTAAATTAAGTTCGAAATCTTAGCAAGCTAATATCGAATTGAAACTGAAATTTCGTCCGTCGCACAGAAACAATCCGAAAGAAAATAAAAAAAAAAATTCAGCATTTGCAACGCAGCAAGCCAGCCCAAAGTCTCTATAGACAAAGCACAGCACACTTTTGCTAACGACCGTAGTTTTGTAAAAATAACGTTGTCGCCTGCCTCTAACAAAACACACATCAATAAAATAATTTTTTTAAAAAGTTTGCAAGCAAAACCACATAAAATTTTAAAATCTTTATAACAAAATAAATATAATATTTAACAAAAAAAAATTATTATAAAAATTCCCGCGTATACAATTGCATATTTTTACAACAACTTTTTCTATTGTTTTTCTAACAAATTTTTCTTCTCTCTTCACACACAACTTCTCATTTCGATTTTTGTTGCTACTTTTTACTCGAATAAAAGATCTCTGTAACAAGATTTATTTACCAAAAAAAAATATTAACTTTAACTGGTGCAGTTGTTGGAAATGTTTGTTATAATTTTCATTTGAACTCTTTCAATGAATTACGGGCAACTGTCGTAGTTTCTCTCCTACAAAGACACTTCGCTCAACTACTTCAACACAATGGTGGGTAATGAATGGGCAGGCAGGTAAAAAAAATCCTCTGTGTGAAAGAAAAAGCAGAGTTGATTCTTTGCTGAATTCAAATACACAGCACACTTTCATTTTCTATTGCAAACGTCCGTAAAACTAACATCTCTCAGCAACCAACAAATTTCTATAGATTCAATCGTTAAAACATATTCACACTTAAATACTTACATTGTATTTACTGCCAACGTATGTTTAGTTTCTTCTTTCCAAAAATTTTATTAATTATATTAAATATAGACTGTTTAATTACAGTAAATAGTTGTATGTGTTATTTAAAGATGCTTGTTGACACATTTTAAATTTACGATATTTGGGCAGATAAGCCTGTTTATTAGACACAGTAAATGTGACGTATTCAGCTGTGCATTAAGGGGATGTGTTTAGTAAACATAGAAGTTACAAAATACTCGCTTAATTAAATGGTTACTCATTCGTTTTTATCATTATATATTATTAATATATAAATAAATAAAAAATGCTATACTAAGCAAATATATATTTCATCTCAAAATAAATTAAATTCCTTAAGATTGAAAACTTTATTTAACAAACTGTAGTTCAATCATTTAAAAAACTTTTTAGTTAGTTTTGATAGGAGTTCTAATTTGACAGTAGTTAACATTTTAACTTTCAACGAATGTTTCAATTTCTGTTTAACAAATTTAATTATTATTAATTTGATTTTTATTAAAAAAAAACCGATTTAATTAGTTGTTGTCTTGACGACTACATCTCGAAAACGGAAATTGCTGCAAAATTGTATATATACATAATTGGTCATTAGAACCCATCAGTCAGGATTATTGACCTAGTTTCCCACACCACTTATGTTGTGTGTGTTAATTTTATACATGAGTAGCGGGCCCTGCAGTTTAAAGTCGATTCCGAACGACAGATTTTATGAGAAACTTTTCATGGCAATTTTATTTACTCTCTGAGTTTTTGCCAGAAATCTGCTGAGAGGAAATCGCCGAAAAAATACTTTTTGTATTTTGTTTTGATGTCTGGCCTGGGACTCGAACCCTGGCTTTACGTCTATAATAAGCCAGCGCACTACCTACAAGACCACGGCGACTTGAAAATTGTATGTTAAATTAAATTTTGAAATTTGTAATAAAATATTGAACATGAAACTGCTGTGTTAATATATATCGCTTGTGTTTGGACTCGGTCAATTTTCTCTATTATTTCAATACTCATTTTATATTTCAATTCCGAAACCTGGCGACGAACGTTAAATCGATTTTAAAACATTTAACTACGGCACTGAACGTACTGATTCAGTTTGTTTTTCTATCTTGATCGGTCCAACCAGCGTTGTCATTTGCCAAGCTTTCCCCTTTTTTCCAAGTTTTTTGAGTTGCGAAAAAGTTTTCATTAAAAATGTTTTCTAACAAAACAAGTCTATTCGACAAATTTTAATTTTAAAATTTAAAAATGCCAACAGCAGCACCGGGTTTCTTTTAAAATTTTGGTATTTATGTAGAAAACAAGTTTTTATTGTAAGAAAAAGTTTTTGTTTTTACCCCCAGAAATAAAGTTCTTATAAAAAACATTATTGGCAACGCTGGTTTCAATAAAAGTTTCTTATTTCGTAGTTTTTTTTTTCATTAGCACCACTGTTGTGTTTTGAAGTGTCAACGAGAGAGTTTTTTATTTATTGGCTTTAAAGAATTATCATTATTTTTTTTTTTATAAGTTTTGCCATAAAGTAAACAAAATTAATTAAATAAACGTAAATATTTTATTACTGTAAGAGGAAATAAAAAAAATAATGGCTTCACAGCCCGTAGAGACACAAGGACTTCAGCAGAAGTCAAAACGACCTTCAGGTAATTGGGTTTTAACAAAATAAATTGAAAATTTTATCATTTTCCATGGAATGGGGGGTTGGTTGATAGATAAACTTTTTGTATGACTAAACCAACATTAAATATTAACGTTTTCTATGTCGTAATTACATTATTTTTATCTATAAACACTAAGCAAAAGTACAATTACAATTATTTGCTTCCTCATTCACTCTTTCAATAAAATTAATCAATGAAATCGATATATTTTCCACATACATACATACATACATACACACATACATATGTAATATGTTGTCTTTTAAATCGATTTTTATCTTTTCATAGATTCTGCCTTTAAACAGCAACGTTTACCAGCTTGGCAGCCAGTTTTAACAGCTGGAACTGTCCTGCCTACCTTCTTTATTATTGGAATATTATTTATACCTGTTGGAGTTGCTCTGCTATACTTCTCTGATGAAGTAAGCGAACTTGTCATCGATTATACCAATTGCATACAAGTGGGCCAAACAAATGTAACTTGTTCCGACTATCTCAAGAATAATACAATGGGAAAATGTAAATGTCAAATTGATTTTAAATTGGAGAAAGATTTTGTGGTAAGTTGTTTAGGTTTATACTTAGAATAAATCATTATTATTATGCTACACAATATAAGAATTTATGGCACCTTCTTCTTTCCAACTAACGCCCTTAAGTTGATATAAAACACTAGCAGATCGTACCCGGCTTTGCGCTGGTATTTAAACTTTAGAAACGGAATACCTCAAATACTATTTGGGAAACTTAACCCAGCTAAATCGTAAAAAAATATCTTTAAAACAGATAAAATACAGCATCTATTCATAAAAGTATTTATTTTTCTCCCTTTTTCCCATGTTGTCTCCCTTTTTGGTTAAATTTTTTTAAAGATTTATAGCCTATTACCTGCTCCGACAAAAGTCCGATCTATATCCCAAATTTCTAGAAAATCGGTTCAGGCGTTCAGGCGTGATTGATTAAAAAAACAGACTTAAAGAATATAAAAATAACTAGCTGTACCCTGCACTTGCTGATCCACCCCCCAACTACAATAAATTTGAAGGAAAGGCATTACACAAATGAATCATTTTATTGATATTGTTTCCCATTGTCCTGATGATTCAGATAAACGGGCCTGAGTAGTAAGCATTCGATTAGTTTATAATCTCACTTCTCGTTGTTCAAGTGGTTTATGCGAACGGTTCTAAGCGGCATATACTTGAAGATTTTTCAGTCACAGTGCTTTCTGATTCTGAGACTCGTAATGGTCTTTTCATCCGTGCTTGGGGTGTAGGTCGACCAATTGCTTATTATTCTTTTTGAATAATTTTCAGTGACGCCATCCATCGGAAATTAATCGCAGCAATCTCCGTCGGCTCATACAAAGTTGTAACCTTTGTTAAAGAATGCACAGTTTAAGATTTAATTAATTTTGATTAATTTTCAGTGGCACCACCTATTGAAAATTGGTAATACCAACTTAGGAATCTTCATCGGCTCATGCGTAACAACTTTCCTAAAGATCATAACATAATCAAATGCACAGTTTAAGATTTAATTCATTTTAAGTAATTTTAAAAAAAAAAAAATAAAGTGGGCGTAAAAGTGGGCGGGGCAAAATTTTCTTTTGATGCATACAAACATTTGAAAGAAAAATTAATCAAATCAATGGCGCCGTTTTCTGATTTTAGATAAATAGAAAATGTGGATGTAAAAGTGGGAGTGGCAAACTTCACATAAACCGTCTACTAAATAGTCCAAACAAAGCCTAAACATTTGGCTTGGATAGTGAGCCCGTTCTTGAAAAGTGGCATTAATTTTTATATATCAGATTACTTCTAAGGCACCTCGATGACCTCATCAATGCATGGGTCAAGGTGGAAAAGCAGAGGCGTTGGGGGAACGGACAGTAAGTCAATTTCTGCTTCTTTGAGGGTTTGAATTCTATGTCGAGAGGCGACAGGGTTTCTACAGATACATTAGTAACTAGAGCTGGTTGAGAAGTGGCACGGCTTCATTAGTGTAGTCGCTCTCTCTCTTTTTTTTGTCTTGTTTGGTCTGTGTAATCCCTCCTCTTCCCATTCTTCCTCTCCTATTTCTACTTCTTTTTTCTGTCCACTCTATTAGCCTTCCATTTTAAGGACGTTCCGTACAATGGATCAATTCGGCCCGTGCAATGGGTTATTTGATGAAATGCCGGTTGATGGTGAATACATGCAGAAATCTCTGTAAAATGTTGGGGTATATTGAGAAACATAGTTTCTAGTTCCATTTCGTTAAGGAGTATTACACTATTGGCGTTTATGTTTAAAAAAATCCTACCTTAAATACTCCATCATGTCTAGGGTTCCTTCAGAATTGAATTAAAAGTGTAAGTCGCATTCTTCTCATCGACATGCTATTTCAGACGCTTGAATATTATTATGGAAGCTTTTAAAAATTTCAATATTCGAGTTCTTTACTGATGCCCTATAGGCAAATGCTGTGCAACTACAGGTGCTCTAAATTGGATATATAAATTATTTGTTTGTTTTCTACACATGGAAACGATTTAGTATAAATAGCTTGTATAACCTTTTATTTTTGTACCAAAGTCGACACCTTTTTCATGTTTTGATTTTCCACCTTAAAGCAGAGCTTCCATCTATGGCATATTGTTTGTTCTGATGGATGGACGAACAGCAGCATCCTTTTGTTAGTGTAAAGATCGTATTTAGCTGTTGTATAAACATTGAATGAAATCCACTTTTTCCTTGGCTTTTATCATATTCTTGTGATAAGGCTGCCTTGATGTGGTACCTTGGCACCGGATCTAAATGATCTGAAAGAGCTTGAAGAAGATGCACTAGAAGATTACTTCATCAAGCACTAATAAAAATATGGCCAATCTGATGCAATGTTATAAAGCCATAGGCAATAAAGCCATAAGACCTGATTTCCAAATGGAATGGGACTCAATTCCGAATAGAATGGGATATGAAACCATATGGCCAGATAAGGCCGTACCACATCCAAGTGTAATAACACCATTATCGTTAGTAGGTTACAAATTGCAAAAAAAAAAATGAGTTGCCATTGTCGAGAGTTAAAAAAAAATACAGTAGAGAAGGTGGAAGGAAGGGTGAGTGAGTGCCTCCGGCCAGCGATACTAGGGCGCGCTGAGGGCGCATCTTTCCTCCGACTATTCTCTAAAATGAAGAACTGTATGATTGAGGAAAGTTTCATTAATATAATTGACAGCAAGGACGACGAATCAGATGCAAATATTATTGGAGAAGACAGCACTGACACAAAAGTGAGAGTGTCCTGCGGGCCCGCGATTGTCCCCTGAAATGAAGAACTGTCTGATTAAGAAAAGTTTAAAAAAAAAAAATCTTAAATGAGCAATAACACCATAATGGCATTATTTCTTCCTTACATGGAAATAATTCTACTGAGAATAAAGCGTTTGAAAATCTTTGCTCAGTACAAAAGAAGCCTTTTTGAAGTTATTATTTGATCACTTTGATTTCATCTAACTTCCAACATTCCAATGAACGCTAATCTGTCTTTTACAATTTTACCAACTTGAATGAATTGAGTTAACAACTGTCCCTTTTATGTAGCCAATCGTTTAAGGCATAGAATAGGAAGGAATAATTATTTTAATCTTAACTTTAAAATAAAAATAATTTACCAGGAATAAGTACAACTTACATGTTGTTTGTGCATCATGTTGAAATCAGAGCGGTGGTGTTTCTCTTTTCGAAAAGAATATGACCACGGTACTCTAGAATGTTGCGAGCCAAGAGATTTAGATGAAACATGATCTTTGTCAGGTATTTTTCAGCATATTTTTGTTTTGACTTTTGGTACGTTGGAGCCTTTGTTAATGTTCAAGTGTTTAATATACCACAGTCCAAATAATAGAGGCATTACCCTATAATTGTTTTGCATAACACCGTATTGGTTTTAGAAGAGAAATGCACAAAAAACAGTTTACAATCTAATTTTAAGCGCGAGTGTCTATCAATTATCCGGTATATCTCTAAGAGTTTCAGTTTAGTTTGTGGCAATTTGCTTTCTATATGGAATTTCCAGGTTAGGCGTCTGTCAAGATGAATTCCAAGATATTTTATATTCGACCTTTGAGGCACTATTAGCCGGACTATTGCAGGGTATGTTGCGATGCGGAGGAGTTGGAGACTGTCGAACATCTCCTCTGCAACTGCCCAGCCCTTGGTAGGTTGAGGACCCTTGGCAGGGCCTTCTTTGAGAACTTGAGTTTTGTGTCGAGAGCCGACATCAAGGCTCTCCACAGATGCATTAGCAGCTTGAGCTGGTTGAGAGGTGCTAGGGCTTCATAAGGTTAGGTTATAGGACGCGCACCTGTCGGTCAAGACAAGCACAATACCCGGAGGTCGAAATTTACCGATTGTACATTGTCCTTAGGGGAGGAAGGAAATAGAGGATATAGGAATGTAGGGAAGGGGAGGGAGAATGGGAAACGGAGGAATTACATGTAAAGAAACAGACACAAAACAAAAGAGGTTGAGAGTGCGACTACACTTATGAAGCCCTAGCACCTCTCAATCAGCCCAAGCTGCCAATAAATCTGTGGAGAGCCTTAATATCCTAAACCTCAACCTACCAAGGGCTGGGCAGTTGCAGAGGAGATGTTCGACAGTCTCTAACTCCTTCTCATCGCAACATACCCTGCAATAGTCCGGTTGATTCCAGACCCCGTCAGCGACCTAATCTCGCAGTGCCTCGTGATAAAACCGACAACCAACCTTAAGTTGGCCTTACCCAAGCCCAGCAGCCACTCTGTCCTCTTGCTGTCCACAGCAGGCCATAGACGCCTAGAAACAGAACAACCCAATCCGTTCCCCCAAAGGGCGCTTAAATAGAAAACGTTTTCTAAGACTTTTATTTTGGCGTGGGATAAGAAAAACAGTTCTCAGTGCTTCCATAATTTCTTTAAGCCGTCTAGGATATTTCTTAAGCCTAATTTTATTTTGAGAGGATCTGTGTTGCTGTCACCCTCTTTAAGCTCTTCTTTCTTCGGAAATCTGATTTTTTCACGTCTGCTGAGCGTACTTCATTATACAATGTATTATTCTTAGTATTAGTTTTGAAGTATCGAATAAATGTATACCGGATTCTGGGCCACTGTGATGTTGAGAGTAACGACGTCTTAGAGGAACTGAGAAATGGCGCGAAAGAATGCCTGGATTTAGCTGTAGTTTTAGTATTCGTACGGAGTAATCAGTCTAGAGATTGGACCATGAGTAAATTAAATGTAGAATGTCCAGGCTAATGCTGTTCAGATTAAACTGTCCTAAACCTGAGTGTAGAAACATATTTCTAACTGGGCATTATTGTATTTGTTAATTATGAAATCCTAACGACTAGTTTTTTTTCATGTTTTTACTTTTTTTTGTTCATCAAGTATTAGAAATATGTAGACAAAAATATCCAAGTGAAACAAGTTTATATAAGTGCTTTTAAAACATCTTTTTCATGGATTCTATTTATCTCTAGGGCAATGTCTACATGTACTATGGCCTTAGCAATTATTATCAAAATCATAGACGTTATGTAAAATCTCGTGATGATGATCAACTATTAGGTCGTCTTTCACCAACGCCTTCAACAGATTGCATACCATTTGCCTATGATAATGATAAAAATGGTGTACAGAAGCCAATAGCACCTTGTGGGGCAATAGCAAACTCCCTCTTTAATGGTAATTTCAACTAATTTAAATTTGTTTTCTAACTAATAATGCTTTATTTATTATCAATTTAGATACTTTAACGCTAAATTTTGGTTCGACACCGGTGCCTTTACTAAATACCGGCATTGCTTGGCCTTCTGATAAACAAATTAAATTCCGAAATCCTGAGGGTGATTTAAGATCTATCCTAGAGGATCATTATCTTAAACCGAAATTCTGGTCTAAAGAATTATGGCAGTTGGATCAGGAAAATCCCGATAATAATGGTTTCCAAGTAAGTTTGAATTTAAGCTGAATTTATAATTTTTAATGGATTTTCTATGATTTTGTATATTTCAGAATGAAGATTTAATCGTTTGGATGAGGACGGCTGCATTGCCTAGTTTCCGAAAATTATATCGACGTATTGATCACTCTAAATCGAGTTTTGAAAATGGTCTTAAAAGTGGCCAATACACTTTGTTCATTGATTATCGTATGTATTACAAGATATGTATTATAAATATTCGTTTAATTACTTTTATTTAATTTTATTTTAGAATATCCCGTTTCGGCTTTTGATGGTTCTAAAAAAATGATTTTATCCACAACATCTTTGTTGGGCGGTAAAAATCCATTCTTGGGAATTGCTTACATTGTTGTGGGTTGTATTTGTCTAATATTGGGCATTGCACTACTGATCATACATATAAAGTGTAGTAAAAGGTTTGTTATTATCAATTAAATATAATTGCACAGTTTTTTTTGCCTTTACGCAACTATTTTTTCACATAAGCTAGATAATGGAGGATGTATTGGCATTTTATTTAATTTGGCACAAAATAATAGCATGTACTTAATAATATTAGCAATATTTATTATTTTCTTTTAATTTTTGTTTCTAATTTTGTGTTATAATCGCTTTTTCGTAATATTTAGTAAACAAAAAAGATTGTGTACATACAAGAATTTCTCTCCCCATAAGTTAAATACTCTTCTATTGTAGATAATAAAATTTATTTATTTATTAAAGTTCAATAATTTATGATAATTCCGTTTTATTTTATTAGAAGAGAAAATGCAGTTTTCTTTTTATATTTATTTAAAATAGAGATATGAGCTTCATGAAGTATGCTTAGGTGAATTCATATTTTATTAGCATAATTTTTTATTTATTTTTAATAAATTAAACGTTTTCAACAAGGGTTAATGAAATAATTTGCTTCTTTAATAATGAGTTAAAAAGAATACGCTTTCTATAGTGACACTGGTTTTAAAGAAATTAGTTTAACAACCTCTTGTATTTTTCTCGTATAATCTTCTTCCTAATCTTTCAACACAATGCACTATATAAATAGTATATCCTTCTACTATATATTTATGACATCAAAAAATGAAAAAATACAAAAAAAGTATTTTTTCGGTGATTTCTTCTCTTTCTCTTCTTGAAAAGTTTCTCAAAAAAATCTCTCGTTCGGAGTCGACTTTAAACACAACATAAGTGGTGTGAGAGACTTGTGGCTGATTGGGGACGATTGCTGTTGACTGTCTAATGGTGAAGATATAGCACTGGCTATTTTATAGTCACCAGCAGCTTTCTTAAAACTTGCACAATGCACTGCATTAGTAGGGGTCATCCCCTAGTACAGGTTTAATAACAAAAAAAAAAAAATACTGTAGAAGCTTACAAATTAGAACCTCCAGTAATTTTTACTCTCAGAGTCTGCCAGAAATCTGCTGAGAAGAAGTCGCCGAAGAAATATTTTTCGTTTTGATGTCTGACCTGGGATTCGAACGCAGGCCTTTTGTCTAATAAGCCAACACACTACCCACTAGACCACGGCGACTTCAATACATTATACGCTCGAAAATTCGAATTTAAAATTCTAATCTCTAAGCGCTTTTTTTTTTTGCTATGTTAACACAAGAAATTCTCAAATTCTTTTTATTCCATAAAACAAAAAAGGGGAATCACCAAATTGTGTACGTTTTTCCGTATTTGATGTTTTTTTTTATCTCATTTATGTATTTTGTGGCTAGTTTATTTGTGAAATTCGAAAATTTGATACGCGTCTACAAAAAAAAAGTCCAATTTGTAGGCGATTACTGTAGTACAAACCCTACTTCATATGGCAATACTGAAAATGTAGCTTCAGTAGTAAAATATGCTCTTATAACACAAACCATAGTTCCGTTACTTTACAGGCAAACTGGAGCTGTTGTATACATTGAATAAATGAGAAATACACATTTCAGTGCACCCGTAAAAACAAGAGCAACAGAAAAGTGTGCACTACAGTATTGCATTCGGTGAAGGGTAAGCTAGCAGAATGTCTTGGGCACACCTCTAGTATGTACATATACAGATTTATTGGTTTTTGGTATCATTTAGAAAATTAAATTAATTGCGAAAAAAAAAATTTGTAAGATTCGAAAATTAGATTCACTAGTCGAACTATGGAAGATTTGTGTTATGCTTCTGAAACAAAATTTTTTGTAGGAAAGAACCGATCATACAAACTTAAGCTAAGCTTGATAAATAATATTAAACTTTCTTACTGAATTTAATTGTGGCCATATATGATGATGAAAAGTGTATGCACTACGTGAAAGTAGTTGGTAGCCCTGCAGTATAACCTACATTATCATTAGCCAATAGGGAAACAATGAAAACAATTTTCGTGACGTCATTGATTCAATATGCGCAGAAAGTTTTCATTTTGTGTGCGTAAGGGCATAATCTTTAGTTTATCATTCTTGCCACCACTTATGTATAGCACACACTACATAAGTGGTGTGAGAAACTATATCAATAATCCAGACTAAAGGGCTATAATGACCAATTATGTATGTAATAACGGTTATACCCTTATATACCTACAAGTGAATAGAGTTCTGTTCCTTCAGAAAAAGAAAGATATCAGTAGGTGTAGTCGCCGTAGTTAAGTGTGTTGTCTTATTAGACGTAAGGCCAAGGTTAAAAAATCTTTGAGGACATACTCTTGGCAGATTTCTTCAATTCAAGTATTTACTTACTGATGATTGTAAAAAAAATTTATAAATATTCTAGGTAAAAAGAATTTCCAGTATATACTACCGGCAAGAAGAGGGCAAACATTAACGAAATACCGAAGAAACAAATGCGACCCTATGAAATCAATTGTATCCACTAGACGACGAGCTATATCAAGAGAATTTAAATAACTTGTTACGAAGCTGATGACGCATTATGAAAGAATTTTATTGCGTCAGTTTCTTACAGTTGTGGTGACAGAATTCAAATTTTTGATGCACATATTTTGGCGATAAGCAAAAGTACTTGGAAGCAAGCAAATGAAGCACAGAAATTTTTTCCAGTTTTTGTTGTAATGCCTCAAAACTAAACATTTATATCTATTTAAAATATTCATACATAAGTATGTATGTATTATTAAATGCAAGTTCGAATACAGAGTGTTTTTATTTTCTTTTTTGTTAAATAGCACGTTGGCGATAACGAAAATATTTATACTTAGAACATTATAACAGAATTCATAAGTAATCTTTATAAGCTTCATCGTACTGAGTTCACTTCACTCGAAAGTAAAATAAAAATAGAAATAATACTTAGAGTTATGAGGTAAATTTGCGGTTTATATAGATTGTGGTTTTCTATGAATAATACAATTATTATAATTTCGAATAATTTTATTTAAAACACGAATGTATGTTTAAAAGCATTTTGTCTGTTGAAAATGTTAATAATTAAATTTATAATTTTTCAAATTGTTATACTATATTGATGTAAATACTTTTATCTTTTATTATAAAAAGCCTTATTATGTAGCACAGAACATTTGTATATGTAATCTAATGTTATCCATGAATGTACAGGAAAAGAGATGCATTACTGGCCGAATGAGGGATTCAGTACAATGCAACAACTGAAATGCATGAATCATTACATTACATTGCATCTTGTAAATTAATAAGAAATATATGTTAAGTTTTGAATTACATTTGAATGTAGTTTAAAAATTTCTTATTGATTTTAAACTATACAGACGCCAGATAGTATATGTTTTGTTTTTGAATTTCTCATTTCTCGGTCCCAAGTCTCAGCGGCATATACTCAAAGCTTTTCCAGTCACAGTGCTCATGACTCGTAATGCTCTGCGACTCGTAATGCTCTTTTCTTCCGTGCTTGGGGTGTAGGTCGACAAATTGCTTGTCATTCATTTAGAATAATTTTCAGTGACGCCATCCATCGCACATTAATCGCACCAATCTCCGTCGACTCATACGTAACAACTTTGTTAAAGAATGCATAGTTTAAGATTTAATTGATTTTAAGTAATTTTCAGTGGCGCCACCTATCGGATATTAATCATACCAACTTAGAAATCTTCATCGGCTCATGCGCAACAACTTTGCTAAAGATCATAACATAATCAAATGCATAGTTTACGATTTAATTGATTTTAAGTAATTTTCAGTGGCGCCACCTATCGGATATTAATCATACCAACTTAGAAATCTTCATCGGCTCATGCGCAACAACTTTTCTAAAGATCATAACATGATTAAATGAACAGTTTACGATTTAATTGATTTTAAGTAATTTTCAGTGGCGCCACCTGCCGGAAATTAGTCATACCAACTTAGAAATCTTCATCGGCTATTGCGTAACAACTTTGCTAAAGATCATAACATGTTTAAATACATAGTTTACGATTCTATAAGGTACATACAAACAGACATTCGTTTTTATATATATAGACTATGGGAGGTGACACGCCCATTTTGTGGATATATACGTCAAGTCATCCATATAAAATATGAGGACTTTAACTGTTGCAGTTTATCAGATATGCGATATTAAATACTTATTGAGTATGTGGGCGTGGCACCACGCCTACTTGAAATTTTAAAATAAAATATAGTCTATAGTTCCTTCCAGACATACAGGAAGGTACAGCTAAAATTTCAAGAAGATCGGTTTAGCCAATTAGCCGTTTATAGACTACAAACAAACCCACAAACAAATAAACACACATTCATTTTTATATAATTATAAATAAACTGAGCTCCAAAAGTGAGTAAACACCACTGAAAAAATAATTATAGCGAGAAAAGTAATTTTTGGCAAAAACTCTGAGAGTAAATAAAATATTGCCATGAAAAGTTTCTCAAAAAATCTGTCGTTCGAAGTCGGCTTTAAATTGTAGGTCCCGCCACTTATGTATAAAATTAACACACACAACATAAGTGGTGTGAGAAACTTGATCAATAATCCTGACTGAAAGTTTGTAATGATCAATTATGTATGTATGTGTATACTTGTGAATATATATTAAAATGTAAATATGTTTACAGTGAACAGCAAAAGTCTTAGTACTCGAACATATTTTGACAATTTCATGAATTTTCACCAACAGTTTGTATAAAAATTAAAGTTTTTAGATTTATTTTTATTAACTTATTTCTGTTTTATTATAAAATGAACAATTTTTTTATGTTTTTCTTAAAGGAAGAGAAAAATAAAAAAAAGTTTCAGATGACTCCATAAGTACTCCTCAAGGAGAACCCTGAGTAAATTAAAAATTCAAAGGTCTAATATATGAAAATGTTATCCCTTGTAAGGTTCTCCATTTAACTCATTTGGAATTGAATGTACATTTAGTTTAGTTTTCTGGTGGCACCATTAGCAAGTTTTTCGGTTGACTTTTGTTTGAGATTTAACGATTGCGTCACCGTTCTTTCAAATGATCTTCCAAATACTCTCTTGATATCATATCGGAACTTTGTGCAAGAGTATTAAGCCTGTGCGGCTTTTTTTTTGTCAAAATATATTAAAGTACAAGACTTTTGCTGAGCACTGTATGCAAATAGGTTTAAAATTCCTATAAGAAACATATGGCCTCAAGGAACTCTATTCTATTGGGTTTGCTTCAGATTTTTTGCATGTTGGTCTAGGGATTCCAATTAATCAATACCCCTTCCGAAGCCTATGGGACATTTGGCCACTGTAGTGGAACCTGTGGTTAAGCATCTCGATATTAACTGGTTTGAAGTCAAAATCGCATATTGGATGTAATGAGGTGTTGTATCGTAATGTTTTCAGGCGTTCAGAGTTACGATTTGTTATGAAGAGTTGAATATGCTGATGTTGATATATTTCAAGATAGCAAAAGGAAGCAAACTGAAAAACTAGTTTGCCTTTGAAAATTCGTATGCATTAGAATGCTATTAAGATAGTAAAATGATTTTATCTCCTCTCGCAGTTTTGTGGGTGTCACCATTTAGCCTACTCAATTGCCGCTTTTGGTTAAGTATCCCGATATTAATTATTTTGAATGCAATGTTGCCTATTGGATATGATGCTTGTTCAAATCGTATACAAATCCTGAATATATATAGAGAGATGTTGTATCATATGTAGAGGTACAGAGGAGCTATTTGCTATTTGTAGCATATGCTGATGTTACTGCATTTCAAGATAGCAAAAGGAAACAGATTGTGAAACCAGTTTGCCTTTGTAAATCTGAATAATCCGTATCACCATAAAGCTTACTCTATTGCCGCTTTTGGTTAAGTATCCCGATATTAATTATTTTAAATGCAATGTTGCCTATTGGATATGCTCCTTGCCCAAATTGTATACAGAGCCCTAAATTTATATATAGAGATGTTGTATAATACGTAGAGATACAGAAGAGCTATTTGCTATTTGTAGCATATACCGATGTATGTGTATTTCAAGATAGCAAAAGGAAGCAAACTGAAAAACCAGTTTGTCTTTGAAAATTCGTATGCATTAGAATGCTATTAAGATAGTAAAATGATTTTATCTCATCTCGCAGTTTTGTGGGTGTCACCATTTAGCCTACTCCATTGCCGCTTTTGGTAAAGTATCCCGTTATTAATTATTTTGAATGCAATGTTGCCTATTGGATATGATGCTTGTTCAACTTGTATACAGAACCCTGAATTTATATATAGAGATGTTGTATCATACGTAGAGGTACAGAAGAGCTATTTGCTATTTGTAGCATATACTGATGTTAGAGAATTTCAAGATATGACTATGTTGTAATAAAGCAACGATATGTACATATGTATGTTGAATTGTGTACATACATATGTATTGTATAAAAATATTAATAACTTCACTGCATTTTTTCCCTTTTAATTACAGTATTCCCTCGATTTACGTAGTAGAATATTCCGGAAAAAGGCGACGTAAATCGAAATTCAAATACTCAAACTAACAAATGCCATTGTTTAGGTATATTTTACAAAAAAAAAAACTAAGACAACCCTTTCCCTGTCCTCGACATTACATGTGATGCACAGCAAGTTGGTTTCATACGCGTGTGCATCATATGGACAGGCAAAGGGATAATTAAATTTTTAAGTTGGAGGTCCACACCATGCCGTTGCACGCATTTCATACCTTCTTCGCATTCTACGCTTCAAGTTACATGCAATGCTTTTTACGCGCCAATGTTTGTTTTGATCATCTGTTAACAACATAAAAAATTAACTAATTTTAATTAAATTTAATTCATTTTGTGAATATAACATTTTGTGCCACAAGTGTGCACAATAAGCTGCAAAAGAACAGAAAACGATTTTCGGTGCGTTCTTTGTACTTAGAACGAGATGTGTCCGGTTTTTTGCCAAAACTTTCCTAAAGTTAAAACAAACTAAAACAACTTGTCAAAATCAACTGTTTTGTACGAGCGCCGCTTGTGATGCTTACAAAAGTAGAAAGTAGATCTACTTTATGCGTTCTATGCGCCATGGCATCCTACGCTTTTGTGCGTGTAACTTACACCGAATTAATACATTAATTCTACTTTTTTGACAACCGCGTAGAATGTGAAAACGCACAGAACGCGTGGTGTGGACCTCCAGCTTTATTCTATGTATTGAAATTTTTTCTAAAGAGGAAATTCCCCTGATTTGGTTTATAGAACAACAGAGGCGATATAAATCGAAGTTGAAGGGAACAAAATTTTTGACGATGTTAAACGAAACAACATAAATCGAGGGAATACTGTATACATATGAAAGCAGAGTTGTGATAACATTCTAAAATATGAAATTTTTTTAAAATTTTTTTTTATTTACAATACTCTAACCAGCATAATTAAATGTTTTAGGAATTATTTATTAAAAAAAATGTATTTTCTTATTTGTATTTTCTTACAGTAATGCGGAAATGATCAATGTCAACCCCCGTACACCATATTCATAAAAGTGATAAGGACATCAAATGCAAATGAAAAGAAAAAATAAAAAAATAAATTTGATTTGATTTGAAAATCATTTACATAAATTATTAATAAAAAAAAGAAACACTTTATTATCGTTATTATCTGTGAGTTGTCAATACAGTCCAATACAATTTTGTTACGTACTCTTTCTGTTTTTAAAGTTTTTTATTTTATTTTTTTAAATTATTAAATAAAAATTTTTTAAGGTTAAAGTTACTCTTTTTCTTTTCATGTCATATTTATTACAATTTTAGTAAACTTTATTAATTTTTATTATTTTTTTAATTGTTTTAAATAAATTAATTTATTTTATGAACCAAGACACATACATGCATACATTAAATTACAATTGAATACTACATACTACTAAAATAGTATTAAATGTTATATAAGCACTTTATAAACTACACTTGTGATGTTTTAAACTCTTAATAAAATATTGAATTTTAAGTACAATTTACTTAGCATTTGTTTAATTTTCTTTTTTAGGGGATAGTCCCTACTCATGCAGTGCGTTGTACAGGTTTTTAGGGAAGGTGGAAAGAGGGAAGAAGCGAACGGCAAGGAAATGAGTTGCTATACCTTCACCATTACACAGTCTACAACAATCGTCCCCAAGAAGCCCCTAGTTTCTCACACTACTTATGTTCTGTGTGTTAATTTTATACATAAGTGTCGGGACCTGCAGTTTAAAGTCGACTCCGTACAACAGATTTTTTTTTGAGAAACTTTTCATGGCAATTTTATTTACTCTCAGAGTTTTTGCCAGAAATCTGCTGAGAAGAAATCGCCGAAAAAATATTTTTTGTATATTTTATTTTGATGTCTGGCCTAGGACTCGAACCCTGGCTTTATGTCTAATAAGCCAGTACACTACCTACTAGACTAGAATTTCATAATTTATCAATATTGGGTTGTTAGGAAAGTAATTCCGTATTTTATGTAAAAATGAAAGACAGTACTTTATTAAATTATATTGAATTTGATAAATTTAACCTCAATCCGATCTCATGTGTTGTTATTGGCCGGTTCGCCTTTATTGCGTCTTTTGATAGCTGACGCTATAACCGGTCTTCCCAAACGTTATTATAATTGCCGGATCGAAATTTAGCAATGCAGTTGTGGCACTGGAGCACTGTTCACATACCCTCTCCATACATATCGGTCAATTTCTTTCTGGTCTGAACAGCATTCTTTCCTTTTCTGTATTAAATACTAAGGTACAGGTAGTCCACAACTTACGATCGCTCGACTTACGTCTATACGCACTGACGACCATTTGTTTTCAATTTTTTTCTTAGGAAAATAATTTTTTTTTTACATGAAATTCTACTTACGACTTAATCTACTTACGACCGATAACCAGGAACCTATCTCGGTCGTAAGTCGGGGAATACCTCTATGTCGAAGATGCTGCTTATCGCTCTCCATATTTAAAAGGGCACCAAACAAAAACTCAAAGCTTAAGTGTGAAGTTGGGTTCAAAAAAAAAAAAAAAAAAAAATACAATTAAATTCTCTGTCGGGAAAAAATGAAATTACTCTGGTCATTACAACCCTTCTGTTAAGATTACTACCTAGCTTCACACACCACTTATGTTGTGTGCGTTAATTTTATACATAAGTTTTGTAATCTACAGTTTAAAGTCGACTCAGATTTTTAGAGAATCTTTTCATAGAAATTTTTTACTTACTCTCAGAGTTCTTGCTAGAAACCTGATGAGAGGAAATCGCCTAAGAAATATTTTCGTTTTGATATCTGACCTAAGGTTTAAATTCGGGCCTTACGTCTAGACTACGGCGACGTCAACAACCCAATATTTTATTTAGAACTGAAATTAGAAGTTATTGGAATGGATTTCTTAAATATATTTTCGTTTCTTTATTCCTACTGAAGTGCAGTGTTAAGCCAGAGTTAGTCGTCCGTCAACGTGGAATCAATAAATGTTGCTATAGTTGTTGTAACAGTTCTGATGCTGGGTTCAGAAGTGTTTCTCTATTGAACAGTCAAGCAAATTGTAATTAAATCTGTTATATCCTATGCTTTGTGAAATTTTAGATGAGATGAAATGTGATGGAATCGGATGGTGACGTGAAATTGGGCCTCAACTGTGCTGGGAGGGCGCTTGTTCTCCTAAATAATTGTCTTTCGCTATTTGATATTGCGGGTGGATGATCATTAGGCACCTTGTTGTGATTGAGTCGGTTCAAGGCTATCATTACAGTCACTCATACAGAGAGCGGAGCGCTTCCCTTACTGTACCTTATAGTATTAAGTTTAAGATGTCAGTTTTAAACTGTTAAAAATCTTGTCTATTATGGTTTGATAATCTGTAACAATGTGTTGGTTAGGATGGAAGAGGAGATAGCAGGTAACAAGATATTGTTTAGTCAAAAGTTTACTATGTTGTCTGACTGACAATGTTACGCGTTACGAAGTGGTGGGTGTCAATTCGAAATGGGGTCCAGTGCGGCATAGTTAAAGAGAGAGCGAATAATTGTCTTGTAAGTGGTGACAATTGCTCCTTTATCCATATTGCCCCATATTGTTCCTACTAACGCTTTAAAGACTCTATGTCTCGTCTTCACTTTGTTGTTAATGTTGGTAGCATGAGAGGAGAAATAAAGACTGTCGTAGGTGACCATGAGATTGTTGGGATAGCGTTCCATTTATATAAAGTTGCCTTCGATCGAGATATCAAACTGTCTTCTTACTTCTTTTGTCTACGTTGTGAAGAGAGGCACCGAAGAGCGGATAGCATTGGGAGTGCGTAATTCTAGAGCTTGTGTCTGGATGCTAACTTCTGATGAAAAGACTGTGCAGTTATAGGCATAAGACACCAATAAGACCCTAGGATGTGATTTCGGAAGAGAGGCTAGATGCATATCATGAACGGATTTAAGTAAATTGGTGGCGAAAGATAGGAAAGAAGGAATAGGATTGGAGGGGCATTTCATATATAGACAAAGCGTCTGAAGAACGAATTTTCTCCGTAATGCACTGCTCAAAAAGCATGCAATGTAAGAGCCTTTATTTCATTAGCGCATAATCTATTGTAGTACAGATAGAACAGTTCAATTCAATACATATTGCGATGGTGTTCTAACGAATCAGTAGGGTTCGGTAATTAGCACTTTCGGATTTCTTTTAAACGTGTTCGAAAAGCTTTAAAATCGATTTCGAAATACGGGGGCATGCATGAAAGTAGGGGCACATTTGCGAATGAATATAAACGGGTGTAAATCGTAAGGAGAACAGATTGAATGAAGACGTTTGTCTATATTTCCATACCTAGAGCATCAAAAGCTTTGGATATCCCATCATATAAACGCTGTAAATAGTAAGATCAGATAGAATGAATGTCCATACATAGATGACAGAATATTGTTGTCTCGCTTATGCGTTAATAAAGGTCGACCCTATTCTCACCGGTTGTTGGATGCGACTTACTTTTGGCTCAGTCTCCATAGGACTCGGTTTACGATTTAAAAAATATGAATGACAAATATTAATGCCGTCTGTGAAAGAGAAAATAGGATTGAAAGTTAAAGAAAGAATAAAAATACTCGTAAGACATAGAGTTGGGGAAATCATCTAATAGGATGCCTTCTATAAAATCCCATATAGTAGGATATTTAAGAACAACGTATGGAGCATTTAATGGAAAACGTGGTAAAAGAGGTCCTTTTCCTCTTGACTGTTTCATTTGATAGCCATTTCTACATACGTTACGTTACCTTGTCTCAGACGAAACTAAATTATGTTGTAATTTTCCATTATTGGTCCTAAAATTGTTGGTTCATCTGTATGTACGTTTGCGTGTATTTGTTTGGCCCAGAAACCTAACGGATACAAGAAAACAAAACATAACCTTGAACACAATTATTAACATCAAGTATTGAAGCATTAATAATACGAATTGTATGAACGAGCACGAACACGATTTCAAACAGCACTTGGACATGTTTTTTGTTTCTTTCTATCCTTCGATACGTTTAAGAAACTAGGGGGTGTGTATGGCTGTGTACGAAATATTCGCAAACACCAAAAACCTACTTTTATACCGCACAACATCATTATTGTTACAATCATTATCGTTCATAATATTGAACTCACCAATACCAATACGAACACCTCATGCTCATCCTTATCGTCATCGTCAACGGGCATCGTGCACGATTATTATAAACAGTTGTTGTATGAAGTATATGTATATTGGACTCGCCATACTCATACTCTAACAACAAAATAGGACCACAGTTGTATGCAAAGTTGTAGAAGGAAACTAATTTGTCGTTGGCAGGCGGCAGTCGAAGCATAAACAAAATAAAAACAAACAAAAAAAAAAAATGGCAAATTTTCTATCGATTTCGTATACTACAAACAAATAACAAAATCAGTGCACACACGTCCACTAAGACTACATCCTTCAAGCCGTCGCTCGCCCTTTGTCATCCATAATACATGTGAAAAATGAAAACATTACCAACAAACATAACAAAAACAAAAAATATATAATCTTGTACTACATAAAAGTGAAAAAAAGAAAAACAAAAATACTATATAATCGAAGGAACAAGCAAAATGGAAAAATACGTACAATATTGCAAAAGAAAATTAAAAAAAAATTACAAAAACTACTTGAAATAAGCGCATGCGCTACAATGAATACTCCAAACGACCTCGTGTAATCAACATCGTAAATATACGCTACAAATATGGTACAATACAGGGAACCAACACTTACGATGTATTCGTATATAATAAAAGTATATACATATGTATGTACACATGCTTGTGTTTACAAATTGCAGTATTACCACATTATTTAATGGCTTTCTACCAAATAAGGAATATTCTTTACAGATTTATGCTCCTACTCATCAAAACTAGAGCCTCCATATATTTTGTCATTATAAAGTGTGGTTATGTAAGGTTAAGTGATGTTAGCGAGTCACTTCGTCATTTGTAGGTTCATTCAAATATTTAGATCAGTTCCGTAATTCCTCTTTTTCGATATCCCTGCGTAACTAGTAAGGCTAATCAAAACTAGAGCCTCCATGTATTTTGTCATTATAAAGTGTGGTTATGTATGGTTAAATGATGTTAGCGAGTCACTTCGTCATTTGTAGTTTCATTCAAATACTTAGATCAGTTCCTCAATTCCTCTTTTTCGGTATCCCTGCGTAACTAGTAAGGCTAGTCAAAACTAGAGCCTCCATATATTTTGTCATTATAAAGTGTGGTTATGTAAGGTTAAGTGATGTTAGCGAGTCACTTCGTCATTTGTAGGTTCATTCAAATATTTAGATCAATTCCTCAATTCTTTTTTTTCGGTATCCCTGCGTAACTACTAAGGCTAATCAAAACTAGAGCTTGCTTATATTTTGTCATTATAAAGTGTGGTTATGTAAGGTTAAGTAATATTAGCGAGTCACTTCGTCATTTGAAGGTTCAATTTCTTAATTTCTCTTTTTCGGTATCCCTATGTAACTAATAAGGCTAATCAAAACTAGAGCCTCCATATATTTTGTCATTATAAAGTGTGGTTATGTAAGGCTAAGTAATATTAGCGAGTCACTACGTCATTTGTAGGTTCATTCAAATATTTAGATCAGTTCCTCAATTCTTCTTTTTCGGTATCCTTGCGTAACTAGTAAGGCTAGTCAAAACTAGAGCCTTCACATGTTTTGTCATTATAAAGTGTGGTTATGTAAGGTTAAGTAATATTAGCGAGTCACTTCGTCATTTGAAGATTCATTCAAATACTTAGATCAATTTCTTAATTTCTCTTTTTCGGTATCACTATGTAACTAATAAGGCTAATCAAAACTAGAGCCTCTATATATTTTGTCATTATAAAGTGTGGTTATGTATGGTTAAATGATGTTAGCGAGCCACTTTGTAATTTGTAGTTTCATTCAAATACTTAGATCAATTCCACTTTTTAATACTCGACTTTCTTTTGTTATAATAAATGAGTTGCCTTTCAGGAAGAAGTCTGAGTTCGGTATTGCTGCGTAACTAATAAGGCTAGACAAAACTAGAGCCTCCTTATATTTTGTCATTATAAAGTGAGGTTATGTAAGGTTAAGTGATGTTAGTTAGTCACTAACTAATAAGGCTGTACTTAATGAAGTTGGGCGACTTCCGCACGTTGTTTTATGTAGTAATAGACCTCTCCGAACCTATCGACGCCCTGTAGGGTTTCACACAAGGTGATTCTTTATCATACAACCTTTTCAAGTTCGTCCTAGAGAGTGTTCTGTTGAAAGCGCGATTGCATCGCAATTGCATACATACATACATAATTGGCCATTACAACCCTTCAGTCAGAATTACGACCTAGCTTCCCACACCACTTATGTAGTGTGCGTTAATTTAATACATGAGTGGCGGGACCTAAAGTTTAAAGTCGATTCCGAACGACAGATTTTTGAGAAGCTTTTCATGGCAATTTTTACTCTCAGAGTCTTTGCCAGAAATCTACGGAGAGGAAGTCGCCGAAGAAATATTTTTTCGTTTTGATGTCTGACCTGGGATTCGAACCCGGGCCTTTTGTCTAATAAGCCAATACACAACCCACTAGACCACGGCACTATTTTTGAAAAAAGTATCCAGAAGTCGCCGTTGTCTAGTAGATAGTGTGTTGGCTTATTAGACGTACGGTTCAATTAGACTAAAATATAAAAAATATTTCTTCTGGCAAAAACTCTGAGAGCAAATAAAATTTTCATGAAAAGTTTCTCAAAAATCTGTCGTTCAGAGCCGTTTTAAATTGTAGGTCCCGGCTCTCATGTATAAAAAATTTAAGCACACAACGAAAGTGGTGTAAGAAACTAGGTCGTAATCCTAACTAAAGGCTTGTAATGACCAATTATGTGTCTATGAATGTCCTGTTATTGTCGTACGCTGATGACATTGCCATTATTGGGCATACCAAGCGAGATGTGGATCGGGCAGTAAATGAGGGCAAAACGAAGTATATATTGTCTACAAGTAGATACATGCGGCCTATTGGACACCAGATTACGACCGATAACTATACTTTCGATGTTATCAACGAATTTGTTTGTATCGTTAAAGAGCTCATCCAGTTTACTGTTGGATCGGATGCGGAAATCATCGTCAACTTGCACTGGACCGAAGACTTTTCTTTCTTTCTCTCCAATACCTCTCAGCCATCAGAGGGTCCATACCTCTGCGCCATAAAGAAGCAGGGGTAGGATGAACGTTTTGTAGAGTATTAATTTTGTCGTACGAGAGAGGGCTGTGCTACCCAATTAGCTATTGAGACCATAGCAGTATCTGTTGGCAAGTGTGATCCTGATCATTGTTTATGGCAATGGCGGAGTCACGGTAAATAAATTCTTTGACTATACATACATACATAATTGACCATTACAACCCCTCAGTCAGGATTACGACCTAGCTTCTCACACCACTTATGTTGTGTGCGTTAATTTTATACAAGAGTGGCGGCGGGACCTACAGTTTAAAGTCGACGCCGAACGACAGATTTTTGAGAAGCTTTTCATGGTAATTTTTACTCTCGAGAGTCTTTGCCAGAAATCTGCTGAGAGGAAGTAGCCGAAGAAATATTATTTCGTTTTTGATGTCTGACATAGGATACGAACCCGGGCCTTTCGTCTAATAACCCAACACACTACCTACTAGACCACGGCGACTTCATTCCTTGACTATATCGAAAGTATAGTGATCGCCTGTTATCTGAGATCCAGAACACTGCACGTCTCTACTTGTCGATAACATATCGCTCCTTTATTGCAACATAGTCATATTTCAGAAAAACTTGAACTTGGCAAATTGCGATTTAAGTTTTCAAGACATAAGTCCTATGATCTAATTGCCGCAAACATTTTTTGCTATAACTTCGGTTCAGCTTGGGATATAAAACTGATTTTTTTTGTCAACATGTACAGAAGGTCTAAAAGAGCAGTTTTGCTTAAGTAACTACAAATTTTTAATTTTTTGAGATATGAATCTGTTGCAATAAAGGAGCGATATACTTTGTTTAGCCCTCATTTACTACCAGATCTCTTCACGACAGTAATAATAATAATTCTACGTCGATTAAGTCGCCGTAGTTTAGTGGGTAGTGTGTCGGCTTATTAGACGTAAGCCAGAGTTCAAACCCCCCGAACGCCTCTCAGCAGATTTCTGGCAAAAACTCTGAGAGTAAATAAAATTGCTATGAAAAGCTTCTCAAAAATTTGTCATTAGGAGTCAACATTAAACTATACGTCCCGCCACTTATGTGTAAGATTAATGTTCACAACATAAAGGTTCAATTAGTCGTGACTTTACCATAACGCTGTAGTCGTAACATAATCCATAACCGTAAATTTACTATTAGCAGCAATCAGTGCTGCCATGGCCATAAACAGCTGTTTACGTTAATTGCACATATGAATTTTTCAAAAGTACAAAAGTAAACAAAAAAAAAAAAAAAATGTGTATACATGTAAGTAAATTCAGCAAACAGCTGTTTATGGTTATGGCAAAAAACCAAAAATCAATTGGTACATATGATTACCGTTATGACTATGACATTATGGTAAGTCACGTATAATCGAAAACAGTGATGTCCATAAAGTTGGTTAAAACAGCTGATTTATATGGTTATGGTTAAGTCACGACTAATTGAACCTTAAGTGGTGTGAGAAGCTAGGTCGTAAACTTGACTGAAGGGTTGTAATGACCAATTATGTATGTATGTCAATCAATAAAGTTTTCAACTTGCTTAATATGGATTGAGTAATTAGTTGTATTGGATATTTTAAAAATTTCAATAAGAATTATCAAAATTTTGTTTCTGGTAACTTTATAATAACAATATTACTACTACTACTATGACAACAATGTGTAGTCATCATCATAATCATCATCGTTATCATCATCAGCAACCAAACAACCGTCCACATTATACATTTTAGAGGGGGTCATAAGGAACCTTGTTTTGGTTTCACAAAATGATATAAAAAAACATAACGAAAAAGAAGTTGTGCAGCTACAAAAGGCAAAAGGATTCTCCGTAAAATGGTTAAATATTTTGTGTTCAGTGAATAAATTTATTTTATTATTTGTAAGAAAATTAACAAACGTTCAAAGAAATCAATGACTTTTTCAAAATGTGGAAAAAAAAATAAATTAAAAAAATAAAAATTATAACAGTAAACACTTACAAAGAACAAAAAAAAGTTATTCAACTTTGAGAAAAAAATATACAAAGATATAGTAAAACATTTAACGGTATTTACTATAAACAGTTACAAACACTTAAGATATGAATATTGTATACAAAAAATACTAAATAAGTGTATTATCCCTGTGTGTAAGTGTATGTATATATGTGTTCTATGGAAAAGAGAGTGTATTCCCTTATTATTATTATTATTAATATAGGATACGTACACATACATACGAGTATCAACATACATGTGCTACTCGTGTGTTTTGCGTATTTCGCCTTTCGTGTAAATTCTTATACTCTATGTATATACATAGTGTTACATTTTTGTTAGTGTTGCGTGTTTACATACATAACTACATACCTCCATACATACAATTTCATATTGTCTAAATGCATTTGCACGTGACCCACTAAAGCAATAATAGTTTGTTTTTGTTTATATTTTACTAATATTAAAAACAACAACAACAACAACTCTATAATAAACATCATAATCATTGTCGTCGTTACTAAATTACCTGAAACAGGATGTTGTTCTTAATTTTATTTTGTTGTTATTGTAAAAATTAAGATTACTTAGATTATGTAAAAAAAATAAAAATTATATAAAATACGACAATACATTATAAATGCATCAAATATTACATACAAACGTATGTAGTACGTGCAAATAAATAACCAGTAAAAATTTATTTGCGGTCTACAGTGAATGATAAAACTTTCCATAGAATAACGGCGTACACATACAGTTTGTCCAGAATATGATTTCACAACAAATTAAAGGTGTGAACCGGAAACCAAAACAAAAAAAGTCAAAATTTTATTGTCAAAAAACAATTTTGACCGTATTGCATAACTATGTAGCCAATCAACATCAGTAACAGCACCTAGACACACATTTATGTACCGAAGTTGCCGTAGCCTAATAGGTCCGCTAACTAATGGTTTATTAGACGACAGCACTTGGTTCAAGCCTTAGCTCAGACAAATCGAACAATTTCTTAAATCTAACGGTTGGGCGATTAAAGGGTTTTCAGGGTCAGGTTTTCGAACTCCAGAAAGCATTATCTGGGAGCATACATCTCCAACAATAGAATCCATAACAATAACAATTTATATGGGCATATATAAAATTTATTAATGGGAGTTCGGGTCCATCAAAATCATCATATTTCGCTAACGTGAGCTTTTCAACAACATATGCTTCTGTGCGTAATTTAAACGATCGATCAATAGGAGACTCTAGCGAAATAATACAAACATTTGTTGAGTTTACTGTCACTGCGCCATTAGAGCCCACAATAATGGCAGCCGATTCCGAATAGGTTATAACATTCGAGAGATAAAAGTAGCTGTGCCTATCAGAGCTCTAGAAGAAAACATGACATGATCTAATTCTATATTTAATTGGGCAGTTCCTAACAGAACTGTTGAAGAGGCGGTGCGAAATTTTGAAAAGATCGAACAGGAGCGGTTATAGAGAGTTATACACTGAGACGATATACACAAGACGGTATATAAATTAATCATGGGTGGTCTTTTCCTTAATGATCTTCTATCTCTTACTTCGGAGCAATATTTGTAATTCATATTCATTTGATCGGAGGCCGAGCCTTTTGGATATTGGGGCAAGGAGGTCGAACATGAATGATGCACTCACAGGTGACCTGACAACAATCTCTGAATGGGGCCGCATACAGGAGAGGGTGAAGGTGCTTATTAATGACTGTAGGGTATCCAACTCTATTGATTCGTTAGAGCATCGTCGTAATGTGGCGTGTGTTTCTATGTTTTATCGATACTATAATGGGAGGTGTTCTCGAGAGATAAAGGGCTTGATTCCCAATAATTACATATTTTTATGTGGTACTCGTACTTTTCGCAGAACACATCCTTTTGTGGTTGATTGTCCAGTGAACCGCACAATGCATTACAGGGAGAATTCATTTTTTGCCCACACTGCTCGCTTGTGTAATAATCTTCCTGTGGAAGTTTTACCCGTCAATTACGATATTGGTAAGTTTAAATAAAATGTCCACAAGCACTACTCCCTCTTTCCACCTTCCTATAACCTATTTTAATAAACCTGCACAATGCACTGCATGAGTAGGGGCCATCCCCTGAGAGCTGATTTAAAAAAAAAAAATTTGTTTTCTGATAATCAATTAAGTAAGACGTAATAGGTAGTGACGTCACCGTAGTCTTTTAGGTAATGTGTTAGCTTATTAGACGTGAGACTACGGTTCAAACCCCAGATCAGACATCTGCAGCATATTTCTGGCGAAGAGTCAATAATATTGCCATTAAGAGTTTCTCAAAAAGCTATTTCGTAATTCTGACTAAAGGGTTGTATGTAACTTCGTCCTATATTCCTGTGGTCTAGTAGGTAGTGTGTTGGCTTTTTCGACGTGAGGCCTCGGTTCAAACCCCAAGGCAGGCAACTAAATGAAATATGACGAAACCTTCTGCGGCGACTTCCTCTAAGCAGATTTCTGGATGTAAATAAAATTGATATGAAAAGTTTCATGAAGAAATATTGAAAATTTGTTATTGGACAAATTTAGGGACGACTTTTTATGGTGTGGATAAGGCTTTGTGAAGACAAGTTTCTAGAAATCCGGTTCCAACTTTAAAAATCTGTGGATTGGCCAGCATATTCCCCAGACTTTAATCGAATGATAGAAGTATGAAGAATATTTTCTAAGCGGATTTTCTTCAAAAATCAATTGCGTTCACTAAAAGCTAAAATTTTAGAAGTGGGGGAGAAGATTGATAAAAATATTACTAAAAATAATAAAAAAAAGTCTGAAGTCTGACTTAACCCAGGCCATAGTCAACCTAATTTATATGCAACCGTCATTGAAAATTAAACATTTCGAACACGTTTCGCCTACAGACGCCGTGACGATCATCTGATAGGTCTACATCAGAAATCAGCAAAGATTCGTTTTTCCGCTACTCAAAAGCATTAATGCAATTTTGAGTATAAGTGAATCAACGGGATTGAAATTCAACTACTCTGATTCATCGTACTCGCTACAACATCAGAAATCAACAAAGATTCGTTTTTCCGCTACTCAAAAGCATTCATGCAATTTTGAGTATGAGTGAATCAACAGAATTGAAATTCAACTACTCTGATTCATTTGCACTCGCTACAACATTGATTTATAAGTATAAGTAGGAATGAGTATGATTACAACGTTGACATCAAACTCACAACATTCGAAATATGTTTGATTCATAAGCATACTCATTCTGATTCATAAATTTAGAAAAATACTTATAAGTCATTCAATTGGTTCGAATTATTCATCAAAATCAAAGCATACACACAATCTTCTTGTGAGTATTGCAGTCCTCGTACGCGAATCATACTTATTTTGTGCTTCATGTAAATGTTAAGTAGAGTCGAAGTCAATAACATCATGCGTATTGTTAAGTATGAATACGACGAGTACTTCCAACTTTGAGTATGAGTAGTATGAGTATGATATCAAAATAAGTATGAATGCGTATAAGTATCTGAAATTATAAGTATGACTCGAAACTACTCATCGTTTTGAATACTTATTGTTGATCGCTGGTCTATATCTCCACCCTTACCGTCTGTTTTATTTAAATTTAATATCTTAGGTTTAGATAAGAGCACGTGTACTTGTCAAATGAGATAAGTACACTACCCGGAGGTCAGGTTGACCCATTGTTATGATATCTTACGATGTCGTCACATTTGAAATCAAAGCGTTTACGTGATTGATTTCTGGAACAATTTAAAGTACAGATACTGCATTGTATACATAATTTTCTCTTTTTTTGACACACACTGTACAATACAAAAACAAAAAATTAGTTTATCCTTGAAATATAAAATAAAGAGTCTAAACAAAAATGATAAACAAACTTACATACATAAATACAACAACTACAACATAATAAAATATTTTATTTATTTGGAAAATTGTAATTCGTAAAAGCAGCCGGCCTAATTAGCAAAAGAGGCATAAATTAAAGGTAAATAAAAACTTTTCATATGTACTTGATGTCAGATACATTGAAATATACGGAGTTTTATAGGGCCTCCAAATATCAAGACGTTACAAAATCAATTTACATGCCAATTGTTGTTTCGATGCTGAAAAAATGTATGCAACTCGGAATAATAAGGTTACGTTACGTTACGTTGCCCTTTATAGGCAAATTTGCTTGATTGTCCATATGGCCATTGTGTTACCCAGTGTGAGGCTATTCGCCTTGTCACGATTCGTAGGTGATGGGCCTGATGAAGCAGATCGGGTGACTTTATGGGAAGTTCGGCACCATCCCCAGATCTTTAAACGTTTAGTCACCCAAAAACCAATGACTTTTGTTTTGAAGTACAAGGGCACTCACATAAAAGGTGTTGTACCGATTCCGTTTCTTTCACATTCTGGTAGCTTCTGCAATAATCCTGGCAGAGTTTGTCAGCGAAATTCCCAATAGCACAGCGAACAGGTTCGATTTTAATGCGTGCAAGACCCACTGTTGTTTTTTGACACACCGGCGTGATGCTGGCGCTGGTGTTCTGTCATCTGTATCTATGGGTAATTTAAATATTGAGGAGGCGGATGCTCTTGATGTTCTGGGCATTAGAATTAGTTGTGATGCTCGTTGGAACTGTCACATTTTTTGAGTGTCGAAGGAAACATTTAGGTGCCTTGGTTTTTTAAAACGGTTTAGAAAATACTTCACTCCATCCTACCGTCTTACTATTTACAGAAAATTTATCCGACCTCGGATGGAGTACAACTCTCATGTATGGGCCGGTACTTCAAAGTCTATTTTGAAGATTCTCGACCGCGTACAGGAGAGGGTGAAGGTGCTTACTAATGATTGTACGGTATCCAACTCTATTGATTCGTTAGAGCATCGTCGCAATGTGGCGTGTGTTTCTTTGTTCTATCGATTCTATAATGGGAGGTGTTCTCGAGAGATAAGGGGCTTGTTTCCCCATAATCAAATATTTTTACGTGGTACTCGTTCCTTTCGCAGAACACATCCTTTTGGGAGAATTCATTTTTTGCCCGCACTGCTCGCTTGTGGAATGATCTTCTTGTGGAAGTTTTTCCCGTCAATAACGATATTGGTAAGTTTAAATCAAATGTCCACAAACACTACTCTCTCTTTCCGCCTTCCAATAACCGATTTTCCTAAACCTGCACAATGCCCTGCATGAGTAGGAGCCATGCCATGAGTGCTGGTTTCATAAACGGGATCGATTTTTAAAAATCCCGGTATTCGGGATTTTGTAAAATCCGATCCCGAAATCCCGGAATATTTCGGGATAATTCGGGATCCAAAAATACCGAAAAAGCATGGGAAAAATCGCGAATTTCTCTTAATAATAAAAATATATTGTTGACAAAATCATTTGTATTTCAATTATATCAGAATTCTATATCATTAAAAATAAAATATTAAAACAGCAAGACAAAAAGTGACAAAAAAGCGTAAATTAACAAAAATAAAAATTCTTCATATATACGCAAATGCATTAGTTTTAAGAAAATTATTTGCATTCCAACAAAAAGATTAAAACATCTAGCATGTGTCTGACAGACTTGAACGAATTTTGTTGTCAACATACGCCGTTGAAAAACACTACTTGCAATCAACATTTGCTGGTAAAGCAGTTCCAAGATAGATTGCCTGATGTAAATAAATCTATACCTTTGGACAGTTGAGTATCTAAATCAGTTGTCCTATTAATTCCTTTTATAGACCTTTTGGCTTCTTCGATGGCATCAAATAACTTTTTATCAATGGAAGTGGGGTTTTCCTCATCTGAGAAGTTAATACCGAAGTCAAGTGATATAGAATTTTTTTCAGTACTTTTTGTAGGGCCAAAATACATATGAATTCACAATCCCTAAAAACCCGAAAAATCCTGGGACAAGCTTTTAAAAATCCCGGGATTCGGGATTTTATGAATCCCGAAAATCCCGGGATTTTGGGATTCGGGATTTCCCGATTGGCATTCCTAATAGGTAGTGATATCGCCGTAGTCTAGTAGGTAGAGTGTTGGCAGACATCCCCAACAAAGCGAAATATGATAAAATATTCCTTTAGCGACTTTCTCTCAGCAAATTTCTAGATTGGTTTTTTGAAACGGTGTAGAAAATGCTTCACTCCATTGGACTTTTTTACTATATACAGAACCTTTATATGACCTCGGATGGAGTACAACTCTCATGTATTGGCCGGGGCTTCAAAGAGGCGGTGAACTGTTCACAAGACGGTAATTTTCCACATTACAATCCCCCAAAACGAACATTAGTCACGTATTTTTTTTTTTTTGTGGGTAAAACAAATTTCGAAAAATATGCGAAATGAAAATGTAGGGGGCCCTAAATTAAGAATTGAAGGAGTGCTATTATGTATGAATTTTAATTGTTGTAATTGCAAAATCGCGACTTGTGATAAACAATTCTTTAATATTTTACTATCTTTTTTTGTTTTTTTTTTTAATTTTTTTTTATGCGACTGTACATTTTGTGATAAAAATAATGCCCGTATAATATTTGAAAATATTTACAAAAAAAAAAAAATTTTTTTTAAGCGATTAGTAATTCATCAAAATAAAATGAGAAAAAACCCACAAAACGCGGAGAAAAAAAGAAATTATAGATAAATTTTATGAATAAATACATTTTCTCAGTTGTGTAGTAGTAGATCGGCACCATTTTATGCTAAAGATATTTACAAGTGCTCCTATATTGTTTAAGTGTGTAGGCGTGGTTTTCTGATAAGCGAATTCGAATTGCAAGTGATTAAGATTATTATGACTGTGTCTGGAGGGAGAGTGTGAGCAAAAAGTATGTTTAGCAGCAGGTCTTTAGCCCAGCCGCTAAATGGAAAGAAAATAATCTTTTTTTTTTCTTTTTTTTTTTTAATAAAATTCTTTCTTATCACCAAAACCAACATTTCCAACTCAAAGAATAAAAATAAAACGAATAAAATCTCAAATGGTTTTATTATATTTTTTTTTTTTTTAAGAGAAAAATAATTATTCGCTATTTAAGATCTCATTACATCTGAGCTAAATCTCATTCGTATTTACGATTCACAACAGTGCAGTAGTCATCAATCAGTTGGCATTAAAACGGATAACAAAAAAAAGGACCAGAGCGGAAACCAAGAAAATAAAATTCCAAGTCAGTCCGTCATTTGGCAACCTAGCTGTTTCTAGATTGTTAGCTGCCTTGTGAAGGGCTTCCTTGTAATTTCGAAACAACAAAACGAACAAAAAAAGGAAATTTTTTAAAAATTCCTAGTGCGTGTTAAAAACAATTTTCATAAAATTAATTTTAATTGAATTAAATCCGAGTGTAGTTTCATATTCGTCAATAAAACTACAATAATTTTTATACCACGTCAGCAATTTATATTCCAATTATATTCATATTGAAAGCCGCAACTATCCGCACGACATTATTATTTTTAGTTAAGAAGTCAGATCTATAATTAAAGACGAGATAACTCGTCAATTGCCTTCTTTTCTTAAGTGGCAAGTACGAGTTATCTCGTACTCACTAAATCTGTTATTTTTGTGTAGCTACGCATAAACCCGTATTATATCAGTGCTAGTATTGCTAAATGGCCTTCTGAAAAAAAAAAACAAAAAGTCAATGTTGGATTGCGTGAAACAACTGAGAGATAATTCGCAGGTCCTTTTTCTCCTAAAAAAAATATCCTTTTGCAATGATCGAAAAATAGAGCTTTTTAGTAATCTAATGTGAAAAATTAATTTTAAGCCAGTTTTCTAATTATTACCGCGGCAGTCAACGTGTAAAAAATTTGAAACGAAATATTAGAGAATAACATTCCTGTCCTGATTACGCAATCAGTTTACCACCCTTTAGTCAGGATTATTGATCTAGTTTCTCACACTACTTATGTTGTTTTATACATAAGTAGCGGGACATACACTTTAAAGTCGACTCCGAAAGACAGAATTTTGAGAAACTTTTCATGGCAATTGAATGTCACCGTGGTCTAGTGGGCAGTGTGTTGGCTTATTAAACGAAAGGCTCGAGTTCGAATCCCAGGTCAGGCATTAAAACGAATAATATTTCTTCGGCGACTTCCTCTCAGCAGATTTCTGGCAAAGACTTTGAGAGTAAAAATTGCCATGAAAAGCTTCTCAAAAATCTGTCGTTCGGAGTCGATTTTAAAACTGTAAGTCCCGCCACTCACGTATAAAATTAACGCACACAACATAAGTGGTGTGAGAAGCTAGGTCGTAATCCTCACTGAAGGGTTCTAATGGCCAATTATGTATTTGTGTGTGTATGTTTCATGGCAATTTTATTTACTCCCAGAGTTTTTGCCAGAAATCTGCTGAAAAGAAATTGCCGAAGAAATACTTTTTGTATTTTATTTTGATGTCTGATCTGGGACTCGAATCCTGGCTTTATGTCTAATAAGCCAGCACACTACCTACTAGACCACGGCGACTTTATACTGGCGTAATATGTACATGATCTAATATTTTTTTTTTTTTTATAAAACCAGCACTCAGAGGATGACCCCTACTCATGCAGTGCATTGTTCAGGTTTTTTAGGAAAGGTGGAAAGAGAGAGAAGGAAGATGCGAACGGTAAGGAAACGAATTGCTGCTGGTGACTATAAAATGGCCAGTACTATACCTTCGCCATTAGACAGTCTACAGCAATCGCCCCCAAGAAGCCCGCATCCAATATAGGGTTTTTAAGTGAAAGAAGGAATGCTATGCAGCAATCTGGAGATTATCATCTTTCATATCACAAAATCTGTATAGGAACATATGTTGTTAACTAGATTGTTTCAAACATCTGTCTGCTTAAATAAGAATTACAGTGTCGTGTCGTTTCTAAAATATAGTAACATTCCGAATTTTCAACAAAGCTTCAGAAAAGAAATCAACGTTTAAAATCATTGATTCCGGCTATCTAAACCAGAGTTCTGGACTTACAGGCAAGAAAAATAAAATACTAAAAAGATATGTAAAATTGTTAAAACTTTCTGGTATCAACAAATTCAATATTTTTTTTCAATTCAATATCTTACTTACTTAATTGGTGATTAAAACCCTTTAATAAGGATTGCAATCTAGTTTTCGGCACCACTTATGTTGTGTGTGTTAAGTTTTTCATGTGTGGTGGGTCCTACAATTCAAAGTCGACTCTGAACGACAGGTTTTTTAGAAACTTTTCATGACAATTTTATTTACTCTCAGAAAAGTCGCCGAAGATGCCTAATCTGAGATTTGAACCGAGGCCTCACGTTCATAGCTGCCAGATCTGACGATTTATCGTCATTTTGACGATTTTGAGCTCCAAAAATGTCGATTTGATGATATGACGATTTAGATCTTTATTTTCATTACTTTACTCAGGGCTTGGCATTGTTTTGAAACTAAAACAGGAATGAGGAAAGAGGGAGCAGTGTTATGGAGAATACATCATTTTCATAAATAACTCCCCTTATTTCACTCGAGCAATATTCGTTGTAGTAGAACTGTGACCCTAGCCACATTGCAACGACGCTCAAATAAATCAATGGAGTTGGAACCAGAGATCAGCAAAAAGTATTCAAAACGATGAGTAAATTCGTGTCATACTTATAATTTCAGATACTTATACGCATTCATACTTTTTTTGATATTATACTCATACTACTCACACTCAAAGTTGGAAGTACTCGTCGTATTAATACTTAACAATACGAATGATGTTATTCACATCGACTTGTTTTTACTTAACATTTACTCGAAGCGCAAAATAAGTATGATTCGTTTACGAACACTTCTATATTCACAAGAAGATTGTGTGTATGCTTTGTTTTCCTTTCTTCTGTATATGCAACAACAACAAAGGCTGTAAATTTTGATAAATGATTCGAGCCACTCGAATTACTTATAAGAAAGATAAGTATTTTTCTAAATTTATGAATCAGAATGAGAAGGCGTATGAATCGAACATTTTCGAATGTTGCGAGTTTGATGTCAACGTTATACTCATACTCATTGCTACTAATACTTAAAAATCAATATTGTAGCGACTACGAATGAATCAGAGTAGATGAATTTTAATTCTGTTGATTCGCTCATACTCAAAATTGCATGAGTGCTTATGAGTAGCGGAAAAACGACCTGCGGCCTCAACTGTACACGATCGAGAAGCCTCAAAATAGATTTTAAGGGATTACCCATACATGAGAGTTTTATGCCATTTTCGGTCGGTTATAAATGGTGTAAATGGTAAGTAGATCAGATGAAGTGAAGTATTTATTGCAACGTCTTAAGAAACCAAGGCACTGAAAGATGTCTCAGTTCTAGCGAACATCAATCACACTGAATTTTCATGCCCATAACGTCATGATCTTTTGACTCCCTAATATTTACACCATAAAAAAAAATGTAAAGCAATGGTTTTTTTTATTTGCCTGTAAGAAAAATCCTTCGGATTTCCCCCAGAATAGTAAAGCAGCATAGAAACTAAGCTGATGGCCCTTAAAGCGATAGTAATACTCACACATACTACTTGAAAGAATTTGCGAGTGTCACAAGTGCGCATTCCTAACTTCTGTGCAAAGAAGTCGCAGTAACAAAGTACGCAGCTTAACCTAATCTGGTAATCTGACCTTAGGTCGCCTAGAGAACCCTTTTACACTTGCAATCTAGCTAAAAATATGTTCTTTGAAAGTCTTATATTATGATCGCAGAAGTTACATCAATGCCTGTATTGAACATGCGATGACAATGTACCATCTGGGCATATAGTCCCTGTTCCAGTATTAGTAAATCAAATCGAAATCAAAAATTTACTCCAGCTCTCACTTTAATGTCACGTCGCAGTAGAGTGCCTATTTAAAATTATTTCGACTCAGCTAATCAATTAGAACTCTCTCGCATATTCCCTCTGAGAGGGTCATTAGTTTTTATTAGTATACAAATCGAAGTAATTACCCAACTTCTTCTATGTTATGTTCGTTTAATTAATTACTTACCTACTTACTGATGTCGCAGTTAAATCGCATTAAATCATGTTCCTTCTTTGCCGAGATACTCGTTCTCACCTTCACTCTAATCCGAGGGAGGGAACAGCGTATATACTGTGGCCGTTAGTCGTAAGCGGTTTTTTTGAATCAGAACTAACCACGTCGTCCTGAGATCTGGTGAGTTATGACATTCATTAACTTGAGACCGCTTCAGAAATAATGAACTCCTGAAACAACCAGGAGTATTTCCACCGTCATTACTGATTTCACCATAGAGATCTCTTAAGAGGCCATTAGCGCCCTTCGACTTCAGGCACGATCTGTTGCCAAACCAATCATCCGTCCATCCATCTCCCGTTGCTACCACACAATCACCAATTAATTCTTCCTAGCCAACACCAAAAAATAAAAAAAAAATGAAATAATTTTAATGAAAAGCGGAAGGGACTCACACAAACAAAAATAACTTACAATGACGGTACTACACACATAAAAACAGCGATCTGAGATGGTTTCCAGAATTCATTATTTTTAAGTTGCAGACATACCACATTCACACAAACAATTAAACTCAACAAACATACTCACGCACTCTATAAAATAATTGGTTACCATACCGCCATTCTTATCAATTTTTAATTATTTAACTGCAAAGACCATAAATTCTTGTAAAATTAAATTTGATTTTCTATTTTTCCCAAAACTGTTCTTGTTTGCTTGATTATTGTTTACCACAACAGCTGATCAAAACAAAAAACCAGTTGCATTTATTGCAATGTGTCTAATTTGCAATAAAAACTGCATACAACGCAAGGTCGCATGAAACGGATGCAAAATATTCGATGAGAATGTAGTGGTTTGTGTCTGAAATAATATTTGGCGTATCTGTCCGGTCCGCATATCGACATAAGTTCGGGTGTATGTGGCGCGTGTGGTGGTGCGTGGATATGTGTGTGAAAGTAATGCATATAACGCAAGGTCGCATAAAACGGATGGTAAGGACTTTCGGCTTAAGAAAATTTTCTGTGGAATATAGTGGCTTGCGGCTGAAATAATATTTGGCTTATCTGTCTGGTGTGCTTGGGTGGTGCTTAGGGTGGTGGAAGGATGTGTGTGTAAAGGACGCGGGAAGTGCAGAGACGTTTCCAAGGCATGGTGAGTTTCTTCATGTGTATAAAAATGAAAATCACCATAAACACCTTCACTTAAAAATGCATGATATTACCGATACATACTCATTAATATAACTATTATACTGTATTACAGTTAGGTGTTTGTCTGGACTACATGAATTTTAAGTTGATTAGCATATTCAAAAACCAATTACTTTTAACAATAAATGAGAAATTTCCTCAAATCTCTCCTAGTACACTCTAATTCAAATTTTTTACGATATTCGTTGGAAAACAATTGGTCGGAATCGACATAAGGTAACGTTTTGAAAGTGCTGTCTATGTTTTTGTCATATAAAGTATATATACTAGAGGCTACCAGTTTTTAAAAGTCTGTATGGGGTTAAATTAGATGTTCCCTAAAGATTAACATTTTCACTGCCATCTATATGAGAGAGTCTCGTAAATGACACAACATTTCCTTTGGGTATTTTTATGTACTTACAGATAGAGGTCACTTCTCTAGAACAATTTAGTGATGTGAGTTATCGAAATATATTTTTTGTTTTTCTTTCTGTTCTTTTTCTTTCTATCTTTCTTATTTCAACCTCCATACTACCCCCCCCACACTACACTTGATTTTACATTATTATTGTTCGTTAGTGTTGTTATTGTTGTTGTTGTTAATAAATACAAAAAAGACGAAAAAATAGAAAAATTATTTTCTGAACAACAACCCCAATCGTTTTGTCTTCCATTTTTCGGCTGTTCGTTGTAGAACGATAAAAATTTTTAGTACAATTTACGTGAAAATGTTCGGGCTTTTCTTAATAAAATTGTGAAAATTTTGTGAAAAATTAATTAAAATTACGTCGGGAGCAATGTGAAGTGATGTTGGAAAGTGAAAATTTGTGGAGTTTTTGTGGAAAACCTAAATGGTAAAGATTGTCAACACAAAAATTTACACGCAGGTGCGTAGCGTACGCAGACGTGACAAACGGTAGCCCAACTGGGCCTGCCTGCTCCGGAATAATAGAAACTCAAAGATATTTTATTCTGTCTGGTGAATGTTTTTTTTTCTTTGCTTGCTTGTAGACGGGTACAGCGCCAGTTCTATCTATCCATACACTCACTCCCCAAAAACAATAAAAAAAAACAAAAATAAAAAAAGAAACGAACAGTAAATGAGTAAATCAGATTGATTTTTCTTTTTATTGATGGAGCCATTAGAACATCTCTGTGATATTCATCCTCCACTGTGCAAAAGATATAGTGGGCCTTGTTGATGAAGCAAAAAGTAAATATGATTGATGTATGTACGTGGTATTAAAGGCATATTGTCCATGATTTCAAATTACAATATTCCACTGTTACCCAGTAGTGCTCCAAAAAATACACACACACATATGCATGTTTGTATTTAAGTTTGTTTGTGTGTGTGTGTGTTATGGCTCCTTAATATTTTTTGGGGACACAGTGGTAGGTTTTTGGTGAAAAATCGAAATGCTCTGTATCTACACCCTTAAGTTGATGCTAACTAATTGTGTTGTTATTGTTGTTGTTGTTGCTATTTATTATAAAATTTTTTGTGGTACATTGAATTGTGTTTGGTGAATTTTAGAGTGCCTATACAGTGAATGCAGTAATGCTTATTGCAACAACAATAACATTGTATGTTTACTTTTTTTTATTCTTTAAACAAATGGGGTGGTAGGTACGTGCTATGGGTGGTAGCAATTTTCAAGTGTGCTTGAATTGTTCTTACATTTCCAAAAATTCTCTTCTTGTGCAAACAGTCTTGTCAAATGTTGAAATAAAAGCGCTAAATTTTTCTTAGTAGTATTTCAATAATTTTCGCTCAAAAAAATATTAAACAATAATTTTTAATTGAAAATATTTCTTTAACAATACACTGCGTCACATACATATGTATGTATATAGGGCACAGCAATAGACTTATTTTAGCAATTTCATGAATTTTAGCCAAAAATTTTTAAAAAAAATTTATAGTTTATATATTTATTTTATTAATTTATTTCTGTTTTATTATAAAACAAACAATTTTTAATGTTTTTTTATAAAACAAGCGAAATATGAGGAAAAGTTTCAAATGACTCCATAGGTACTCCCCAAGGAGAACCCTGACTAAATTTAAAATTCAAAGGCCTAATATATGCAAATGTTATCCTTTGTATTTACTAGCATATCTCTTAAGGTCAAGCACTCTATTTAATTCATTTGGAATTGAATGTACAAGTTTTGTTTAGTGGTTTCTGGTGGCACCATGAGCAAGTTCTTCGGTTAACTTTTGCTTGAGGTTAAGGGATTACGTTGCCGTTCTTTCAAATGATCTCCTGAATTACTTTAAATGGTCCCAATAATTAAATTTCATACCTTTTTTATAACGAACTCTCAGAAAAAAACTTTGAAGTGTGGCAATAGTCTTTACTTTTATTTAATATGACAGCATTAAATTATAACTCAGCATCTTTAATCAGCTATTAGATAAACAGCATTAACACATATTTTCGGTTTTTAATAAAAAAAAATACTTTTTATTTTTAATAAATGAAAAAAATTATTTGTATTTTATATTTTCTTCTATGACTTCACCCCGTTTATTACGAACTTTGCCTATACCGAACTATTTTTCCTGGACCCACGGAGTTCGTTTTAACCGGGTTTGATTGTATTTAGTTAATGATATTAGAGCTGTAAAGTTATTATGTTCCTTTCAGCAATCAAAAATACATGTGATTTAACAAAAATAGTTTATTTATTTCTTTATAATTTACTTTTTTTTTATTTTAATTTTTAATAATATTAGTGCATCATAGATAATTAAACATTAATAATCTTCCTATAATACGGTACTCTCAGAACGCGGTTTCCATATAACGCGAAGCTAAAATTGCGACAGCCCTCCTATAACGCGGTACTCTCAGAACACAGTGCTTTCGGAATGCATTATTCTCAGAACGCGGTACTCTCTGAATGTGGTACTCTCAGAACCCGGTTTCCACATAATGCGGAACAGAACTGGCTTCAGCCTTCCTGTAACGCGATACTCTTATAGCGCGATTTCCGTTTAACAACATTCCATAAGTTCTTTCTGCAAAGCCTATGGAATGACTCTCCAACATCGGTCTCAGTCATCTCAGAGCTCTTTCACAGTACATACGCTTAGTTGGTGACCAAGTACATATTTCTAAAAATTTTTCTGCAACTTATATCCGACAGTGAGGATGAATGTTGAATAATTACACAATTTTACAAAAGTTTTTCTTATTTTTCTTTTTTTCTTTCCTTATATTATTTTTTATTAATCCTTATATGAACTCTTTAATTCAATAAAATTAATTTACAATTTATCTTATCTTGTAAGATTTCCATAGAACGCGATAGACGGTTGCCAAAAAACGCGCTACGAATCAGCCTGGTTTGTACGGTTAAATCCGAGTTTCGCTATACGTACTCACCGAGTTATAGGGAAGTTGACTGTATTAAAATTAAGTAAGTTGGCTTTTATTTTATAAAAGCGACATGTCAACAATCCCCAAACATTTTCGACTGGACAGGACCAGTCCATCGTTAGAACATATTTGTATTACAAGCACTGTAGAGTACGTCTATCCTTAGAGTGTCTCACAGGTAATATCGCGTGTCCGATTCCTTATAATTTCGACTGTATTATTATTATTTATAATGACAGATGTGGCAAAAGTTTTATTTTTATTTTTAAACCAAAACTAGAACCAAAAGCACAAATAGATTCCATCCCTACAAATTTGCTTTAGGCAATAAGCACGCAGAATAATCTGAGAGCTACTGTATACACTAGGGACGCCAAACGGGATCGATTTTTAAAAATCCCGGGATTCGGGATTTTGTAAATCCCGATCCCGAAATCCCGGCTTGAGTGAATTTTTTGTCAACATACGCTGCCGTTGAAAAACACTTCTCGCGATTAACATTTGTTGGTAAAATAGTTCCAAAATAGCTGTATGCAGCTTGTATATATTCATCTATCTATTTCTTTGGACAATTGAGTATCTAAATTAGCTACCCTTTTAATTCGTTTTATAGAGCTTTTGCATTCTTCGATGCCGTCAAATAATTTTTTATCACTGGAAATAGGGTTTTCCTCATCTGAGATGCTTTTACCGAAGTCTAGTGATATAGAATTTTTTTTCAGGACCTTTTGTAGGGTCAAAATACATATGAATTCACATTCCCGAAAATCCCGAAAAATCCCGGGATTTTGTGAATCTCGAATATCTCGGGATTCGGGTTTTCCCGATTGGCATCCCTAGTATACACTGACACCTTATCTTGCTTGAAAGCCAGTCCAACATTGTCGTTACTATCAAAAATAAAGTTACGTATCTTCTAAAATTCTTCTTCTGAAAACTGAAAAATGTTTTTAATTTCTTTAACTAATTGCCACCAGAATGTCATTCAGAAAAATATCGTAGTTCCTCACATAAATTCCTCTTATAACAATCGAAGCGATCTGTTTGACCGAGCTTTAATTTTCCATCTGAAAAGCTTACCTGAAACTGAAGGAAAGAAATTAAAAAAGAATAAAAACTGAAAATGAAAAAATGTACCTGTTTCCCCTTTTTTTATTTGCAAAATTCGGAAGAGCAATCTTGTGATGAGGATGTGGAATTGGCTAGTTGGGGACTTTTTTGATATTCCGTTTTAGCAGTCTACTTACTGCAGATTTGGAAATTTTTTAGTTGCTTGAAATCTGCGAAAAACTTTTCGTTGAATTGAACGTAGCTTTTGTTTAACTCTCTCTGACCACTCAACACTCAGGTGATGGCCCCTACTAATGCAGTGCATTGCTTAGGAATTATGAAACAAGGTTATGGGAATGAGAACAGAGGAAGAGAGTAGTATTTATGGACATTAGATTTGAATCTTCTTATATTTTAAGAGACAGGAAAGATCTCTGCAGGTAGGGAGTTCCAAATAAAAAATTCTGTATGTAATGCAGTGAATGATCCACTGGCCAATCAACCGCAAATGCATGTGCCTTGCGAAATCCGTTGTAGTAGCAATAGAATAGTGAGTTACTCGAAATCTGCGAAGTATATTTCGTTGAATTGAACGTAGCTTTTGTCTGTCTCTCTCTGACTACTTTTTATAACACCAACACTCAGGTGATGGCCCCTACTAAGGAAGTGCATTGCTTAGGAATTATGAAACTAGGTTATGAGAATGAGGGCAGACAGCCTGCCAGGGTTTTGCAAATAAGATGGCTCCGAGTATTTCCGAAGGCATTTGCGCGCTGAACGCGAATAAATAATCAGATTTATTTGAAAATTGTTACTTCGGAGTTTTTGCAGTCGCTGATTACAGATCTTTATTCAGACTTAAAAATTTAAAATGATGAATCCAATATGGCGGTCTAGGTTTATAAATATTAATCTGTTTTACGACCACCATATTGGATTTATTATTTTATTTTATTTTATTTTTAAATCTGAATGAAGATCTGTAATCAGCGACCCATGAGTAACAATTTACAAGTAAATCTGATTAATTTTTAAGGAGCTCCACGATGTGAACCCCTTGAGACGTAGACCCACCCACTACTTTAAGGGTGCATGCAATCAATTTGGCTTTGATCTCATTTTAAAGAGCAAAGATCTTCTCTTTTTTTTGTTTTTTTTTTTTATATAACCAGCAGTCAGGGGACGACCCCTACTCATGCAGTGCATTGTGCAGGTTTTAGGAAAGGTGGAAAGAGGGAAGATGTGAACGGTAAGGAAATGAGTTGCTGCTGGTCAATTCCTAATAATAGTGATGCATTTAGCACGTCAGTGTTTCAAAAATAGCTAATAACGCTAGTTTTAGAAGGTTTCAACACCCTTTTCCTTGCAAACCTGGCGCAATGGAACCCATATTTGTGTTCAGTGCGCAAAATAGCTTCGGAAACACCTGGAACCATCTTATTTACACAAAAAAGTCCAAATTTGCATGGTTGTGTTAACAATATGTTTTCCACCTTTTTACATTATAAAATATTCGGGGTATTTAAACTTATGTCCACGACTGTATATCTAATATGCAATGTTAAAACCAAAATTTAATTTAAAATTTTACACAAAATTTCACGAGCAATTTATGAAGTTAATTGTTTACTTGAAATTGCACAATACTTTTAAGGGAGTATAAATTTCTCTTGTGATTCACGGTAATGGAAATGAATTTTAGCAAAAATATACGTTTTCAGTAAACTATTCCGTTTAACTTTTAGCAAATGTAAGAGAATATTAGTTGTAGACTATAACTCCGTTCTACTTGTGAAGTCCATGAGTGTTAACACAAGTTCTTATAGCATCGTAATGGTTGAAATTTTGTTCACTACATTGTTTGTAATGGTCGGAAATGCGCAGTTTTTTGCATGCCACACACTATTCTGATGTATTCATATAAACAATGTCTTTGCGTATGTCCCAAATCTATGCATGCTCAATGCAGGCCTTTAATATGCCACTTTCAATTTCGTTATTACTTGTACTGTTGGCTACGGTTACGTACGTCTCTGCTGCAGCTTAATTAATATATTGTGACGTTTTCTGTGAATATGAACATTTTTTTTAGCATTCGAAGGAAAGGACAATATTGAATTCAAATGCTTTAGTTTGTAATTATTATTTTCTGTATTTGTTATTGTTTCTGTTGTTTACAATATATTTGTTATTTTTGATATTTCTATAATTATTCTATAGTACTTTGGTAGTGATAAATTACATGGTGCGACAGTGAAAATACATTGTCTACGTTATTCAGTTAGTTGAGAATTAAATTTCTCTAATTCTCCAAATTGGTTTTATTTGAAAAAAAAAAACGGTTTTTTTTTAATTCTTTTCACACAAAATAGTTGATTCTCCAAATATTTTTCAACCTATCTTAAAAATCCAAAGAAAGTTTAACCTTTCAAACGGTATACTTAAATATTTTGTTCAAAATTATATGTTATGAGTTTTGTTCGGGCAAACTTGGAAAATATGATTTTAATCTAATTTTTTTTTAAGTTTGGCTATTCTTAATTAAAAAATTTAATTAAAAAATATAAAATAAGTGATGATATTCTAAAAGTGTATTATCTTTTGAAGAGATTGACACTTTGTTTGTTCCAATCGGACAAAAATTACCGTAGTTACTATTTAACCCTTCTGCACTCCTTGGCTCCATTTGACCCAATTTTGATTTTCAAATGCAAAATTTTTCCCTTTAATTATAAGATATGATCGTGTAACTTTTATTTATCCATCACAGTCACAAAAACTATACTTTTAAATGAAAACAATAAAATTTAAATTTTTCCTCCCCCCTCCACATTCTAAAATACGATTTACAAACATTTAATATTCTTTGGGTCAATATGACCCAACATGCGATATTACAAGTTTACCATTCAGAATTATCGATCAATCATTTTTTCAGTCAAATATCAAAGTGTTTACGGTTTGACAGCTTTGAAGATAGAGAAGAAAAAAGACTTCGTGACAAATTAACACCGATAAGAAACGTTTGGGATAAGTGATAAGTAGTCAGCTCAGTTCAGTTTTTTACAATCCTCATGGAAATGTTACTGGAGATGAAAAATTGCTTTCATTTTGAGGTCGGTGCAGATACGACACAAAAATTAAATAAGCCTGGAATATGGAAGTGTACACAGGCAGAGCAAGAAATATACAGCCCGGAAAAAACAAGACGAGAATTTTATATATTTCCGTATTTTTAAGTTAGGTGAGAGAGTGGTGCCCAATTATAAGTGGTCGTTTTTTTACTACATACAATATTGCCATTGAACTTCTTTGTCCGAATATTACATTAGTTGGCACTGTCCGTAAAAATAAAAGTCTTTTGTCATCAAAAATTCATGATAGGAAAAAAGCCTACCAAAAAAAGAAAATAAATTCTTTTGTAAGAGATGATGAAAAAAATCCTGAAATAATGCATCATTACAACCAAACAAAAGCTGGAGCTAATGGGCTTAACCAACTAGTTGCGAATTACCCATGTAAGCGTATGACTAACCGGTGGAAAAGCTAAGAAAAGTTTTGCCACATGTACCATCAGCAAGAAATCTTGTCAAAAATATTCTAGAACAAAATGATCTCACAAGTGTCCCGCAATGTTCTAAGCAAAATAATACAAGTACACTTTTGTCCAGATGGATTGTATTGCCACTTAATTTATGAAATTCGAAAATCATGAACAGCATTTTTTTATATTCGACATCTTTTCAAATTAGTTTCAAAGCTGTATAATTACCGAATTTACCCCTTTAAGATGGTTACTGACATTTTTGTCACATGGTATACAGTTCCTAACACATGGTATATTATGAAAATTTCTAGTTTGACTTGTTTGAAATGTAAATGTCTCTGTCCATAAATGATTTAAATATTGTAACTTATACGAATCAGTCGTAATTCTTTTTTTTGTTTTGAACTGGTCTTTTCCCTTTATTTTTTTTAAATATACCCACGTACACACTTTTTGTTGGTATGGGGTTGTTTTTCTTTTAAGAATACGTACTCTTAAATACAAGACAGACAAGGTACAGTTCCAATTTGAATTTTATTTAAAAACACTCTCCCTTTGTCATACAAATATGGCTCATTGCAACGTGTACGCACACTCTATTGGCTTCAAGAGGTAAATGACAGTAGCATTCACGCACCCCCAGTGTGCATTCGCAGACTGCTTAAGTTGCAAAATAAAATCTAGATGTTTTGTGTTATTTCCCTTGTAAGAAATACAAAATATTTAAAAATATTAAATAATAGAAATAAAATTAAAGCAAAGAAAAAAAAAGCAAAAAATTATAAAATTGATGATTACAGCACAATTGTTTATGTTGCTGTTATTTTAAATTTTTGTTATTGATTTTCATTACACTGTGCGACAAAATAAAAAAAATTCAATATACCAGAGTAAATACTTAATCTAAGTTGTTCAGGTATTTGAGTAGAATTCATAAGGGCTTTTTATATTTCTCGAACCTTCCAAACTTGTTTATTTGACAAAAACGATTTTTTATCTTTTCACACAATGTTATCGATTACTTAAATACGTTTAAAGCTATTTTAAAAATCCCTTTTTTAGAAAGGAGAGAGATTAGCCTTTCAAACGGTATATATACTAGGGATGCCAAATGGGATTGATTTTTAAAAATCCCGGAATTCGGGATTTTGTAAACTGCGATCCCGAAATCCCGGGATATTTCGGGATAATTCGGGATCTAAAAATCCCGAAAAATCATGTTAAAAATCGCGATTTTCTCTTAATAAAAAAAATATTTTGTTTTAAAAAAAGCAGAAAATGCAGTAGTTCTAAGAAAATTATTTGGATTCCATGTGATCTGATAGGCTTGAACGAATTTTTTTGTCAACATACCCTGCCCTTAAAAACACTTCTCGCTATCAACATTTGTTGGTAAAATAGTTCCAAAATAGCTGTATGCAACTTGTATATATTCATCTATTCTATTCTATTTCTTTGGACAATTGAGTATCTAAATCAGTTACCCTTTCAATTCGTTTTATAGGGGTTTTGCATTCTTCGATGCCATCAAATAATTTTTTATCACTGGAAGTAGGGTTTTCCTCATCTGAGATGCTTTTACCGAAGTCTAGTGATAGAGAATTTTTTCAGGGCCTTTTGTAGGGTCAAAATACATATGAATTCATAATCCCGAAAAATCCCGGGACAAGTTTTTAAAAATCCCGGGATTTGGGATTTTGTGAATCCCGAAAATCCCGGGATTCGGGATTCCCCGATTGGCATCCCTAATACGTAGATATGAGTTTATATGACTTATTTGGAAGCGAAAATTTTGAATTGTATAATAAATTTTGTGATTTCGCGTGAAAATTATAAAATTGCTCGATACAATTTATGCTCTTTATTAATATTAAATACAGTAAGACCCCGCTTAAAGCTGTCCCGCTTAACGCCTTTAGTACTACGCGGTAGATTGGTATTCCCCTAAATCCCACACTGTGTTGGTACTTGTTGTATATGTGTGAAAATGTGTGTTGGCCTTGCACCAACCAAAAGCGGAGCGTTATATAGCGACGGTGTATTCTATGTAACTTTTTCAACGCTCTTTTGTTAGTCTGTTCAGAATAAAGAATCCAAATGTATTTTCTGAAGTCGCAAAGGATTTACATATACAGTTTCGGTCAAAACATATTGGACAAAATTCAGGTTATAATATTTTGTACGATTTAAAAGAAATTAGTAATGAGAAGATTCTAATGGAATGAAAAGAGTTCGAAGATCTGTAAGTAGCAGACTAACTCCGAAATACTGTTCCGGAATAGTTAGGCATGGAGGTGGCTATATTATGGTGTCTCATTCCATCAGAATCCAGAAGAATTCGAAGACCAGTCAGTAGCAAACTAAATCCGAAATACTGTTCTGAAACAGTTAAGCATGAAGGTGGCAATGTTGGGAGTCGCCGTGGTCTAATAGGTAGTGTGCTGGCTTATTAGACGTAAAGCCAGGGTTCGAGTCCCAGGCCAGACATCAAAAATAAAACAAAAATAAAAAAAGTATTTTTCGGCGATTTCTTCTTTTTCTCTTCTTGTTTCTCAAAAATCCGTCGTTCGGAGTCGACTTTAAACTGTAGGTCCCGCCACTTCTGTATAAAATTAACACACACAACATAAGTGGTGTGAGAAATTGCGGGCTTCTTGGGGACGATTGCTGTAGACTGTCTAATGGTGAAGATATAGCACTGGCCATTTAATAGTCACCAGCAGCAACTCGTTTCCTTACCGTTCGCATCTTCCCTCTTTCCACCTTTCCTAAACCTGCACAATGCACTGCATGAGTAGGGGTCATTCCCTGAGTGCAGGTTAAAAAATAAATAAAAAAAAGATGTAACTTTTAAAGGTAAATCTCTTCCCTTTCTATATATAGGTTCAAACATATTTGGTGTGAAAAAATCAAAAATTAACTCAGACTATGTACTCGAGTATTTTTACACTGTCGCATTGTGTTATTTTATTTGTTTTCGTTTTGATTATGTTGATTTTGATTACTTTTATTGTGGTTGTAATCAATTTTTATGCCGTTTCTGTTTTTGCTCTCGTATTAAAAATTTGTTTTTTTCTTTTTTATTTAATATTGATTACATTGTTGTATTTTTTTTATAAATTTGTAAACTAAATAGTATTGATTTGTGTGTATATGTTTATATTTGCAAAATTAAAAATTATAAAAAAGTGTGAAGAAAGTTTCTATGTGTATGAAAATTTAAGTGTTGATACATTGGCAACAAATTTAATAAAATTTTCATAACAATAAATCTCTGTAATATTAGTTTTTAACACTAAACTTACCATGGACGGGTGTAAATGACCCATTTTGAACTTCTTGTCAGAATTTCTTGAAAATAACATTATCATATCGCCATTTGCCTTTACGACTTTTATTAAAAAATATATCGAATGTGTTTTCCAAGATTTACTCCTGTCTTGTTAATTTTTTTTACCGAGACCTATATGTAATCTACTTGAAATATCGCAAGGGGTCCTTTGACCCCCTTTGGTAGGAATAGAAATACCTGAAGTATCGGTAGGTTTAGTGTTAAGACAACGCACCAATATTTTTACTGCAAAGGAGACTTTTTTTATTACATTTTAACAAAAATTTGATTTTAAATGATATCGGGGCTTCCAAAAAACACTTTCTTCTTGAATTAACCACACAGTTTGCGTGGAAATTTATCATGTTTATTCAAAACAAACTTTCCATCCACATAAAAATCTGTTTTAAAGAAATTAAGGGCCATTATTACATACATACATAATTGACCATTACAACCCTTCAGCCAGGATTATTGACTGAGTTTCTCACACCACTTATGTTGTGTGTATTAATTTTATACATTAATGGCCTTCTCAAAAATCTGTCCTTCGGAGTCGACTTTAAACTGTAGGTCCCGCCACTCATATATAAAATTAACGCACACAACATAAGTGGTGTGAGAAGCTAGGTCATAATCCTGATCCTGTAATGGCCAATTATGTATGTAAAGTTAAGATCTTCTGATTCCCTAATATTTATATCACACATATGTACAGATTAGGGATACCAAACGGGATCGATTTTTAAAAATCCCGAATCCCGGGCTAATTCGGGATCCTAAAATACCGAAAAATCATCATATTTTGTTAAAAAAAAATCATTTATATTCCAATTATATCAAAATTATATGCCATTAAAAATAAAATATCAAAAAAGTAATATAAAAAGTAACAAAAAAGCAGTAAATGCAGTAGTTGTAAGGAAATTATTTGAATTCCAACAAAAAGATTAAAACTTGTGGTCTGATAGGCTTGAACGAATTTTTTTTGTCAACATACGCTGCCGTTGAAAAACACTTCTCGCTATCAACATTTGTTGGTAAAATATTTCCAAGATAGCTGTGTGCAGCTTGTAGGTATTCACCCCTACCACCTCATGATGTAAATAAATCTATTTCTTTGGACAGTTGAGTACCTAAATCAGTTACACTTTTAATTCGTTTGCATTCTTCGATGGCATCAAATAACTTTTTATCAATGGAAGTGGAGTTTTCCTCATCTGAGAAGCTATTGTCGAAGTCAAGTGATATAGAATTTTTTTCAGGACCTTTTGTAGGGTCAAAATACATATGAATTCATAATCCCGAAAATCCCCAAAAATCGCGAGACAAGTTTTTAAAAATCCCGGGATTCGGAATTTTGTGAATCCCGAAAGTCCCTGGATTTCGAGATTCGGGATTTCCCGATTGGCATCCCTAGTACAGATGATGCAATATTATCGCTGCTTAACATGGACTTTATATCGGTCCTTTATTGCAACATAGTCATATCTCAAAAAATTAAAAATTTGTAGTTACTTAAGCAAAACTGCTCTTTTAGACCTTCTGTACATGTTGAAATAAAAATCAGTTTTATATCCCAAGCTGAACCGAAGTTATAGCAAAAAGTGTTTGCGGCAATTAGATCAAAGGACTTATGTCTTGAAAACTTAAATCGCATTTTGCCAAGCTGAAGTTTTTTTTGAGATATGACTATGTTGCAATAAAGGAGCGATATGTTTTCGTTTTTAAAACCTTTCAATTTATTTTTTTTTTCTAACGATTTTTTTTTACTATTTCAATGAATGTCTTGGACGATTTTGACGATTTTTTCTTAAATATTTGACGATTTGATGCTCATTTACCTGGCAGCTATATCCACAATATGCTTATGGAAACAGCTATTCATGAAACACAAATCATTTTTTATTTTTGATTTTTTTTTTAAATACTTTGTGATGAACAAATATTCTTTAAATGCAAGCGTTCTTAACATTCACACACCCATGCTTCTATGATAGAAAAAAATGATTAGAATTCTATTTAAAGTGCTTCTTTCTACATTCACATACTTTGGCCTCATGCTCACAAAAATTTTGGAATAGGCGCAGTGGGAGAGTTGATAAAATTAAATCTAAAAACGAGACCACAAAATCACAATGAAGAGAATATTCGTTCGAAAGACAACGCATTGCCAATGAGCATGATCTTTACAAAATAGGTGCACATGAGCAGATAAGCAAACAAACTCTTTAAAAACTCTTTAGAAAAAAAAAATAAAAAATAAATAAAAGAGAACCTACAGCATCAAAAGGAAATAATTTTTTTCGGTTCTATTTTTAATTAAAAATAGATGAAGAAAGCGAATAAATAAATAAGAAAAATATGTTTTTGAATTTACAAAAACTTTGCTTAAGTTTGTACGTTGTTTAGTAACGAAACATAATTTTTTTTATTTATAAAATTACAAAAAAAAAAAACAAAATTTTTTACAAAATACACACAAATTTAAAGTGTTTTAGACAAGAATAAAGATACAAAAAAATTATTGTTGAAAATAACAGCAAAAGGAGTGTTAGTGAACCCGAGAAATATTGCGTTAAAATTATTTTGTGTTTTGCAATGCTTTAAAAGAGTCGCCGTAGTCTAGTAGGTAGTGTGCTGGTTTATTAGACGTAAAGCCAGGGATCGAATACAAAAAATATTTTTATTCGGCGATTTCTTCTCAGCAGATTTCTGGCAAAAAACTCTGAGAGTAAATAAAATTGCTATGAAAAGTTTCTCAAAAATTTGTCGTTCAGAGTCGACTTTTGAACTGTAGGTCCCGCCATTTATGTATAAAATTAATACACACAACATAAGTAGTGGGAGAAACTAGGTCAATAATACTGACAGTATATAATGTTTGAAAAAATAATAAAAAACTTATCAATAGCAGTAAGACTAAGAAGTAGCACTATTAACATTAAATTCTATCTCATGCGATAAAATTAAATACACCCAGCTATCGATATAGTTAGTGTAAGTTGTGAGTAAAACTCAAAAATATTTTTTTTAAATATTTTTTGAACCCTCCAAACTTGTTTTTTTTTGACTTTACGCACAAATTTTTTGATGACAAAAACATTTCTGAACCGATGTCCCAAATTTAAGACTTATTAGAAAGGAGAGGGATGGGGCTTTAAAATGATATATAAATATACAGTGGTGGCCTTATAATTGGAAACGACTTAGCAACATATACATTAAAGCGACTCAAGTTGTATGGAAGCGAAATTCGTGGAAAGTGTAACCCCCTCAAAATGAACATTGGTATTTTTTGTGATGACATTTGAAATATTTCGGCTCCAGCTTCGACCTCTCGTGAGCTGGACCATTTTGAAAAAGGGTCTATTTTTGAATATTTTGTTAATTTGAGGATCTGTCTCCTTACCAACATATACAATATGTATATCATAAGAAAGGTTTTTTTAAGGCCCGTCCAACAGTGTCAAAGCACGATATTAAGGATATTCTATAAAATAAAAATGGTTTTTGAATTTTTTGTTCTAGGTTGTTTGAAATAAAATTACAAATTACGTTGTGTATGTTAATTTTATACATAAGTGGTGGCCCCATAAGTGGTCGACTCCGAACGACAGTTTTTGAGAAGCATTTTACTGTAATTTTATTTATTCATTTTACGGTAATTTTATTTAAATTTATTTTTTGTACAGAAATCTGCTGGGAGCAAGTTCAATATTGTTGTTGTTTTTGTTTAATTGAGCTGTATTATTAGCATTGCTTCGGTCAGTCAAACTCGTTTCTAACGAACTCGGTTATAACGAATTCTTGGTTAAAAGGAACTACTTTAAATGGTCTCAGTCATTAAATTTCATACGTTTTACCTTTTTTATAACGAATCCTCAAAAATAACTTTGAAGCGTGGAAATAGTCTTTACTTTTATTTAATACTGGTAGATTGTACCCGGCATTGTGCGGGTTATAAAAATATCAATAAATATTTTTATTTACTGTTTATAGCTTTCGAAACCAGTTTCTTAAAAAAATGCAGTTTTTCAAATTATTCGGTTTAAGAAATAACCCAGTGTTTTGAATACTTTAAGTCCTAAATATAAATGCACTCAATTTGCCCGTTTTTTGCCCCTTTCCTCCTTTTTGGATCCCTTTTGGTCCAACTTTATAAAAGAAAAACCTCCAATAGCTATTTGGGAAACTTAACCAAGTTAAATCGTAGAAAAATGCCTTTAAAACAGATACAGAATACAGCATTTGTGCATAAAAGTACTCCCTTTGTTCCATTTTTTTCCCCTTTGGTTCAAAATTTTGAACAGATTTATTGCCTATAACTTGCACCGATCAATATCCCAAATTTCAAGAAAATCGGTCCAGGCGTGATTGGCTATGCACTCAATTTGCCCGTTTTTGTCCCCTTTTCTCCTTTTTGGCGCCTTTTTGGTTCAACTTTAGAAACGGAACACCTCCAATAGCTACGTGGTAAACTTAACCAAGCTAAATCGAAAAAAAGGTGACTTTAAAGTTCACTTTAGCTAAAGTTACCTTTAACTAAATCCAACTTTAACGGGAAGTTGTTAAGTTTTTAATTTTGTGCGGCATGACCCATTCTTTTTGTCATAATACTTCTAGTGAAAAAATTTCCACTTATTCATTCGTTAAAATAAACCGCCAGTCTTAAGCCCCGGTTAGCCAAACGTCCACGGAATATAAGTTCGTGTTTAGAATGGAATAATTAGAGTAATTACCGAATCGTTATGTAAATTTGGTAAGCATTTAGATTAGTCTTCATGTGTTAAAAATATATGTACGTTCTGTTACGTTCCGTGGACGTTTGGCTATCCTCGGCTAGAGATATGAATAAAATCGGTCGCTAGGTTGAGAAAGGTTTTCATTGATTGTGACCTTTTTTTATTGTGTTATTAAACCTGAATTTGCAAAAGACAACAAATTAATGTGGCTAAGATATATAAAAATTTTAATAAGCATTGTTTGAATCACTTGTTTAACTACTTAGGAGCATTTTATATGTTGAGCACTCGTACACTTTTTTATGCCAAACTCAATCAGAAATCACGAATACTTTTGATAAGTTATAGTTTTAAAAATTCTAATTGGAATTGGTGTAATTTATTTAGATTTTAACGTATTTGCCATCATGTCATCACAACGAGACGTACTTTTTGTTGTGGTTCTGTTTCATGATTTTCATGATTCTATAATTTTCTTTTGTATAATTTTCCAGTTTTTCCTTAATGTAAGGCAATCAGTTTGGGGTGTTGTTGGGCGCAAACGTATAGATACACACAAAATTTTCATTATAATACAAAATATAAAATTAACGACATCAACTCGCTATTTTTAACGAGGCGTAAGTGAATATAACATGTCAAAAGAATTGTCGTACGCCAGTTAAATTTTGACAGAGACGACAGACAAAGGACTAAACTTTAAGGGTGCAGTGCATGCGTTTTCTATATGTATGAACACAAAATCTAAAGAGTGGCAAGTGCAAAGTCACAAAACAAACAATAAAAACAAGAAAAAAACAAAACTACCCTTTTCTTTCTCTCTGCTAACAAAATTTAATTTAGCTTTTCTGTATAAGGCACCGTGTACTCTACACGTTGTTCAATAAGTTGTGAAGCATGTTACATGTTGTTACTTTGTTTACCTTCTTAAAAACATTTAAATTATGGGTTCGTCGGCTGCAATCAAAGTAAAAATAAATTGGTGATTAGTTTCAATTAAATTCTTTATTGTACGTACTTCTTTTGTGTGACACTGTTTATAACTTGATGATACAACCACACTTATTCGTTAGATCTGTATAGCAGCGATCTTTGAACCACGACTGTTCTCTTCACACGCAACGCGTCTTTACACAAGACTGACTGAATCCTTAATGCTCGTCGTCTGCTTTGTCTTACGTTTTTATAGGATTACGTAAACAGTTTGACGTACATTTTTGAAGTAGAATTTTTTTGGCTTTCTCGATAACTCTATCGGGATTTTATTGTTGTTTGTGTATTTTATTCATATTGCTTGTTTTTGCGTTCGCTTAGTTGTCTATTGTCTTTTCTCATACTGTTAGGGTAGCTGTTTCCATTTTCGTAACACTATGAAATTAGTTTGAATTGGTAAAGCTTGTTTAGTGATTTTTTTACTTCTTCCAATACCCAAGGATAATAAAGATAACATTAACAGGAAGTATAAAAAAATAAAGGCATTGTAAAGAATTTTTTATATCTCATTATCCACCAGAAAGGAGTCTTAAATCATAAGATATTTTGATAGTAGAAAATTTCTTTCAAATCTACCTCTTGCTTTTAGAAGCTTCTATTGATTATAATTTGTAGAGTATGGAGTATATTTGAAATCGGCGTAGTGTAGCAGGTGGTGTGTTTGCTTATTAGACGCGACACACAACATAAGTGGTGTGAGAAACTGCGGGCTTCTTGGGGACGATTGCTGTAGACTGTCTAATGGTGAAGGTATAGCACTGGCCATTTTATAGTCACCAGTAGCAACTCGTTTCCTTACTGTTCGCATCTACCCTCTTTCCGCCTTTCCTAAAACCTGCACAATGCACTGCATGAGTAGGAGCCATCCTATGAGTGCAGGTTTAATAAAAAAAAAATTAGACGCGAGGCTACGGTTCAAATCCCATGTCCGACAACTCCACCAAACGCGATATATCAAAAATATTTCTATGGTGACTTCCTCTCAGCAGATTTTTGGAAAAAACAAAAATAAAATTGCTATGAAAAAATTCCCACAAATTTGTACTTCGACGTCGAATTTAACATAAGTGGTGTGAGAAGTTAGGTTGTAGTTCTGACTGAAGGGTTGTAATGACTTGTTATATACAATGGACAGCAAAAATCCAATATATTTCGACAATTTCATGAATTTTAAACAAAAGTTTGTATAACAGTTTGGTCGCCGTGGTCTAGTAGGTAGTGTGCTGGCTTATTAGACGTAAAGCCAGGGTTCGAGTCCCAGGCCAGATATCAAAATAAAAAATCCAAAAAAGTATTTTTTCGGCAATTTCTTCTCTTTCTCTTCTTAAAAAGTTTCTCAAAGATCTGTCGTTCGGAGTCGACTTTAAACTGAAGGTCCCGCTACTTCTGTATAAAATTAACACACACAACATAAGTGGTGTGAGAAACTGCAGGCTTCTTGGGGACGATTGCTGTAGACTGTCTAATGGTGAAGGTATAGCACTGGCCATTTTATAGTCACCAGTAGCAACTCGTTTCCTTACAGTTCGCATCTTCCCTCTTTCCACCTTTCCTAAAAAAGCTGCATAATGTACTGCATGAGTAGGGGTTATCCCCTGAGTGCTGGTTAAAAAAAAAAAAAAAAAAATCTCTCTTTGTCGTTGCGTTTTTCCTCTTTCCACCTTTTCTAAACCTGCACAATGCACTGCATGAGTAGGGGTTATCCCCTGAGTGCTGGTTTAATAATAAAAAAAAAAAAAATCTCTCTTAAAGCCATATCGGGACTTTGTGCAAGAGTATTAAGCCTGTGTCGACTTTTCTTTTGTCAAAATATTATTGAAATACTAAGAGTTTTGCTGTTCACTGTATGTATGTAAACGTGAACCAAAGTTAAGAATAACAAATATTAAGCTTTTGGTGACTGTAATTCTTTCAATTAATATAGAGTCGGGAAACTAGAATTGCTTACCATTTTCCCTTGGATAACGATAAAGGTTACTACTGTACTGTAGCTTATCATCTAGCCGGTAAAGTTCAACAACAAACAATTTTCTTGCAAGTTTCCTTTCATACTCGTTTCTTTTTACAGTTAAGGGTTGTAGTCAAACACTTACCTACTCACACAATTGAACACTCAAACGCAAACATGTATTTGGTTACACTCCCCCGGATAAGGTGGCTAGCATAAGGGGGTAGCCGTAGTAAGTGATTTGCTCGCTTGTAATGTAGTTTTCGGTTTCGTTTTCGTTTTTATTTTCCAATTCGGTGGTGGTTTTTCTTATTCGAAAATAAAACAATAACTAGTACAACGAGTAAAAAGGTCTGTTTATTATTGATTTTTTTTCTCATTTACGTTTTATTCGTTTGTTTTTGTTTTATGTTTCTTTTTTTTTTTTGTTTTGTATGTATTTCATCTTGTTTGCACGTTTGTTTTTGCTTTTTTATTCGTTCTATTTTATATTCTCTGTGCACACACGTACTTTCGAAACGACTCAATGCTCCTGCTCAGTCGGTGGGGTGGTTCGTTAAAGTGTAGAAGTGATTTTCATATTTAACGCATGACCGTTAAACGCTGCGTTGAAGTTTTAAATAAACAAATTTGTTAAATAAAAAAAAATAAAATAAATACAACAACAACTAAACAATATTTCAATATTATTGTGTAAGTTTTTGTATGTAATTTTTGTGTATCCCAAAAAAAACAAAAAAAAGTTGTTTTTTTTTTTTCAACAAATTTAATTACGTTACGTCAAAAATATTTTTTTTAAACATATTTAAACAAAGAAAGTATATTCTATGTATAATTAAAAAAAATTTATATTAAAAAAAAAAAACATTGCACGCAAGCGCAATTTTCAATAAAATTTTTTTTATATTTTCAAAACATTGAAATTATTAAAGTGACTTCAATTCAAAAGTGCACCGACTCAAATGACCTCATTTTGTTATCACTACTAGTACAACTACAATTTTTTTTTTTTATAATAATAATAAAGACTATAAAAGAATACAACAACAATAAAATTCTTATTTTAAAAGAGAATTTTTTACATTTTTTTTTCTATGTGATTTTCATACACTCGACTATGTCTTGTTCTTTTTTTTTTTTGAACATTTACAAGCAAACCTACACTCATTCCCACCATTGCATGCATTGTAATACGTTTAATGTTAATTATAGTTTTGAAATAATTTTAGAAGAAATACTAAAGCAGAAATGTACATCCAATGAACTAAATAGCGAATTTTCATTTAAAAATGTTTATTCATCAACACTCTTTTTCTCTTTCTCTCTATTTTCACTTTCTCTCTCTCTCTTTTCTGTCATTAAATTTGAATTTATTTGTCTGCGAATGTTGACTATTTTGTAGATTTTTTTTGACGAAATTAAAAAAATTGTTAAAAAAATTTTCTTTAAATCAAAAATAAACAATTGAAGCTTTCAAACCATTTATTTTTTTATTTTATTTTAAATAAAAAAAAAAATAATTAATCATAAAATTAATTACAAACCTTCTACAAGTTTGAGATTTGCGCATTTTAACTAAACTTTGAAGAAAATTCTCATCTGCGCGTAAAACAAAAATTTACTAAAACAATGTACAGTATTCCCTCGATTTACATGGTAGAATGTTACGGAAAAAGGAACATTCATTTATTTATGTACAAAATACAATTATGTACAATTTACAACAAAAAAAAATAAAATAATTAAATTTTTATTTTATGTATTGAAATTTTTTTAAAGAGGGAATTCCCCTGATTTTGTTTATGAACAACATTGGTGACGTAAATCGTATAACGACGCAAATCGATGTTGGAGGAAACTATATTTTTGACGATGTTAATCGAAAGAACGTTAATTGAAACAAGGTAAATCGAAACAACGTAAACCGAGGGAATACTGTAAACAATTCTATTCTTTACTTTACTTTTGTAATTGTTTTCAAGCTCAAGTGTATTCTTCTTTAAATGCAACACTGTACACGCATTTCAAAAGGGAATTGATTGCATATGTTAATATAGATACTAAGAGGATCTAAATTTTTTTTATTAATAATTAATGATATTCGGAAAATAGATTCACACCAGGGATGGGAAATTGATCTTGTACTACCTTCCACAGAAAATTGTACTTTTTCTAGCCCGATTGTACTAAATTCACTTTTTTTTCTTTTTTAAACTTTTTTATTAAAAATTAAATCAGAATATAAATGACAATTCATATTTGTGTAAATATATGCGTAAAAAAAACATAAAATTAACAAAAAAAGTTACAAAATAGAGTAAACTTAACAACTTACTTTAATAATTTAATGTAATCTAAATTTTAAATTCCTATTTATGATAAATTTTGTACCAGCAAACTATTTATTATTTCAAAATTGTAGCAACACGAATTAAAAGACTTCAATAAATTCCTTGTTCGCGTTAAATTGGAGACAGTCGAAGCAAGCAGTCTATTTCTTCCTTTGATTTGTATAGTACTTTTCATAATTATAGCACCACCCTAATTTCTTCTCGAATTTCTAAAAAAGTACATTTATAATAACAATATCACAACATTTCATTATGTGTATTAACACTACAAAAAGAAAAAAAGATAACAGTAAATTTTTCAAATTCTTAGCGCAGTTTTTTTCCCCATGGCCTAATAACGGGCTGCTATGCATCCTCAATTGAGCTTTGTGATATCAGAGCTACCACTCCGACCTAATCTAACGTAGTTTTTACTTCAGTGTAAAAATTAAGGTTTTTAGTCTTTGCATAATTCTAGCGCCAGTCTCATTTTTGTTAAATTAGAAGCTTTATTTACCAAAAATATTGATACTTATTAGACGTAAAGCCAGGGTTCGAGTCCCAGGCCAGACATCAAAATAAAATACAAAAAGTAAAAGCCATGAAAAGTTTCGCAGTCGACTTTAAACTGTATGTCCCGCCACTTGTGTATAAAATTAACACACACAACATAAATGGTGTGAGAAACTAGGTCAATAATCCTGACTGAAGGGTTGTAATGACCAATTACGTATGTATTGATACTTAAAACTTAGTAAACTTCGCCTTAGAGCTTATTAAGTCAAATATTCGATCCTTCATACTCTTATAAATATTAATATTTCTCCGTCTATTTTCCTCACTTTTCGATTATTTTTAATTTCAAATCTTCAACAGTGGTAAATGGTCTGTTGTTTGAATAAATTCTTCGGATAAGAATGGGGCATTCGTTTGAGAAAACATTTTCAATAATATTCACATCAGGATAAAAAGCGGGCCACAGATTGGTTATGAAACCATTCCATCCTCTGTCTGCTGCCATGAATTCTGCCATTGTCCTGTTGGAAAATATATTTTTTTCTCTCAAGAGGGGAGCCAACTACAGCTAAGTATTGTACTCTGTATTATTCACTCGCGTAAACTGAAGTTCGAGTCAGCCAGTTATAGAAATAACAACCCAAAACCATGAGACTACCTACCTCCCCCAAAATTTCTTTTAGTAAAATACTTTGGTTCCTTTCTCATTGTTTGTTATTATTGAAATGATGGTGGTGCTATAATTATGTAAGGCACTTTATTAAATTTTGGCACGAAAATATCCTTTCTACATTTGCAGATGACAGTGGAATGAAAAATATTCCTTTTATAAATTATTCAGTGATGAGATAGAATGTTTGAGTAATGCAATAAAGTAGCCAAAATTTTTAAATAGTGCTAAAGAAGCCATGGAAGTGCTGTGATGTTTTTGACTTCCAAATAGTGTTAAAAAAGTACAATTGTACCAACTTTCCCATCCCTGGTTCACACTGGCTAAAAAACTTGGTGAACAATTTTGGTATAATTGGTGCTTTGTTTCGGTATTTTCATTCCGATGCTAAATATCGAGAACTTATTTTTTCGCCATAAACTCTGAAAGTAAATAAAATTGCAATCAAAAGCAGGTCCCATCGCTGATGTATAATATTGTTATGCTTTTATCTTTTTAAAAGCATATAAAATATGAGTTCGTTGATTGCAAACAAAATCAAAATAAATTGGTGTTTAGTTTCAATTAAATTCTTTATTGTTTGTACAATTTTTACTGTGTCCAACTTGATGTATACAACAATAATTTGCTCGTTCGTTACTCTTCTTTGCTTAAACCCTTTGCGTAAACAATAACACTTATTCGTTAGATCTCTGTACCGGAGATTGTTACTTTTTTATCATCTTACAAACATTCAAATTATGAGTTCGTTGACTTTATACAAAGTAGTGATGATTACGTACATAATTGGCCATTACAACCCTTCAGTTAGGATTACGACCTAGCTTCTCACACCACTTATGTTGTGTGCGTTAATTTTATGCTTACATGAGTGGCGGGACCTACAGTTTAAAGTCGATCCTGAACGACAGATTTTTGAGAAGCTTTTCAGGGCAATTTTTACTCTCAAAGTTTTTGCTAGAAATCTGCTGAGAGGAAGTCGCCGAAGAAATATTTTTTCGTTTTGTTGTCTGACCTGGGATTCGAACCCGGGCCTTTTGTCTAATAAGCCAACACACTACCCACTAGACCACGGCGACTTCATTAGATGATTAGTTTCAATTAAATTCTTTATTATACGCACTACTTTTGAGTGACACTGTTTATAGCTTGATGATACAACAACACTTGTTCCTTAGATATGTATAGTAGCGATCTTCAAACCACGACTATTCTTTTCACACACAACGCGTCTTCAAACAAGACTGACAGAATTCTTGCTACTCGTTGCCTGCTTTATCTTGCCTTGTTATATACCTACGTAAAAATTCTGGTGAATGTTCTGGAAGTCGAATGTTCGTGGCTTCGCCTTCTTGAATTTCTTCTAGTTTCATTGTTGTTTGTGTATTTTATTTACATTCTTTGTTGCTGCGTCTTCCCTCTTTCCACCTTTCCTAAACCTGCACAATGCACTGCAGAGTAGGGGTCATCCCTTGAGTGCAGGTTTAATAAAAAAAAAAAAATTGTAGTCGGAAGAAGCCAAGTCTGTTTAATACGACAGATGGGGTAGTAGCTCCCAGCATAATACTTTACTAGTATCCTGAACTGATTTTGCTTTGTGTATAGGTGCATTATCATGATGCAAAATTACCTTGCCGTGTCTTGTAGTCCACTCTGGACGTTTTTCGATCAATACATACATACATACATAATTGGCCATTACAACACTTCAGGATTATGGCCTTGCTTCTCACACCACTCATGTTGTGTGCGTTAATTATAGACATGAGTGGGGCGACTTACAGTTTATCGTCGACGCTGCACGACGGATTTTTGAAACACTTTTTCATGGCAGGCTTATGTACTCTCAGTGTTTTTGCTAGAAATCTGCTGAGAAGAAATCGACAAGAAATATTTTTTTCATATTTCGTTTTTATGCCTTGCCTTGAATACCAACCCGGCATTACGTCTAATAAGCCATCACACATTCTACTAGACTACGCGACTTCAATCAATGCAAGCATTTAATTGATCTTTTTTTTTGAGTAGCGCAATTGTACTAAAGGTTTCACCGGGTTTGGGGAGACTCTTGGTGCACTATATAATTCTCGTCGCACCAGACTCTCAACATTGTCTTCCTGCCGAATTGGTTTGGTTTTTAGTCGAAATTGATTGTTGTCCCGGTTTAACCCATAATTTCTATCGTTTACGATTCTGAAATTTTACATCACCAGTAACCATTCAAACGATCAGAAACTGTTTTTTGTCTAGCATTTAACAGTTTTTGTCATTTGTTTCTGACTCAAAGTGTCATCATCAGTGGCGTACCTAGAACTTTTCCCGCCCGGGGCGATAACCAGTTTGCCGCCCTGGGCGATCTCCAGTTTGCCGCCCTTTCTATTATAAGTCAATCAAATAGTGTTTTTTATAAATTAATACACATAAATAAATTATTAAGTTATTTAATCTATATTAATTAATACACAGAGTAAATTTTTTTTAGACAGATTTGTATGCACTCGTAAACATATTTATATAATATCTACTCTTCTAGCTTTCATACTAGAAAAGTCGTGTATAATGCTCTCAAAGTTTATATTATTTGTAATTTCTTATTCTATTGACAATATTGCAAGATTTTGTAGTATTAATTGACTCATTGTAGAACGAAGGTAATTTTTTATTAACTTCAATTTTGAGAAGCTTATTTCGCAACTAGCGACACTGATTGAAATTGTTAAAATATACTTAACAAAATTACAATGTTGGGAACAGAATTTTCCCTCCTATACTGCTGAATAAATTTTAGCAGATCAAGAAGGGCCTTCTCCACGTTTTTCCAATGATTTGCCTCTTCTTTTAGTGTAGGTACAACCATAAAAACCTGGATCATTTTTCTTTCAATATGGAACTGTTCTTTATCAATGTCAATCACGTCATTTATTTGATATTCATCTTCTTCTTCTTCTAAGGATAGCCCCACGTCTCGAGAATTTTCCCCACTCATATTTTTCCTCCTTCTAACTCGACGCTCATTCGATATCTCTCTCCAACTCTTCACAAATTATTTTGGCTGCTATAACAGCGTTTTGTACTAGCGTAACTCTTTGTTCCACGAAATGTGTTTACAAAGAATTTAGTTTTATATGGCATTGGTGGACATTTAACACTTTTATTTGCATGTATTTTTGAGCGTCATTAATTTCCAAAAAGACGAGTTCCCATAAATGAAGGTAACATAGAAAAGAAAAAGATTGCATAGAATTGAGTAATACTCCCGCATCTGATCTCGTTTTACTATTTTCTTCTTCAGATGACAATTTTTCCAAAGCGCTTAAAATGAAAAAAAGTGTTTTTTTGCTATAGTTACCGCGGCAGCTCTAACGCTCCAGCGAGTTTCTGCACTGGGTTTAACACCTTGACCAGTGACAGAAAGTAAAACATTCCATCTATGAGTGAAAGAACAAAACAACGAAAACAACTGTTCCATAGTTCCAAAAAATGTGATGGAATTGATAGCTGTAGAAGCTGCATGTTAACATGCCAGGTTTAAAGAATGATTTGTACATGCTACAAATTCTGCATTTGGATTTATTTCTTTAACACGAGTTTGAACACCGCTGTGCTTACCTGTCATGACGGCAGCATTATCGTAAGCCTGTCCTCTGCAATTTTTTATATCTAAACCGTCATTTTCTAATTTCGTTAAAATCATATCTGTGATTTCACCAGCAGTTTTTACTTTAATTTCTACAAAGTCAGTAAACGATTCTACAACTTTAACTTCGCTAACATCAATTAGATCGTTTAGATTTTGTTGTTTGAAAAAGATTGTTCTTATGCCGGCGCCCTAATATTTTGCAGACCTAGCAGACCGCCTTCCGCAGGCCCTGCTTTTCAAAAGATAAATTGATGATTTAGAAAAATATTGATATATCACTTCAAAGTAATCATATAAACTTTTCAAAAGAAATGACATTTATAAACTGATATCAAAAAATTTTAGTTAGGAAAAATTGCCCAACAAAATCGTAAAGATCCTTTTACGAGTTCAACGAATTTTAATGAATACAATAAAATAAAATTATTATCTTGTTCTTCAATTAGAATTCAAAATTTACACTAAAATGCATTTATATACACCAAGGAATAATATTCGAAATCATATAGTTAATCATAATTTATATAAATCATATTATTAATATGATATGATTAATATTAAACTTATAATAATCATTAATTATTCAAGAAAGAAAATAAATATGAAATGAATAAGTTGCTTTTTACAACTACAAGTATATATAAAAAATGCCGCCCCTAGGTAAGTGCCGCCCGGTGCGGACCGCACCCACCGCCCCCCCCCCTAGGTACGCCACTGGTCATCATCATACAATATTGTTTGCAAATCGGCTTCAGGAAATTTTTAGATAGTCTTCCATGAAACCATCTTCTGCATGTTGGTTCTGTTAGATGTCTTGACATGCATTCGATGTGACACTTCAGAACTTTTCTTCAAATGACAACAAAAAACTATTGCTTTTCGGAAATTATCAATTTCCACATACACTGAATATGTTGGCAGATGCCATAGCCAATGCAAAAATATTTTGGGTTCGTTCACAATAAATCTTCTTAATGGAGACATTTCTACCTAGACGTTCATTTCACAACTGTGCACCTGGATATTTGCTTTGCTTTAAATTTACGGTTTATACTTACGAGACGTGAGTTACGGAATGGCGAACCGATTCAGTTAACTGTCGGTGCGGGATGGGAACTGATGACTCGAAGCATGTACTGACTACATGCCAGACTGTGATGACATTAGGAGTTTAGATAGTATGGGTGTTACCTATGCTCGGAGAGTGTTGGATTTTAGTAAAGCTTTAGAAGACATTCAGATATTTTCATGCGTTTTCGCCAATGAAATTTTTAGGAATGAAAGAACAGGACGATAGTGCTGCTTTTCCTCTTCACTTTAATATCCGCTGAATTCTGGCGTTCCGTGTGTCCCTTGTTCTTAGTGTTACAGTTACCGTTGTATAATTGTCCAATCGAGTTGTAGCCACCAACTACGCTTATTCTAAGGGTTAGCATCCCCGACCCATTTTGGAATTCAACTGGTAGCAGAGTGGCTGTGAAGGCTGACCGAAAACTGGTACCAAGGATGTCGGGAACTTAAGACACTCATCTCTGCCAGACTACGGTGAAACCCCCTTGTAGGAGCAATCATAACCACATTTATATCCAAATTGCGGAAAGAGCGCAAGCGTGGTGTAGCGTTTCACTCTTAACCATTTTCATAAAGGAATTATGAATCGTTTTTCCGCTACTCATAAGCACTCATGTAATTTTGAGTATGAGTAAATCATCAGAATTTAAATTCAACTACTCTGATTCATTCGTACTCGCTACAACATTGATTTATAAGTATAAGTAGCAATGAGTATGAGAACATTGTTGACATCGAACTAACAACATTCGAAATGTGTTTGATTCATACGCCTACTCATTCTGATTCATAAATTTAGAAAAATACTTATAATACTTATAAGTAATTCGAGTCGCTCGAATCATTCATCAGAATTTATAGTCCTTTATAGTTGTTGCATATACAAACAAAGAAGAATGGAAACACAAAGACAAAGACAACAAGCAATGCATACACACAATCTTCTTGTGAGTATAGTAGTGTTCGTACACGAATCATACTTTTTTTGTGCTTCGTGTAAATGTTAAGTAGAGACGAGTCGAAGTCAATAACATCATGCGTATTGTTCCAACTTTGAGTATGAGTAGTATGAGTATCATATTAAAATAACTGTGAATGCGTATAAGTATCAGAAATTATAAGTATGACTCGAATCTACTCATCGTTTTGAATACTCCTTGCTAATCTCTGTCTCCTACCCCTAACCAAGAATGAAATTATGTCCAAATGCATGTCTTCGAATTGGTACTCACGTATGTTGATACAGTGGGTAGTCTGTTGGCTTATGATAGGTAAGGCCACGATTCAAACTCCCGTCACTCTTGTATAAAATTATCGCAAACAACATAAGTGCCGTAAGAAGCTAGGTTGTAATTCTGACTGAAGGTTTGTAATGACCAATTACACGGTGCGACAGTGAGTTGAGTAGCACTCAAAAATACCGTTTTTTTTATATTTTTCGAACCCATCAAACTTGTTTTATTTGACGAAAAACAGTTTTTTTTTCGACCTTACGCACAAAATTGTAGATTACTCAAACATTTCTGAACCAATTTCCAAAATTTAAATCTTATTGGAAAGGGGAGAGACGGACCTTTAAAACGTTATTCATGTATCTATGCTTCGTCTTAATATGCTATGAGATTTGATGAGGTAAACTTGGAAAATTCGAATTTTTTTCATATTTTGTCAAGTTTGTCCATTCATAGGAGCAAACTTTAATAAAAAAAATATAGGATAAGAGATATTATTCTTAAAGTCTGTTCTCTTGTGAAGAGATTGATCATCATTTGATCAAATCGAACAAAAATTGCCGTAGTTATTATTTAAAGAATCTAACAGTCGAGTGATGATGTCATCTGATCAAATGAACTTTTACTCCAAAGATTTGCAGAATTTTTGATGGATCTTGATTGGTTATCACAAAATGTGTCAATTTCACGTTTGCATGACTTCCAGAAGTCGGCTAATATTTGTGTTTTTTTGCAAATATTATTATTTCTCTTTGCGAAAACATTGGCCAACTTCTGGTGGTCGCATGATGCAGCATCATTATGCTTGGAGGCGTTGGTAGACGGACGCATTGTTTCCATCCATGCTTTGACCACATCTTGGGGTGTGCCATCATGGCGAAACTGATGTTAACTTTTTAATCTAAAAATTTCATTTGTTAACAATACAACAATTTTAATGATGTTTTTAAACTTTCTTTCAGATTGAACGTCAAATAACAGGCAACAGAATTTCTCTTCACACGTTTTTTTTTTGTCCTTCTCTACTCCGTCTTCTTTAAGTGCAATATTATTTGCATTCTTTTCCTAAGCTAAGTTAAAAGAAAAAGACAGCAAAGAAAGGAAGAAAAGTGCAATAAGTAATTGACAAATTATTTAATTTAAGCAACGAAACCAAAGATTATTGGGTGCGTCCCATTTAGGGAGAGCATAAGCCCAATTTAAACCAAATATTAGGAATTAATTTGAAGCTAACAAAACCAAAAACAAAAACAAATCTTATAAATATAATAGAATACGTAGTAAAATATATTACGCTACGCAATGAATGTGACTACAATATCGACGGGTAATCATGCTACCCAGGCAGCTGTGGAAAGCATTACGAATGTAAAGCATCAGCAACAAACCTATAAAATCGAAATGCTGGAGGATAGTATGGCATCGGATGATGATGATGACGATTTAATTAGTAGCGATGGCAGTATGTTCGATGAGAATGAATTAACACAGATTGCAGTACAAGATGATTTGGCGAATCAATTGGCTGCCGCTGGGCCAGTGGGTGTTGCAGCTGCAGCCGCTATAGCATCATCGAAGAAACGTAAACGCCAGCATTCGTTTGAAACGAATCCCTCAGTGCGTAAAAGACAACAAAATCGTTTGCTGCGTAAATTGCGCGGCATTATCTATGAATTTACGGGACGTGTAGGCAAGCAGGCTGTCGTATTGGTAGCAACGCCCGGCAAGCCTAATACAAGTTATAAAGTTTTCGGTGCCAAACCATTAGAGGATGTAGTACGTAATCTTAAGAATATTGTTATGGATGAATTAGAAAATGCTTTAGCCCAACAAGCGCCACCCCCACCACAAGAGGATCCCTCATTATTTGAACTGCCACCTTTGATTATCGATGGCATACCAACGCCTGTAGAAAAAATGACCCAAGCTCAGCTTAGAGCCTTTATACCATTAATGTTAAAATATTCAACTGGTCGCGGTAAACCTGGTTGGGGACGTGAAGCCACTAGACCACCTTGGTGGCCCAAAGAACTACCCTGGGCTAATGTACGCATGGATGCTAGATCCGAAGACGATAAACAGAAAGTAACTATCAAATGTTAATTATTTTAATTATTATTTTTTTTTTAAATAAAATATTGAAATTTGTTTTTAGATATCATGGACACATGCATTACGTAAAATCGTTATTAATTGTTATAAATATCATGGTCGCGAAGATCTCTTACCAACATTTGCCGATGAAGAAGAAAAAGTAACACAATTGATCTCACACGAAGAGGAAGAGGAAGAAGAGGAGGTGATTGTACAACCTGTCAGTAATCAAGCCTCTACTATACAAACAATACAAACAAATACCCCAACAAATACAACAACTAATGTAAGGGTAAATATGTTTTCTTTCTAAAATTCTTAAATAATATTTTAAGCGAGTATTAAGACGACATAACAAGTGTCTTCAGATAATGGTAATATAATGATTAATTTCAAAGTTATTTAATCAAATATTATAATTTGGTTTGAATATTAATTTCACCAATAATGAATTTCCCCCTAGTGGTAGTTTTAGCATCTCATTTTTGTTTTTTTATGAATATTTTTTATACAAGAGTTCTATATTTTCTTTGCATCTAGTACAGGGATTGCCAGGGATGGGAAATTGGTCTTAACAAACTGTGCTAACGTTCACAAAAAATAGTACTTTTTTCAGACCGATTGTATTAAATTCACTTTTTTCTTGTTTAAACTTTTTTTTTAATATAAATTAATAGAAATATAAATGACAATTCATTTCATTGTGTGTAGTAGTAACGTAAAAGAACAAAAATTGTTAGCACAGTTTTGACTTCAGTATAAAAATTGTGGTTTTTAGACTTCTATTATAGCACCAGTTTCATTTTTGTTCAATAAGAAGCTTTATTTACCAAAAATATTTATACTTAAAATTTAGTAAACTTGCCCTTGTCAAAGTAAATATCCGATCCTTGATATTCTTATAAAGATTATTTAATATTTCTCCATCTATTTTCACCCACTCTTCGATCATTTTTAATTTCAAATTTTCAGCATTGGTAAATTGTCTGTTATTTTGAATATAATCTTCGGACAAGAATGGGGAATTCGTTTGGAAAAACGTTTTCAATAATATTCATATCAGGAGAGCAAGCTGGCAACGATAAAATCTCAATAGATTGTTTACGGAACCATTCCATCCTCTGTTTGCTGACATGAATTCTGGCATTGGCCTGTTGTAAAATATATTTTCTTATTATATTCTCTCAAGAAGAGAAGCAAACTACAGCTAAGAACAGTAAAGTACTCTGTACTATACATTCACTTAGATGGAAACTGAAATTCCAGGCAACCACTTAAAGAAATAATCCCCATATATCCCCAAAATTTGAATTTCTAAGGTCACGACAGTAGTATCGATAGCCATCTGGGTTATCTAAGTTCCAATTTTTTTTATCAGAGAATATGACCTAAAGACAAATCATTGTTTGTTATTATTGAAAAGCACTTTATAATAGGTAAACTTAACAACTCACTTTAGTACTTAACTACAAAGGAATAAAAAAGTTTATGAGATCTAAATTTTAAATCACTATTTATGATAAATTTTGTACCAGCAAACTATTTGTTATTTCAAAATTGTAGCAACACTAATTAAATGACTTCAATAAATTGCTTGTTTGGATTAAATTAGGGACAGTCAAAGGAAACAGTATATTTCTTTCTTTGATTTTTATTAAATTTTAGTATGAAAATATTCTTTCTACATTTGCAGATGAACGTGTAACGAATAATATTCCTTTTATAACTGTTGATATGTCAAGTTAGCAACGAGTTGCCATATGCAAATGAAACAAAAAAAAAAAAAAAAAACTTATACACAGAATATTTGAGTGATGTAATAAAGTATAGAACATTTTTCAATAGTGCTAAATAAGACATTGAGGTGCTATGGTGTTTTTGACTTCAAAATAGTGCTAAAAAAAGTACAATTGTACCAACTTTTCCATCCCTGGGGATTACCATTTCATAGCACAATTGTGCAGAGAGAATTCACACGTATTGCTTATGCTCTTTCATATATAGTCGTCGATCAGACTGCGACAGGCCCACACGTCGCCGGATGCTATAATAAATATTTTTTATGTTACACTCAAAGAATATTTTATGTTAAAAAATCATTTTTTTTTACAATTCAAAGTCTTCTATGTTCTAAAAACAATTTCTTTTTTATTAAACCTGCACTCAGGGGATGACCCCTACACATGCAGTGCATGGTACAGGCTTAGTAAAGGTGGAAAGGTCAAGTAAATAATTTAGATGATATGAAATGAGAACAACTTTTTTTTATAGACATAAAGAATTGTTATTAAGATGAGCGTATGAGGTCATATCTCGGCGATGGCATTACGAATATTGCCTTTCACATGCTCAATTGTCCCTGGTTTGTCAGCTTACACTTTTCTTTAACATCGCCCCACAGAAACGAAGTTAGGTTAGGTTAGAGGACGTGCAAGCACAAGTACCCGGAGGTCGAAATTGTCCTTAGGGAAGGAAGGAAATAGAGGATATAGGAATGTAGGGAAGGAGAGGAAGAATGGGAAACGGAGGAATTACATCTAAAGAAACAGACACAAAACAAAAGAGGTTGAGAGTGCGACTACACTTATGTAGCCCTAGCATCTCTCAACCAGTCCAAGCTGCTAATGAATCTGGGGAGAGCCTTGGTGTCGGCTCACGACACAGAACTCAAGCTCTCAAAGAAGGCCCTGCCAAGGGTCCTCGACCCCAACCTACCAAGGTTGACCAACTCGACAGTCTCCAACTCCTCCTCATCGCAACATACCCTGCAGTAGTCCGGCTGGGATCTGTTCCAGATCTCCTAAAGAAACGAAGTTAATTTGCAGCTTGTTTGGGGCCAATTGACATTACTATTTCGGATAATGAAACGACCATCAAACGTTTGATGGATTAAAACGACTATGGTGTGTGGCAAGTTGCCTGTCAACCTGTTCAAACCAAACATCTTTCACATCAATATCATGAAACCATTAGCATTAGTACATAATAATCGGTTATCATGGTGCGATAGATGTCTCCATTGACCGTAATTTTTAAAGAAATATGGGGATTAATGCGTTTGCACCATAAACTGCACAAGAGAATGAATAGGGATTTCATGAGCCCCAAATACGTAAAATTTTGCTTATTAACCACCGAAATGAAAAATGGTAAAATCAGCATAATTGTGCAGTTTGTCGTGCGCCCAATAAATCCCAAAGTTTCGTCTAGCGCAAATCGATTTATTACGTTCAGTACAGTTCATATACGTAATTTTGTAACAAAATAGAATGGCATAAGTATTGCCAGATTCGAAACAACTGATCATTCAAATATAAACCGACAGATGGCCCACCCAATAAAATACGTTGGTATTCAACTTGGAAATTTCACATTGAAGTAAAATTAGTACGAATTAAGCTTGCTATACAATTCTCTTCTAAAACTAATATTGTGTTATGACATACAGTTGCGGAAAGATATTACAGATGATTAGAAAAATACCTAGAGTACACTAAAAGATTTCGATGTGCCAACAGTTAAAAAAGAGACAAAAATTTCAGAAGCTCGTATGCTAACCACATTACCAGGCTTGTAACATCTTGAACATGCAAGGCCACATAAGATAAAAGAAGAGAGATCCTGTGGCTCTCATCTATTCGTAAAGAAACTAAGATACACAAACAGCATCTTACACATACATACATAATTGGTCATTATAACCCTTCAGTCAGGATTACGACCTAGCTTCTCGCACTACTTATTTTGTGTGCGTTAATTTTATACATGAGTGGCGAGACCTACAGTTTAAAGTCGACTCCGAACGACAGATTCAGAGTCTTTACCAGAAATCTGCTGAGAGAAGTCGCCGAAGAAATATTTTTTCGTTTCGATGTCTGACCTGGGATTCGAACCCTTGCTTTTTGTCTAATAAGCCAACACAGTACCCATTAGACCACGGGTTGTTAAGTAGGTATCACTTTTATGATGATGGAATATTGTTGTGAAAGTAGTGAAAAGATATACCCAATCTGTCCATTATTATTTCCACAATCACAACGATGTACTTACATCAACTTTCCACCGTACATGACTACAAGGGATGCCAAACGGGATCGAGTTTTAAAAATCCCGGGATTCAGGATTTTGTAAATCCCGATTCAGAAATCCCGGGATATTTCGGGATCCAAAAATCCCGGGATCCAAAAATACCCTATTAATTCGTTTTATAGAGCTTTTGCATTCTTCGATGGCATCAAATAACTTTTTATCAATGGAAGTGGGGTTTTACTCATCTGAGAAGCTATTATCGAAGCCAAGTGATATAGAATTTTTTTTTCAGGACCTTTTGTAGGGTCAAAATACATATGAATTCACAATCCCGAAAAATCCCGGGATAAATTTTTTTCGCATTTTTAAATACAGATTATCAGTGGTCAGTAGTTAGCAGTGGTCAATGGCAAAGTTAATAATCACAGTTGGTATACAATTTGTTATTGATTAAACATTAAAAGAAACACATCACGAAAATTTTAAATTCTTCGTCATCAAGTTTATTAATCATATTTGCAGCAAAACGTTATATTATTCTAAAGATTGTACGGGTGCTTCTAATTTATGTGGGCTCTAGAGATTTCGTAGGAAAGCAGATGTGAATTACCTTTTTGGCTAATGTCTTTTCGAAAACACTAAAAGTAGAGCTTGTTTAGGATGATTTTTAGAGATCCTGGACAACTTGTTATTGTCATTGCTCTAAGCTAGGGGATATTCCAGGTTTCAAATCTTAAACTATTTGTTCTATCAAAGATAGATAGTAGAGATTCAGCTTCAGTAATCGATTTTAGGATGACCAACTGATTGTTCTAAGGCATCGGATTATGAAGTTATATTAGAGTTTGCGATTAATGGAGCCAAAGGCTCAATATTGCGCTTAGACTATAATTGGGACACAGAATTTCGGCGAATATACAGCGTACTTAGTATAATTTCTGTGAACATCTTTTCTATTATCCGCAATAATAGATCGTGCTCAGTAACACTCAGTTGCGTTTCACAAGATGGGAAGGCATACTTATCGTTAAAGCCATCATTTGGTAAAAGCACTGGACCTATTTTGAAATGATTTAGAAAAATATTTTAAAATTCTAAACCTTTTGAGTAGCATAATAACACGGTGCAGCAGTCACAATACACCGAACTAATGACATAGTGTAGGTTGTGAGTTTTGTTGAGTAGAATTCTAAAAATATTTTTTTTTATATTTCTTGAACCCTCCAAAATTGTTTTCTTTTCACACGAAATTATTGATACATCAACATATGACTCAAGCTTTCATGTCATGAGTTTTGATCGGGTAAACTTGGAAAAAATGATTTTTTTCTCATTTATTCTAGTTTGCTATTCTTAATTACAAAATTTATTTAAAAAATATCAAATAAGTGGTAACGTTCTGAAAATGCATTTTCTTGTAAAGAGATTGACACTTCATTTGATCAAATCGGTTAAAAATTACTTTTAAAAATTTTATTGGATCCTGATTGTTTATCGCAAAATGTGTCAAATTTCATGTTTCCAAGACTACCAGAAATCGGTTAATATTTGTGCTTTTTGCAAATATTATTATTTCTATTTACGCAAACAATATTCATCTTCTGGTGGTCGTTCAAACGTGAAATTGGCACATTTTGCGATAGACAATCAAGATGCATCAAAAATTCTAAAAATTTTTGAACTAAAAGTTCATTTGAAAAAATTTGTATATAAAAAATATAACTCGACTTTTAGACTCTTCACATAATAATAACAAGAGTAATTTTTGTCCCATTTGATCAAACGAAGTGTCAATATCTTCACAAGATAATGTACTTTCAGGACGACATTACTTATTTCATAGTTTTCAAATAAAATTTACTGCTATGAACGAACTATCTTGAAAAAATATGAAAAAAATTCGCATTTGTCAAGTTTACCTTATCAAACCCCATAGAATATTAAGTCAAATAATATATATTGTCTATCGTTTTAAAGGTCCATTCCTCTCCTTTGTAATAAGGTTTACGTTTTGGACATGGGTTCAGAAATTTTTGTGTAAACAATAAGTTTTTGGGCAAAGTCCAAAAAAAAAAATACAGTTTTTGTCAAATAAAATAACTTTGGAAGGTTTGGCGGTCGGCGTGGTCTAGTAGGCAGTGTGCTGGCTTATTAGACGTAAAGCCCGGGTTCGGGTCCCAGACCAGACATTAAAAATAAAAAAACACAAAAAGTATTTTTTCGGCGATTTTTTCTCTTTCTCTTCTTGTTTCTCAAAAATCTGTCGTTCGAAGTCGACTTTAAACTGTAGGTTCCGCCACTTCTGCATAAAATTAACACACACAACATAAGTGGTGTGAGAAACTGCGGGCTTCTTGGGGACGATTGCTGTAGACTGTCTAATGGTGAAGGTGTAGCACTGGATATTTTATAGTCACCAGCAGTAACTCGTTGCCTTACCGTTCGCATCTTCCCTCTCTCTTTTCACCTTTCCTAAAAAACCTACACAATGCACTGCATGAGTAGGGGTCATACCCTGAGTGCTGGTTTTATAAAAAAACAAAAAAAAAAAACTTTAGAGGGTTTAAGGAATATAAGAAAAATATTTTTGAGTTCTATTCAACAAAACTCACAACTTAAACTATGTCTTTAGCTGGGTGTATTTAATTTTGTCGTATAGTGTATATTTGATTTCAAAAATATAATTTTGAGTTTTTAATTTGTAATGACATTCATGTTTCATAATGTATTTAAATGTGTACACGTCCAATTCGTTACGTTATTTTAGCAACAAGTGAATGTGGTTAAAATAAATAGTTCAGGCACGGTTATAACCACAACAAATCCTCATAATCCAAATAATCCTGGACCCACCATCATACAGAGTACGAATGATCAGCATATAACAACAACGGCTAGATTGCCGGCATCGACAAAGATTGAGTTGTGTCCTGCGCCAATTGCGCAAATAACACAACAGCAACATCATCAACAGCAGCAACAGCAGCAGCAACATCAACAGCAACAACAACAGCAACAACAACAGCAACACCAGCAGCAACAACAGCAGCAGCAACAGCAGCATCATCAACAGCAACAGCATCATCAACAACAGCAACAACAACAACAGCAGCAGCAACAGCAACACCATCAACAGCCACAACATCAAATACAAACAACCAGTGTTACGTCACAACAGTTGGCAAATGCCCAAGTCTGCATAGAACCGATGACTTTAGGAGACGTTGATGTTCGTAAAATACAAATCCTTAACGAAATCCTTGAAATTGATGTTGTGATTTTGATTTTCATTTTGTTTGCCTTGTTCTTTTATTTTGTTTTTGTTTTTCATTATGAGTTTTACGCATTTTTGCTTTCCGATTTTGTAATATTTTCTTTTTTGATTTCGATTTTTTTTTCTGCCCTAAAATATTATCACGAATTGGCAAAAGTGTTTAACATTTTAGTATGATCGAGTGTTTATTTTTTATGGACTCCTAACTACAACCCCAAAAGTATGTTCAATTTAGCTTATAACCGTGATTCTTTATCCGTTTTATTTCCTGTTTTTTTTATTATTGTTTGCTATGCTTTTTCTTTTAATGCATTTTTTCTTTTTATTCCGTTGAATAACGAATTTTCATTTTGTTTTCCAACTATTTTCAATAAAAAATATTTTCATTTTATATTTTCCCCTTTAATAGTATACAACGCAAACTGTCTTATCGACAATACAAAATGCTGATGGCACTGTTTCGCTTATACAAGTAGATCCAAATAATCCTATTATAACATTACCGGATGGTACAACAGCTCAAGTTCAAGGCGTGGCAACGGTAATAATCACTTTATATTTGATTTGCATTACATGAGTAATATTATAATTGAATTTATTTTTTTTTTGCAGCTGCATCAAGGTGAAGGTGGTGCAACCATTCAAACAGTGCAAAGTCTTGGTGATGTTAATGGTCATGAAAATATGACCGTTGATCTGACAGAAGCAACAGTAGCACAAGATGGTCAAATTTATATAACAGCTGAAGATGGTCAAGGTTAGTTGAGAATATATATTCCATGACATTTATATTATTTTAGTGGGTAGCCCAAGCCCTTTGGAAATTGTGGCGAAAAGCCATAACACTATTTTTACTAAAGGTGTCAAAAGACACCTTTTAAAATGTTATACTTGAAATTTATTTCAAAGTTTAATTTTTCCCAGTTAATGTTTTGACAACCATCATATCTAAAGCACTTTTTTTTGTCGGTTGCAAATATCTCCCATACTACCGCATCAAATTTAATGAACGATATCTCATTTTAAAGCTTATATCTAACAGTAATGGCAAAAAATAATTAGAAATTGAAAAATTAATATTTAATATTTTTTTGTCGGCTGCAAATATCTCCCATACTACCGCATCAAATTTAATAAGCGATATCTCGTTTTAAAGCTTATATCTAACAGTAATGGCAAAAAATAATTAGAAATTGAAAAATTAATATTTAATATTTTTTTGTCGGCTGCAAATATCTCCCATACTACCGCATCAAATTTAATGAACGATATCTCATTTTAAAGCTTATATCTAACATTAATGGCAAAAAATAATTAGAAATTGAAAAATTAATATTTTTTTTGTCGGTTTGTATATCTTTTTGCGTTTAGTATAAAATTTATTTATAAGCCGCCGTGGTCTAGTGGGTAGTGTGTTGGCTTATTAGACAAAAGGCCCGGGTTCGCATCCCAGGTCAGACATCAGAACGAAAAATATTTCTTCGGCGACTTCCTCTCAGCAGATTTCTGGCAAAGACTCTGAGATTAAAAATTGCCATGAAAAGCTTCTCAAAAATCTGTCGTTCGGAGTCGACTTTAAACTGTAGGTCCCGCCACTCATGTATAAAATTAACGCACACAACATAAGTGGTGTGAGAAGCTAGGTCGTAATCCTGACTGAAGGGTTGTAATGGCCAATTATGTATGTATAAAATTTATTTCTCATTGCTATGGAAATCAATAATTTCTGAAGCACTGTAGGTAGTACTTTTATTGTGACAACTGAGGCTTAATTGTTTCCGAACAATACCAAGTGCTTTCGATTGATCAGGAACTACCCTGAACACTACCGCATAGTCTCGAGCATTTTTATTTGCTTTAAAGGCACACTTTTAGAAAACAATAAAGTTTTTAAAATTTTCCGTTTTTATTTTATTGCTTTGTTTAAATTTAAACTTTTAAATGGCCCACCCTTTATTATCTATGCTTACATTTTTTATTTTATTTTCCTCATTCTGCGATATATCAAATTAATTTTTAATTAAATTTACATTTTCATTTGCAGGTTATCCAGTGTCCGTTAGTAATATGATTACATTACCGGTATCAGCATCGATGTATCAATCAATGATGGCAAATATACAACAAATCCATACAAATAGTGATGGCACAGTGTGTATAACACCAATGCAGGTAGATGCTAATACCAATAACAATAACAATAATAATAATAGCAATCATAATAATGCAAATATAAATAGTAGTAGCAATAATAGTAGTTGTAATAACAGTGAAAATAATAATAATGGGGGCAACAATAGCAGTATTGCTGCAACTGCAGCAGGGCCAACACAATACCAATGTTATTCGATAATGGCAGCCACACCCATTGTGGCCACAACAGCGCAACGATTGCTAGCAAATTCAGCTTTAAATCAAACACAGAATTTAGTAAATAATTTAAATTTAAGTAATAGCAGGAATAATCATAATAGTAATAATAATAGCACTAGTTATTGTAATAACAATAATAATAGCAATATTAGTAATATACGTTGCCAAATAATAAATGCATCTAGTTTACAACAAAATTCTAGTCAATTGAATTGCCACCAACAGCAACATCAGCAGCAACAACAACAACAACAACAGCAAAACTATTTAGCAAATGTTTTACAAAATTCAACAGCTAAAGTTTTTATAGCAAATCCAGCACATTTAAATTTAACAAATGCTACGAATATTTTAAACAACAACAACAATAATAATACAACTAACAACAATAATAACAATAACAATAATAGTAATGGTCACATAAAAATAGCAACCGCAATGCCATTACCAATTGTGGTTGCAACAGCAACACATAATCATCCACAGGCACAAACTGCCACCATTGTATTGGGGGATAATTGTACGGGCGGCAGTGTTGTCAGCTGTGGTGGTGGCGGTAGCGGTGGTGGTCGAAAAATAGGTCATAAGCGCCGCAAACAAACCTTTGCCAAAGTTATACCAATTAAATTAGAGGAACATCTTTCATCTGATAGTTCAATTTCGAACAATAACAAAAATAATACCAACAACAACGATAACAGCAATAATAGCAATGCCGATAGTACGATTACATCGGAGAATCTTTTAAACATACAAATTATGAATGCTGCGGATAATAATGCTGTTGTTACAGACGTTGTTGGCCCTTTACAACATCCCAATCGAATTGTTAGCATTGATGTTTCCTCATCGGCTTCTGCCTCATCCTGTTCTCAGCTACCTGCCAAAACCATTAAACTTGAAACACTAGACAATTAATCACAATTAAAAATATTTCAGTATTTACAGCAGCTGTAGCTGAATTATTTTAAAAACGAAATCTATGGAAAATTTCCCCTATGCCCCTTAAAGAATTATGTGCGCTGGCGCACTTACACGCATATCTTAAAACATAATGTTAAGTCTACAAAGAATATTATAAGAATACAGTTCGAATGTTCGAATTTCGAACATTGAAAATTTTTATCGCCCATACCTTATAGTTAGGGGGTTGGTTTCCGAAGTACTATATGTTCAAGAATGATAAACTAAAGATTACGCTATCAAGCACACAAAATTAATACTTTCTGCGCATGCTGTATCAATGACGTCAGAAAATTGTTTTCATTGTTTTCCTATTGGCTAATGATAATGCAAGTTATATTGCAGGGCTGCCAACTACTTTCACGTAGTGCATACACTTTTGAAAAAAAATGTTAATTTTCTCATATGAAAAAGACTGGAAACCTTTAAAATAGCAAAACTACGTCATCTAACGGGAAATCATGCGCAAGGCGTAATCATTAGTTTATTATTCTTGCTATATGTGCAAACATTATTTATTCATTGAATTACCCTACGTTCAATGGTTTTAACAAATTTTTTTTATTTCATCCTTACACTAAACATCTCCACGAGATACACAATGCACTTTCGTCTCATTCTGAATTCACCTTTTATTTGATATTTTATCGCGAAAGAATGTGTACCCTATTCGGTATGTGTTCTTGAAGCGGTACTCCCTAAAAAGCACAATCTTTCAACAACTTCAATGGTTTGTTTAAGTTTGAATTAGAGAACGTGTACTTGTCAATTGAGAAAAGTACAGTACCCGGTAGTCGAAATGACCCATTGTACGGAACGATCTTAAAATTGAAGGATAGTAGAGGGAATAGGAAAAAAAGAGGAAGTAGGAAAGGGAAAATGAAAAGTGGTGGAATTACACAGACCAAACCTCTCAACCAGCTGAGCACCTCTCAACCAGCTCAAGCTATTAATGAATCTGTGAAGAGTGTTTTCGATGTCGGCTCTCGGCACAGAGTTCAAACTTTCAAAAAAGTCCCTGCCAAAGGGTCCTCAACTTCAACTTACTAAGGGCTGGACAGTTACAGAGGATTGATAGTCTCCAAATTCTCCTCATCGTAACATACCCTGCAATTGTCTGGTTGGAATCAATTTCAGATAACCGTCAGCAACCTAATCACGCAGTGTCCCGAAATAAAACCGATAACTAACCTCAAAATGGCCTTAACCAAGTCCAGCAACCAACCTATTCTCACACTATGTATAGCCGGCCATAGACATCTAGAAACATTACAACCCGATCCGTACGCCCAACGCCTCTGCTCTGTTCCCCTCTCCCATCCAATGAAGACGTCGTGGAGGTGGCAGATTGGGGAGGTCACTTCAATGGTTGAAACGATAAGTTTAAAAGCATGGACTTTATTTTATTGTGTTTATTTTTAAGGCAGCTTTAAAAGATAAATAGAAGCAGATATTATCACCATAATAGATAAAGGGTCCGCCAAATAACTTTTTTTTTTGAATATGATTTAAAAAACCTACTGACTATTCTCTTAAAATTTCTTTTTTTTTATTTAAAAGTACAATCCTTCCGGTTAATAATGGAAAAAAATTTCATTCAAATGGCTGCCTCGGCTGGCCATGCAGTAGCCTACACGATCGGTCCAATTTTTAAGCACATTATCGATTGTATGCAGCTGTATTTCACCCATGGCTTCACGAATATTGTGGTTTAAAGCGTCAATTGTCTCTGAATTCTCGGCGTAACACTTATCTTTGACGGCACCCCACAAAAAGTAGTCCAACGGTGTCAAATCGCAGCTCCGATTGGATGGTCAATTGGCTTCAACTCTTGAACCATTTAGACTTTGTATGGCGTCATACCAAGGTTTTTAGGCAAAATTCGTCTCAATGATGTCTCCGAAATGTTCAATTGTTGGGAACGACGGTGAATTGATGTTGATGGCGCTTCACACACACTTTCTGCCACAGCACTGTTTTTGGCTTTTCACGCTTTGGTTTACCGATGAGGATGCCAGCATCTTTCAGTTTTTTCACAAGACAACGAACATAAGGAGCTGACGGTGCTTCTTTTCTTTCAAAATCCAAACGCAATTTCCGCACACATTCTGCAACATGAAAATGATTTTCAAAGTAATGTCGCAATATTTCCCAGCGTTGTTCAAGCGTATTCACAACCATATTTGTCAAATCTGTCAAATCAGACATGAGCTAAGTGTTGCCATTCACGAAATAACCATTAGTTGAAAAAAAAAACGTTAGATGGCGGACCCGATATTATATGTAGTCAAGTGGATCATCACAATGTCAAGTACTATATTGATAAGGATAAGACAAACTATTTATACAAGTCATCTGGTTCAATTGGTAACCGCCTCGCTGAGTATAACTTGCTTGGGTCCTTTATAACCTCGTTGTAACATTTAACTCCTGGTTGATAGTTTCATGATTTGAATTCTATTTAAGTCATCTTTGGCTTTTAATAAGATCTGGATCTTCAAGAACTCTTCTGCATAGGTCCCCAAGTGCAGGGCAATGATTTCGTTCTCTCTTTAAATGAAATTTCGACTTGCCGGTATCCTCTTGGGCCAGATCTGTTTCTAGTTTCTCGAAAAGTAGTATATTTATTATTTCATCTCTCTCTCTTTTGCAAATAAAAGTTTCCATGGTATAGGAATCAACTCTCAAGTAGGAAATCTATTCAATTCGATTGGTCTATGTCATTATCTTTAATTTCCCAGTACCCGCTTATCCGTGCCTCGCTATAGTGAACGAGAGAGCGTAATTAGAAAAGAAGAAAATATAGGAAAAAGCGAAGGAAAAATTTCGATCACATACATACAACATACAAGAGAACGGCACTACAACCTTTATGTCCTAGCACTTCTCAACTCAGGTTAAGCTATTTATGAATCTAAGGGGAGCCGACATTAAGGCTTTCGACATAGAATTCAAATTTTGTAGAACCTTGTGCATAGAATCCTCAACCTCAACCTACTAAGGGCAGAACAGTTGTGGAGAAGGTGATTGATAGCTTTCAACACCTCCTAATTGCAACTTACCCTGCAATAGTCCGGCTAGCATCTGTTCGAAATCCTTGTCAGCAAGCTAATCTTGCAGTGCCCTGTAATGGAACTGATAATCAGTCTGAGGCTTGCCTTATTTGTATCCATTGTATCTCCATTGTTGGCCTTGGTTGGCAAATATTGGAAGTTTGATAACACAACACGAGTGTCAATCACTGCTGCGAATTTAAAAATTGAAATCGAAATTTAAATAAATTGATGTCATGAATATTAAGAGTGAATTGGAAAAACAGGCAACACAATACTTTGACTGCCTTTTTTATGGAAATTTTTCGAAGATAAGATGAATCCTATCTGTAAATGGGGTCTTAATGTTATTTAAAACTCTAAATTATTAAATTTAAAAATTGCCCATAAATTTCCAATTGGGTTGAGATCACAACTTCAGGGTGACCAGTCCAGAACATCAATATTTTTATTCGAAAGCCAACATTTCACTAACCTTGAAGTGTGCTTTGGGCCATTGCCATGCTGAAAAATGTAATTGATGGGCATACTCTCAAAGGAATATTGTTCTATTACATTTTCCAAAATACTTTTATATTGGTATTGGTCCATTATCACTTTAATTCTTACAATTGGACCCAGACCACGCCAAGAAAGAGCACTTCAGATAATAATAGAGCTGCCACTGTGTTTTACAGTTTTTATTGTTGAACCTGGGATCAAGGCCTTTGTTTGGCTGACGTCTTACATAAGATTGGAACAAATTAACCTTGGATTTGTCACTTTAGGGAACTCTTTTCCAGAAACGCCAACCTTTTGTAAGCATTTCCGTTGCTGTAATCGCTTTTAAATATTTTTTCGGACATGTGGTTTTCTTTGCGCAATGCACAGACGATATCGCAACTCCTGTAAATGCCTTCTTATTGTCCGTGTGGATGTTTCTGACGTTACATTTTGCTCAATTTTTTAAATGTTTTATGCCACGAGAAGACAGGAAAGGGTTCCTCTTACTGGCCCTACAAATAGTTCTATCTTCTCCTGGAGTGGTTTTTCTGGCCCTAGGCTTCTTGGCTTCTGGGGTTTCAAAATTTTTATCGTTTTATAAATAGGTTATAAAAAATGTTGAGATTTTTTTTTATTTTTTAATTATAATGCCATCACTGTATTCATTCCATATAAAAATTTAATTTGAAAACCCATTTAGAAATTCGCCGAAAGAACATCTTAGATAATGATTCGAGATTGTGATAATCATTCTAAGGCAGGAATAGATAGATTTTGAGGTCTTGAATATACTCCACGTTAAGGCCTCTGTAAGATTGAGATTTTTCTACTTTTTCTTGTACAAGGACACAAATTATGATTTGTCAGGATTTGGATTAAAGGCTGCTTAACTCATACCAGCCTTTTCCGTTGGGGTTTTTTTTCGTAAATTTTTTTGAATTAATTTTTCATTATTAAATTGAGAAGCTAACAAAGTTAAAAAAGGAAACATAGAAATTTGCAAATTTTTCTATCCATTTGTGGCATAACAATTAACAAATTCGCTAAACGTTGCATATTATTGGTTTTGACAGAATTATTATTTTTTTTTTTTATAAACGTATCTCGGAAAGTAATTTCCGTTCTTGCCGTCTTTCTGGTAGTAGCATAGTTCCACACAATAAAAAAATGTTTGGTCTTTGTTGGCAAACATCTAATCGAGGTGGTTTTTGACCTCCTCATTTAAGGTGAAGGTTTTACCGTCTAATAAATTTTACAGTGACCGGAACAAATAATAATCCGATGGTGCCAGGTCTGGAGAATATGGGTGGGTATGGCATTATATCGCATTCAAGCTGTAAAAACTTTTAGCGAGCGACTAAACTTGTGTGAGGTCCCGCATTGTGTTGGTGAAATACTACACCTTTCCTGTTGATTAGATCTGGCCTAATCTGTGGAACTTTGTTCAGTTGATGACAGTAGATTTCGAATTAATCGTTGTATTATTCAGTTAAAGCTCAAAAAACTAAACAGACAACCTCACCGTCCTCTAATTGTCAACTGTGACAAGTTGTACAAAATTGGTGAATATCTTCTTTGAAAATGGTTTGATCCGGTTTATGTATTTTGCTCCATGATCCCTTTTTCGTTGTCAGTGACGATGCGCTTCAAAAATGCAGCGTTTTCATGGCGTTTGAGAAGCAAATCGCAAAGCGACGACACAGATTTCTCTCTGTGAGAACATGGGACACCCATATATTGAGGTTCGAGAATAACCCCAGATATTTCAAGTGCTCATAAACTGTTGACTTGGATAAAGGTTAACCTTAATCCGATTTCACGTGTTATTTTGACCTCATTGTGTCTTTATCAGCTTCAACCGGCCTTCCCGTACATGGTACATCTCTTCGATATTAAAATTTGCATCGTCCCCAGTGATGATGTGCTACAAAAACGGGTCAGTTTCAGTTTCACACTTGGACTTATAATTGTCTCATTTTCACTACTTTTATTTTTATATAACATTGATTGTTCTTTTTTATTAAACGATTATAATTTCTTGACAAATAAAATAATTGTTGACGCTTCTATCACAATGTCACCAAAAAGTCATCAATATAGTCGACAAAACTGGTGACTTGGAGATACTTGTCGAAATGTTTCCTTCAGGGCAGTTACTAAATGAATGCCTAAGAATATGATTTTTGTGTTTGTTATTGTTGCTGCTTTTGTAGAATATTTAAATATTTTTTTTTTTAATTTTTATTTTAATTTTAAGAAAGCACAAAGTAATGAAACCTTTTATTATATATAGTTTATTATATAAATTTTTAATTTAATTTGTATTTACCATTTATTTTGTTTTTATTTTTTTTTGTATTATTTTTTAATGCTTTATTAAATATTTTATTAAGAAAATAAAATTTGCTTGCCATTTTTAGTTGTTAAATATATACAAAAATATAATAGTTTAATTTTATTATTATTTAAACATATTTTTTTTTTGTTATTCATTTAGTTTTTAATGTTTTACCTGTAACCAAATAAAATATGAATTTAAATTGTAATTAAAAATAGTAGACAAAAAAAATGTGTTTAAAACACATTCAAGAAATAAATAAAGCCACCCACCAACCATTATACTTAGAAAATTCGGTAATTAATCTACATTTTTAATAGCAATTAATTTAGTAATGTGTTCCTAAAACAAAAGAAAAAAAATTAAAAAATTTTATACCAAAATTAATGTTATGGAAGAAAAATATTATTTTTAATATTTTATTTTAATATATTTTTATATTTGTTTTAATTTTTCTTTTCTTTTTTGTTAATTTTAATTTTATATGCTCTAGTTAACATATCTAATTATCCTTACAAAAGTGCAATTACCAGAAAATAATAAAAAATTATTTTTTATTTTTATTTTTAATAACAATAATAACACTATGCGACAAAATAAAAAATAAAATAAAATAAAATACACCCGGCTAATGGTATAGTAGATAGTGTGCTGGCTTATTAGACGTAAGGCCCGAGTTCAAAATGAAAATATTTCTGTGGCGATCTCCTTTCAGCAGATTTCTGGCAAAAACTCTGAGAGTAAAAAAAATTACCTTAAAAAGCTTTTTAAAAATCTGATGTTCGGAGTCGACTTGCTGCCCACAACGTAAGTGGTGTGAGAAGCTAGTTCGTAACCCTAATTGAAGGGTTGACATGGTATAAGTTATGAATTTTGTTATTTGAAAAAAACTGTTTTTTTAGACTTTACGTACAAATTTTTTGATTAGCCAACTATTTCTGAATCGATGTCCAAAATTTAAACCTTATTAGAAAGAAGAGGTATGAGCCTTTAAATATACGATGTACACTGATCTTCATAAGTGAGTCAACACCCACTATAATATAAAATTTTCTTTTATAAAAAATATGCTTGTAGCACAAGTTATAGCCTTATCCCTTCTAAGATTACATACATATAAAATTGGTCATTACAACCCTTAAACCAGGATTACGACCTAGTTTCCCACGCCACTCATGTTGTGTATGTTAATTTTATACATGAGCGGCGTGACCAACAGTTTAAAGTCGTTTCCCAACGACAGATTTTTGAGAAAGTTTTCATGGCAAGTTCAGTTACTCTCAGAGTTTTTGACAGAAATCTGCTGAAAGGAAGTGGCCGAAGAAATATTTTTTCATAATTTCGTTTTGATGTCTGACGACGATGACGACCTACTATGCCGCCAAATATCTCCTGCAGAATATGCAATGTGGCATGAGCTTGTGTGGCATATAGTGCTGCTTTGTTGAAACCACAAGTCGTTGGTATGCAGATTAGAGATCAGCTATGAATCGTTTTTCCGCTAGTGAATTAACAGAATTGAAATTCAACTACCCGGATTCATTCGTACTCGCTACAACATTGATTTATATGTATAAGTAGCAATGAGTATGAGTACAACCTTGCCATTAAACTAACAACATTCGAAATATGTTTGATTCATACGCCTACTCATTCTGATTCATAAATTTAGAAAAATACTTATGTGATTCGAGTGGTTCGAATAGTTCATCAAAATTTACAGCCTTTGTTGTTGTTTGTGTATATACAAACAAAGAAGAAAGGAAAGACAAAGACAACAAGCAAAGCATACACACAATCTTGTTGTGAGTATAGTAGTGTTCGTAAGCGAATCATACTTATTTTGTGGTTCGTGTAAATGTTAAGTAGAGACGAGTCGAATTCAATAACATCATGCGTATTGTTAAGTATGAATACGATGAGTACTTCCAACTTTGAGTATGATTAGTATGAGTATGATATTAAAATAAGTATGAATGCGTATAAGTATCTGAAGTTATAAGTATGACTCGAACCTACACATCGTTTTGAATACTTATAGCTGATCTCTGCTTCCAATCAACAATGTGTTCGTACGCGAATCATACTTATTTTGTTGTTCGTGTAAATGTTAAGTAGAGACGAGTCGAATTCAATAACATCATGCATATTGTTAAGTATGAATACGATGAGTACTTCCAGCTTTGAGTATGAGTAGTATGAGTAACATGTTAAAATATATATGAATGCGTATAAGTATCAGAAATTATAAAGATGATTTGAATCTACTCATCGTTTTGAATACACGTTGCTGATCTCTGGTTCCAATCAACAAAACTCACAATCTACACTATGTATGCCATTAACTGGGTGTATATTCACTGTCGCACTGTGTAATTTATTCAATAAGGCTATTGACAAAATGAAAGAAAAAAACGTTAAAAGTCAAATCAATTTAATGTTTTCGTATTTAAATTTCGTTAAGCGTAAATAATTTAATTGTATTTTAGTAAAATTAATTTATTTAATTTGTTTTATTCTATAAATATAATTTATAGTTTTTCTTTTCTTCTCTTTTTATTATTTTCATTGTTTTAAACAAATTGCATAAAATAATTAATGTATGTTCGTAGATGTAATATTTTTTTATTTACTATTCATTTCATGTTTATTTTTTGTTCATGTTTTTATTATCAATTGTTTTTCATTTCGATGAGTATTGTGTTTATTATGTAATTTAGTCGTCGTGATTTATGTAAAATGTCATCAAATAAATATGCAATAATTGTTATAAAAATATAATAAAAAAAAAATATATAGACAGTGTAATATACATACATACATACACATGTTACATGAGAAAATTATTTATTATTTTTGTTTTCTTTATTAGTTTTATTTAATAAATTGAACGACTAGAATTAAACTAGTTGACCCGTGCGAATATTTCACACTGTTAGTTGTCCTTTTTGTAACATTTAAATGAAAATAATTAATAGAAATTTTATTAAAAGTGTAAAATATTAGAAATCATATATTAATACAAACAAAAATATCTTTAAACGTACGCACTCGAGAAAAAGTCACGTATAACTGCCCATGTGAAAAGACCGGTTCTGGTAAATACAATCCCAGCTTTTAAAGGGTTTGACCTTGTGTTTTGTTTATCGTCATAGCAAAAGCAACTTTCACAGGGAATTGTTTTCGTGTCATTCGGAAAGACACAGTTGCATCAGAAGGTATAAGGTTGATTCAGGGTATGAGTATAGTTTTATCGGTATGAATAATTTTTGCTGATATGATGTGATTTCCCCAGTTTGTTACGATTAGCCTGGTACCATTAATTAACCCCTGTTTAGCATTAAGATTTTTGATTAATATTATAATTGCATTTGTCTTTCCAAATGCATGTTATTTATATTCTTATGTTGCACGATATTTTTATTCTTATTTGCCTTAAAACCTTTTTAACTGTTAAATATCAGCTGACATCGTATTACTACACTTCATAAAACAAACAATGCCATGACATGGCTTTTACAACTTTATATAGAATAGTATTACAATTAAGCGACCCTGTTTATCGCAATTGATCTAACAACTACTGCAAAGTATTGCCAAAACAGCTTTTTACAACTTAATATGCATATTATATGCATTTAACTGCCATAGTAATAAACGGCATTATAGTAAATAGCGGTATTGCCAGAATGGATTTTAATACATACAATATTATGCATAACTGCCACACTTGAACAAAAACATATCGCTCCTTTATTGCAACATAGTCATATCTCAAAAAATTAAAAATTGTAGTTACTTAAGCAAAACTGTTGTTTTAGACCTTCTGTACATGTTGAAAAAAAAAATCGGTTTTATATCCCAAGTTGAACCGAAGTTATAGCAAAAAGTGTTTGCGGCAATTAGATCATAGGACTTATTTCTTGAAAACTTTAATCGCATTTTGCCAAGTTCAAGTTTTTTTCAGATATGACAATGTTGCAATAAAGGAGCGATATAATTATAGTGGCAATAGTATTATCATGCAGTTCTATATAAAATATAATTTTTATCAATGAAAATATTAATTTTTCAATTTCTAATTATTTTTCGCAATTAGTGTTAGATATAAGCTTTAAAATGAGATATCGGCCATTAAATTTGATGCGGTGGTACTAGAGATATTTCCAACCGACAAAAAAGTGCTTTAGAAATAATATATATGATTCAGTAAAAATGAAAACAATTTCTTACCGAATTGCTTCACACAAATGCCTGTACACCATGCAATCGTAGAATTTTTTTACCTTTTTAAAAACGTTTAAAATATGTGCTAGTTGATTGCAAACAAAATAAAAATAAATTTGTGCAGGTGTCCCTCGTATAACGCTGTGGTTACGTTCCAGGAAAATTCCGCGTTACGCAATTTTTGTTATAGAAGACTTAGCTTTCAATTAAAGGTGAAATTTAAGGGTTTGTTTTTTTTGAACGTCCCCGGCCTTACACTAACCCACCTTTAGCCGACCGCGGGGGCTCGTTCCCATTACGTAGGGACATGTACACACTACAGTCCGGACTGTAGCGGGTAAGGGAAAAGTTATGGCAACGAGAACATAAAACAGCTACAAAACTTAATCACAAGATGAACAAGGTAACAATAAAACGGAATTATCTAAGACAAGAACAAAAATACATTTTTATATAATAACTAGCAGAATGTACCCGGCGTTGCGCGGGTTATAAAAATAACAATAAATAAAAATCAGGTTTCAAAACCGGCTTCTTAAAAAATGCAATTTTTCAAATTATTCGTAAACCGGTTTGTTAAACAACCCAGTTTCTTGAATACTCTTAGTCCGAAATATAAATGCATGCAATTTGCCCGTTTTTTGCCCCCTTTCCCCTTTTTGGACCCTTTTGGTCCAACTTTATAAACGGAACACCTCCAATAGCTATTTGGGAAACTTAACTAAGCTAAATCGTAAAAAATTACCTATTACTATTTTTTCTCCATTTGTACCATTTTTTCTCCCGTTTTGGTCAAAATTTTGAAACGATTTATAGCCTATAACCTGCACCAATAAAAGCCCGATCTATATCACAAATTTCAAGAAAATTTATAAATTAATGCCAGCATATAAGCTACGTTTTATATTACAAACACTACAATTAAAATCTATAAAATCATAATCTAAGTTAAAATCGTAACATAATCTATGAAAAGGAAAATTACATCCATAGTTCGTTCTATAGAAATCTAAAGAAAGAGGACGATAGTGCCGTGAAAATCTTGCTGGAATGCTGAAATTCAGGTTACAAAGCAAAAACTCAGAATCGATATTACTTTTAACCAGATTAAAAACAAAACAAACCCCTAATACAGCCCTTCTACGTTCCAAAGTTGGAAGTTTTATTAAAGCTAATCTAGCCTCATATGACGGAAGCCCATTGGTGTAATCCCATCCTAAGCCACGTAAACAGAATAATAAAAACTGTCTCTGCACAGACTCGATTGAGTCACTACGACAACGATATTATGGATTCCAAATAACAGACGTATACTCCAAAATAGGTCTAACAAGTGAAATGTACAGTAGTCTTGTTGTATAAGGATCAATGAATTCCCTAGCCCATCTTTTCACAAAACCAAGAACAGCCCGAGCCTTGCCAATCATCAAACTAATATGATCAATAAAAATCAATTTAATATCCAATAATACTCCCAAATTAAGAAATGTAGTCACAGTTTCCAAAGGGCAAGAATTAATCATATAAGTGGACGAAATTTTGCCCCGTGAGAGAAGACCATGCAATTACATTTTCTCAAGTTAAGATCCATTAAATTTATCCTGCACCAATTTACAAACAAATCAATATTTCGCTGAAGAACAGCCTGGCCATGATCATCATCATCAAAAGCATAAAATAATTTAACGTCATCAGCATACATCAGAATATTACAATCAGAAATAGCAGAAGGAAGATCATTCCGAATATCAATAAACCAAATAAACTTTCCAAAATAAAATAGGTAAATAGGTAAAAAAAAATAAAAAAAAACAGTGAAAAAAAAAACAAACGGAAAACATAAATATTTACTGGCCTGTGTCACTTACTTCGAACATCATCTTATGGCGAAATAGCGATCGTATAACTGCATCAGAAGAAATTTCATGGGAAAAGTTTTCGCCGTTTGATAAAAAACATTTTGTTGGACGTTCTTCAAGTGAGATTGTGAAATCAGTTATCAGACTTTGTTTGGTTTTTTTCCTAACTGTTTTTCGTTTTAGTAATAGGGCGCTAGTAATAGGCGTGTTATACAAATCGAAATTTCTCATTGTAATGAAACTATTTTTTTTAAATTGCGTTTTTGACCCCTACTCATGCAGTGCATTGTGCAGGTTTTTAGGAAAGGTGGAAAGAGAGAGGGAAGATGCGAACGGTAAGGAAACGAGTTGCTGCTGGTGACTATAAAATGGTCAGTGCTATACCTTTACCATTAGACAGTCTACAGCAATCATTCCCAAGAAGCCCGCAGTTTCTCACACCACTTATGTTATGTGTGTTAATTTTATGCAGAAGTGGCGGGACCTACAGTTTAAAGTCGACTCCGAACAACAGATTTTTGAGAAACTTTTCAAGAAGAGAAAGAGAATAAATCGCTGAAAAAATACGAAAACGAGTTTGTAGAGATACTGCGTTATACGAAGGATAACCGTATTTGGTTTCTATTAAATTCTATATTGTACTATATTTTTGTGTGTCACTGTTTTCAACTTGGTGATACAACAATAATTTGCTTTGTTCGTTATTCTTCTCTGCTCACGCCCTTGGCGTAAGTAACAACACTTATTAGTTAGATCTCCATAGACGAGACCTTCATACCGTGACTGTTCTCTTCAAACGTAATGTGTCTTCACACAAGACTGACTGAATTCTTACTACTCGTTGCCTGCTTCTTCTTGCCTTTTTATATGCCTACTTAAACAGTCTGACAAAAATTTTTGAAGTAGAATGTTCGTATTTTCGAATGTTCGTTCGTTCGTTGATTGCAAACAAAATAACAATAACTTTGTGTTTAGCTTCAATTGAACTCTTTATTGTTTGCCCAATTTTTGTGTTCCACTGTTTCTAACTTGATGTATGTAACAAGTTTTACAATAATAATTGCTAGTTCATTATTCTTCTTTACGTAAGTAACAACACTTGATATTCATACATGGAGAAATTCATACCACAACTGTTCTCTTCACATGCAACGCGTCTTTACACAAGACTGACTGAATTCTTACTACTCGTTACCTGCTTTGTCTTGCCCACTTAAACAGTCTGACGAAAATTCTTAAAGTAGAATGTTCGTGTTTTCGCTTTGTCAAGAACTCTATCGCGACTTCATTGTTATTCATGTATTTTGTTTACGTTGCTTGTTGTTGCGTTCGATTACTTGTCTATCCCCTTAGCTTTCATAATCATGGTTTGTTGGTTTACTTGTAACAAGTTCATTGTATTTGTTTGTGTAGCTGTTGTTTATCTCGTTTTATTGTTCAACGATGGTAAATCGTTTCCATTTTCGTAACAATATGTATTTAAGAGTGTAAAATTTAAAAAATAAAACATTAAACAAAATTGAATACCTAATGATGTCTGTAGAATTTCGTTTCTACGGCATATGTATGGATGTATGTATGTCTTATCTAATATAATATAGGTAAATTAAATAGTTATTTTAACAATTTCCTTTAATTTTTAACGTATTAGTAAAACGAATAATTTATAAAATATTTATAAAACATGTGAATGTGTTAAGAAAGCTTTAATTTTATTTAAAACGGTAGTTAATAAAATGATTTTCCAGAGTATGTTCACTTTGTTTTATTTTAATTTCCATTTTTTTTTTAATTTTTTTTTTATTTTAATTTTATTTAATTTATTATGATTTAATAATTTTCTCTTATTTTGCAGTTTAATTTTTATGACTCTTGGCTATTTGTTATGGTTTCCCATAAAACTTTTATTTGGCCTAATAGGCCGATTGCTTATGTTTTTTTTCTTTGGCTGTAAGAACACCATCAGTACTGTATGGTAAAAACAGTATGGGATGTAAGAAGCTTAATCCTTGTTTCGCAAATATAAATTTTTAACTCTTCTCTTTTAATTCTGGCTATAATAAAAAATTAATAATAAATTCATAAAATTTTTATTTTCATTTACAGGTTGAAAATGGTGATCAATTAGAGGCGATTACTGTATCGCCTGGTATGCATCAAATGATGATACAAGGTGCTCCGGGTCAAGAGCCCCAGGTATTGCAGGTAGTTAGTCTGAAAGATGCTACACTCTTATCCAAGGCCATGGAAGCCATAACCAGTGGTAATGTCAAGGCTGACGATACCATTATAATGGAACAATAGGAGAATTTTACAAATGCCAAAAATATGATAAACAACGAGAAAACTAGAAGGTACTATAATAGTAGCAACAGCAGCAACAACAAAACTAATGTCATCAGAAATAAAGCTCAAAATTATTTTTTAGAGATTAAAAATTGAAAGCAGAAAATTAAGTGAAATTATTAATAAAACATACTCGTACATACATTTTGTTTAAGGGCATCCGTAATTTTAGGAGTGCTAAAAGATGTTTTTGAGAATTTTTTTAGTTCTTTTATAAATTCTAGCCTCTTGCCACTTTTGACGAATTGTTTTGCTTCACATTGTATTGCTGCAACCACTAGATTAACGGTTCAAATGATTTTATTCCAGCTAGCGACTACAAGGTGGTCTAATAATTAGCACACCCATCTAACTATACGATCTTTTTCCCGTAATAAACAAAAATTAAATGTTTTTTTCAAAATTTATTTAAGGGCAGTGTAATATTATATAGAGAAGTAGGACAAAGCCTAGCGGTTAGTGTGTTGGCCACGGTTCATGCCCCCCCGCCCCTGTTAAAACATTTCCAACTAACTAACAATATTTCTTCGGCGACTTTTTCTCAGCAGATTTCTGGCAAAAACTCTGAGAGGAAAAAAATTGCCATGAAAAGTTTCTCAAAAACCAGCCTATCGGAGTAGGCTTTAAACTGTGGGTCCCTCCTCTTATGGATTAAATTATCGCACACAACATAAGTGCTGTAAGAAGCTATGTTGTAATCCTCACTAAAGGCTTGCAATAAACAATTATGAATGTATAGGTTGCCTGATCACTGCAGCAGAGGACATAACAATTTTGAAAGCGGCGCCATTCTTGTTGAGTGGCGGCATTTCCCCTGAAAATTTCTCCTCGGATAGCCAGAACGCGATTGAGTCCCTATCAAACGTTGTTTCAACGCCCATCGCCCATGAATGTTGAGGGAATTTCGGATTATTGAAAGGTAACAACTCTTACATGGGTCCCATAACAAAGGGACCTTTTAGTAGGTACCTAAAGACTCGTCATTCACTAATCACTTCTGCAAAAGCTGTGGGTCTGAGGAGGATAAAGAGACTGTCTTAGAGCTCATGTGTCAGTGCCCTGATCTTAGCATAAAAACGCGGAGGTTTCTCACAAAGCTCTCTAATACAAAGACTGCTGCAATAGCAAGATTTATTTTGGACTTAGGAAGGTGTTCTCTAGGGAATCGTAGACCCCTCAGGTAGAATTAATTGTTGTATTACCATGGACCGAAATGCTGGCATAAGTGTGTTCGCCACCTTTACAAGAGACACTCTGTTGGACAAGTAGTGCCCCTTGGTCGAGGCTTTTCTCTAATAGCTGCAGTTGTTTTGTGATATTTTTAATGCGACACTATTATTAGATAATTTTTAGATATCTGCCATTAGTATAGTATGGGAAACTTAAAAGTTTTAATTTAGTAATCCAATAAAACAAAAACGGTTCAAAAGCTTCTGAAATTTAGTTTTTTGTTATGAAGTTCAATTGTTCCATTTAGAAATGGAATATGGCTGCCGTGGCACTCCTCACAGTTCCTCTTTCGATGGGACGAATTTTCGTGCACTTTTTCCTAAGTGTGAAGCTGGCCTTCAAATGCTCAAATGGTGCTGGTTTGTAGCCATAAAACTTTTCTTTAATGGTGACCCACAGAAAATAGATTTGTGGATTTACATCCAAATAGGGCAATTTTGCTTCCTAACCGTATCCAACAAAATGAAAATGAGCTTCTTCTTCTTTTTTTGGAGCAGTTTTACGTTGCCCTAAATTTCCAATAAATTCCAAACTTGCTTAAGCGTAAATGGATCCATTACGTCCATTGGAGATAATATACTGAATTTTGCGTCTTAATAGAATAACAATAACCATTGCCAGATTTGAAATAACAAATGGTTTAAATTTCTTTGAATATTTACTCTGATTTTGCGAAAGTTTGGCGTAAAGAAAGACTTTTTTACGCAGAAAGGTTTTTTATTTTTCATAAAATATTGTTACGTGTGAGAAACTAGGTTAATAATCCTGACCGAAGGTTTGTAAGGACCAATTATGTATGTATGTATTGTTACGTTTTTACCTTTTGAAAAACATATTTCAAACGTTTGTGTTTAGTTTCAATTAAATTCTTTATTCAACGGACTTTTTTGTGTGCCACTGTTTATAACTTATTGTATACAACAATAATTGCTTGTTTGCTATTTTACTTTTCATTCTTAATGCGTATGTACTAATAAAGCAGATCTTTACAACTGAAATCTTCACACACAACGCGTCTTTACTCAAGGCTGACTGAATTCTTACTACTTGTCGTCTGTTTTGTCTTACCTTTTTGTAAGCCGAGGTAAATAGTCTGATAAACATTTTTGAAATGAAATGTTCGTGTTTTTGCCTTCTCGAGGACTCTCGTAGTTTTATTGTTGATGTTCTATTTTGGTTAAATTTTTTGTTTCCCTTCCGTTTTCCGTTTTTACCTTTTTAAAAACGTTTACGTCGATGATTGCGAACCAAATAAAAACAAATCTGTGTTTATTTTAATGAAACTCTTTATTATTCACACTACTTTTATGTGCCACTGTCCACACTTAAGCAAAGTACGTAACAATAACTATAACAGTATGTGCTCGTTCGATACACTTCTCTGCTTATAACCTTTTTATAAGCAACAGCACTTGCTCGTTATTCTCTGCTTACAACCTTTTTGTAAGCACAACATTTCTGTTTGCGTAAACATTAACCACTGTTCGGTAGACTTTGCTACGGACGCAACTTATCTCCACACCGCGACTGAATAGTTCATACGCAACTTAACGCAAGGCTAACTGAATTCATTCTCAACTGGTTGTCTGCTGATGGTTCTCGAAGAAGGTACGCGTTCGCACCTTCTCGAGAATCCTATAGCTACTGCATCGTTGTTTCTGTACTATGTTCTCGTTGGTTGTTTTTGCGTTCGCTTACTTGTCTGTCTCTTTTTTTCTCATACTTGTTGCAGCTCGTTTACTTATACTAAGTTCGATGTATGGGTTAGTGTGTATTGACTAAATTTACTAAAAACTAAACCTTTTAAGAATAAAATATTCAACTGAAACTTGTAGGTAGATAGGTAAGCTAATTATGTAACCACCACTGTATATTTTCAGTATAAAGTAGGGAAGAACAGAATAGTCGCTAAAGAAACTTCAACTTGAAAGATGACATTGTTGCTGTCGTTGTCCTAACTTTAAATTTAAAAAAAATTATATTTTCATTATTGTCTGTCCGTCTGTCTACTTTGGATTTTTGTTTCATTGAATGTATGTATGTACATATAAATATTTTTTAAGTATGTTTCTTATTCTGTTAGGCTTAAAAAAAAAATTATGATGAAAATGAAAAAAGTTTTTTTTTTATAAGTACCTGAAAGGTGTTTCTATATGTATATTATTATGTTATTTAATTTATCTTATATTGTTTGTTTTTTATTTATTTCTTAAATATTTATTTTCATTTAAATTTTATTTAATTTATAAGTTTATTTAAGTTGTTCCAAATTAATTGTAAAATCTTAAGAAATTCAACACAATCGACAAAACTTAATCTCATATCGCTCATTTATTGCGTCATAGTCATATGTCAAAAAAACTTGAACTTGGCAAAATGCGATTAAAGTTTTCAAAACATAAGTCCTATGATCTAATTGCCGCAAACACTTTTTGCCATAACATCAGTTCAGCTTGGGATATAAAACTGATTTTTTTTTCAACATGTACAGAAGGTCTAAAACAATAGTTTTGCAGTAACTACAAAATTTTAATTTTTTGAGATACGACTAAGTTGCAATAAAGGAGCGATATGTTTTAAACGTTCAATTATAAACAATCCTTAAAGGACATCCTACTCCATTTTTTGATATAAAATCGTTATTAAGAAAATATCCACATAATCTTTTAAAAACGAATTAGAGCAGCAATGAGTGTTCAAAAAAAAAAAAATAAAAATGAGTAGAATCGAATCGTACTCATAATTTCTGATACTTATACGCATTCATACATACATACATAACAGGTCATTAGAACCCATCAGTCAGGGTTATTGACCTAGTTTTACACACCACTTATGTTGTGTGTGTTAATTTTATACATAAGTGGCGGGACCTACAGTTTTAGGTCGACTCCGAACGACAGATTTTATGAGAAGCTTTTCATGGCAATTTTATTTACTCTCAGAGTTTTTGTCAGAAATCTGCTGAAAAATTACGTTTTGTATTTTGTTTTGATGTCTGGCCTGGGACTCGAACCCTGGCTTTACGTTTAATATGCCAGCACACTACCTACTAGACCACGGCTTTATCTTGCCCACCTAAACAGTCCTGGAAATAGAATGTTCCTGTTTTCGTCTTCTCGAGTAATTTACCGAGGCTTCATTTGTTGTTTGTGTCTTTTGGTTGCATTCTTTGTTGTTGCATTCTGGCTTAATTGTCTATCCCCTTTTTCTTTCAAACTCACGGTTTTTTTTGTTTTTATAACTTTTAGTGATCGTCTTAATGTTAAACGATGTTACATCGCTTCTATTTGCGTAACAATATTATACTCATTTTCTGTAACATTCTGTTTTCTTTAATTCCAATTTTTTTTTACAAAAATTCAATCGATGAAGTCGATGAAAAATTTCCAAAAAAAATCTACTCTTGATACAACGCATACACACCAGAAATCAGCAATTAATAATTTTTTCGCTACTCATAAGTACTCATGTAGTTTTGAGTATGCGTGAATCAATAGAGTTGAAATTCAACTACTCTGATTCATTCGTACTCGCTACAACAATGATTTATAAGTACAAGTAGCAATGAGTATGAGTACAACGTTGACATCACACTCATAAAATTCGAAATATATTAGATTCATACGCCTGCTCATTCAGATACATAAATTTAAAAAAATACTTATAATACTCATAAATGATTCGAGTGATTCGAATTATCCATCAAAATTTACAGTCTTAGTTGTTGTTGCATTTACAAAAAAAGAAGAAAAAAAAAAAAGATAAAGACAGCAAGCAAAGCAAACACACAAGCTTCAAGGCGAATCATATTTGTTTTGTGATTCTTGTAAATGTTGAGTAAAGGGCAGTCGAAATCAACAATATCATGCGTATTATTAAGTATGAGTACGATGAGCACTCCAAACTTTGAATATGAGTAGTATGAGTGTGATTAAAATAAATATGAACGGGTATAAGTATCAGAAATTATGAGTATGACTCGAATCTACTCATCTTCTTGAATACTCATTGCTGATCTACGATACACACAACGTAAACAGCGTGAGAAACTAGGTTATAATTCCGACTGAAGGATTGTAATAACCAATTATGTATGTGTGGATATGTATCTACTTGTATATTGTAACCAGTATGGTGTAAAAGTTAAAATAAAGGACTGATCGCAAAGTCTCTTTTGGCCTGAATTTTCAAATTTGAATGGGTGGAAGAGCGTTTTAAAAAATTTTATATCAAATGGAGAAAGGATTGTGACTTTTGATTGTGATTGTAAAAAAACATTTTCAATATTTCTAGTCAAAGTTTTGTTGATTGTTTATTAAAATTTCTTTAATTATTTAAAGTAAACGAATCTAGTCATATACCACAGTTGTCGGCCAAATTATTAGACACAGATTCGTAGCTTTGCTTGCTATCTTCGGCTTTTTCTTTTTTTAAATGCAACAACAACTGAGACTGTACATTTTCATGAATAATTCAAGCCACTCGAATCATTTATGAATATTATAAGTAGTTTTCTTAAGTTACGAATCTGAATGAGTAGGCATTTGATTCAAACATACATATTTCGAATGTTATGAGTTCGATGTCAACGTTGTACACATAATTTTGGATCGACATTGTAGTGAGTACGAATGAATTAGAGTAGTTGAGTTTCAATACTATTGACTCACTTAAATTCAAAATTTTATGAGTGCTTATGAGTAGTGAAAAAACGATTCATTGCTGAACTTTGCATAAAGAGGAGACATGTGTTGGACACAAAAAATAATCTGGTTTTAATAGTAGCAACTTACTAACCATTGGTGGTTCACATCCGAATCACTTCTGAACGCTTTGCATGTAATTAAGCTACAATGTGCCTAATATTATGGCCAGCAACTGTTTTTATAAAGTGCATATATTATTTTGTTTAGTTGTTTTTATTTTGTTTTAATACGTTATACATATGCTCAAAATATATATATACAGATATGTATATATATATATATATATATACTATTTTTAAATAGTATACAGATTTAATAATAAAATTTAAATTCCATATAAATTATTATAAATTGTAAAGTTATTTATTTTCCAATATAAAAAAATTCCATTAATTATTGTAAAATTTATTTGACAACATTAAAAATAAAAATAAATAAAAAAAAAAAAATAATAAAGAAAAATTAAAATAAAATCTGTAGTTTTTCATTAATATTTATTGGTTTATGAAATTATAAAATAATTAAAAAATAAATTAATTATTAATTATAATAATAAATAATAATGCGAAAACTTACCAAAGCAGTATATAATAAATTAAATAAATAAACAAAAACAAAAATTTAAAAACCAAAATAATTAATTTAATTTAAACGTACATTGTTAAACATATTTTTGATTGGTGATTTATATTTTGATGAAAATTTTTGTAAAATATTTCAATGAATTGTATTCCCTTTAATTAATTATAAAAAAAAAAACAAAAATTAACAATCGTTTCACTTTGTAAATAAATATGATTATTGTAAACAATATTTATTATTCAATAGTTATCGATAAAACTACATTAACTCCAATACAGTGTGTAACAATAAAATTTGCATTAATCATACAAAAATAAATTGAAATACAAAATAAAACCAAATTATTGAAGCTTTCTTTCTTTCTTTTATTAGCTGAAGACAAAGGTAAAATATCGGTTTAAACTCAATATTTATGATATATTCGTGCTTTACATACATACATACTAGGATGCACATCGGGAAATCCCGAATCCCGAAATCTCGGGATTTTGTGAAAACCGACACACCTCATCGTACCATTGACTTCGTTGGGGTGGGCGTTCGTAACCAAGGACTGTTTCCGCAGTAGTGCGCAAGGAGTGGGAGATGTTGGCCCACAGTCCTCCAAAGTCGTTGAGATTAAATGGGGAACGACGGAGCTTATCCGAGAGTTGAGCGGAGAACGCCTCAACTGTCCTTTGTGATCGCAGCTTCCTGACATCCAGCTTCTGCAATATACTAGAGCGCGCCATCCTCGACGCGTTAATGCGCAATCGAAACTTGGCTGCGACAAGGTAATGGTCCGAGTCAATGTTCGGACCTCTAAATGTGCGTACATCTAGTACACTGGATACATGCCTTCCGTCAATCACAATATGATCGATCTGGTTGGATTTTGATCGATCGGGGGACATCCAAGTGGCCTTGTGGATGTCGAGATTTTGAAACCTGGTGCTACATACTACCACGTTACGCGCCGCGGCGAAATCGATCAGTGTCATACCATTGGGGGTAGTGTTCGCGTGGAGGCTGAAGTGTCCGACAGTGGGGCCAAAGATACCTTCCCGCCCGACCTTCGCTTTAAAATCTCCGAGGACAATTTTTGCGTCATGGGCCGTGCACTTATCATATATGTCCTCGAGTTTAGCGTAGAAGGCATCCTTAACCACATCGTCTTTTCTTCCATCGGGGCGTGGGCACAAATTATGCCCTGATGCAATTGTGGCTATTCTTTCGTTCACTGGCGTGAACCCAGAGACAAGCTGACGAAGTCTCTTATTAACCACAAATCCGCATGCGAATTCGTGCTTATCATCTTGGCAGCTGTAATACACATCGCAAGATGGTAGCCTTTTGCATTCTTATCCTATCCATCGCATTTCCTGTATGGCAGAGATGTCCGTCCTACATTTCATGAGAGCATCCGCCAGTTGGGCGAAAGCGCCAGCCCTATAAAGGGTGCTGACGTTCCATGTGCCTATTCTAAAATCGTTGCCCTTGAAACGTTTGCCGTGGTCGTCAACTTTAGAGGGAATCTGTTATTATTATAGTTATTGTTGTTATAGTTATTGTTATGTACTATGTATAAGTTGGAACAGTGTGACATAAAAGTAGTGTGAATAATAAAGAGTTTCATTAAAATAAACACAGATTTGTTTATACTTGGTTTGTAATCAACGAACTCGTAATTAAACGTTTTTAGAAAGGTAAAAACGTAACATTATTTTAAATAAATTTGATTGTCATTGTATTTTGAATGTTTATGATTGATATTATGGCCGTACAATGTTATACAGGGTGGCTGATATATAACGCAACAAAGTAAAGCGTTATATTTTTTTCAATTTTATTGTTCAAAAGCAAAAAATGGTGGAAATAATTTTAAAATTTTAGAATCAGTTTAGATTTGTTCGAATTGGAAACCTTTGGTACGGATTATAGCCTTCAAACGGTCGTCAAAGCCATTACAGGCTCCACGAAAGTAGCTCTGAAGTATTTTGGTCCATTCCTCGCGAAGCGCCGTCTTGAGATAATCGACACATTGGTATTTTTTTAGTGAGAATCTTACTCTCCAAAATGCCCCAGGCGCAAAAGCTCAACGGATTGAGATCCAAAGATTTTGATGGCCATTGTGCGGTAGAAATGAAACGAGGAACCTCCTTTTTAAGCCATTCTTGGTTGACGCGTCCTGGGAGTTCTGTTGGAATGCCCATGGTCCATGCGGCCGAAATGTTTGTCTGCCCAGGGCTTCAATACTGTCTTTAAGACATTTTTCCAATAATATTCAGCATTTATTTTGAACCCACGGAAGATGAATACAAGCGGAGAGCGACCATCGGCCGATACGGCGGCCCACACCATTACCATCGGTGGTGCTTGAGTTCGCGTGACCAATCGCAGGTGTGAATTTTCAGCTGACCTCTTTGACAAGTAAACCCGATCATTTTGTTTGTTCACAAACTGCTCAATTTGGAATGGCTTCTCATCGGAGAAAACCAAATTCGGTAACTGGCCACTTTCGTGGAAGCGAAGTAACTCCTTGGATCTTTCCAGTCTAACTTTTTTTGTCCATCGGTGAGATCTTGCACTTTTTGAAACTTCAAGGGCTTTAGTTCAAGTTCATTTTTCAATATGTGTTGCATCCGTTCACGCGATATGTTCAGCTTACGAACAATTTTTCTACAACTGCGGCGTGGATTTCGATCGAACCTGATCTTCACATTTCGTATCATTTGTGGTGTTGTTACCGTTTTTTTTCTGTCCACTTTTTGGACGCGATGCAACACTGCCAGTTTCATGGTAGCGAGCAATGGCGTGAGAAAGAAAAGATTTATTCACATTTAAATACTGGAGAGTTCTAACGATAGCCACCACTATCACGCTTGAATTCCATCACGAATAAGTTTTTTTCTAAATTCAATAGATCAAAATGCTTAAATAAGATTGTAAATAATAAAATGAACTGTCACTGGAATAAATCTGTCAGCTGTCAGACGAGTGGTTTACAAATAATAACAACCTGAAGTTGGTTGCAATACATATCAGCCACCCTGTAAATATTTTTTTTTTAATATTCGGACGGTCAATTAGTAATGTTAACTAATTAACTGTAAAATTCCAACAGCCTTCGTTTTATCCAATTAGAATCTTCTCAAAACGTTATTTAGGCTTCATCTATAATTTGGAACGTTTATCTTAAAGCGATGTCTAGTCGCAATCAAACCATACAAATCAGAAGAAATTATTAAAAATTTTGAAAATATACAAAAATTGTAAATTCAACAATTATTTTTTTTTAATCAAAGTAAAAAAATTAAAAAAAAGAAGAAAACATTAAGCCAGAAAATTGTAGTGCATTTGTCCTTGGATTACTTTATTAAAACGTAAGTAAGTAAAGCACTATTTTTCTTTGGAGTAAGTTTGAAACTAGGATTTTATATAATTTCACACGTTTTTGTGAGGCTTTGAAAATTTTAATGCGATCTAAATAATCTAATCTTATGGGATGTTATATATCACGTCCCTTTCCTCATTAAGGTCACGTGGATCTTCGTACTTTCCAAAGCAAACAACAAGAAATTTCAAAGACTTGCGCCCTAACTGCGATTCACAAATAAAAATTATTGCAATAATTTTGAATTGACACTATGCACCCGCGATTTATGGTAAAAGAAATAATTAATAATAATGCGCTAATATAGTTTTTATTTTATTTTCCAAAATAAATAATACTTTTCATTAAACTTTCCTAATTCATTTCGCTCAAAACTGTAAATACAGAATAGGCTGTTTTCATCACCTAAAAAATGAAAATTCTTTTTAATTAAACTCGTACATATCCTTACCAGGAATGCTTACTTTAACAAATGTTGGCAATCGCACTGGGATTATATTACCAGCCATTATGACGTTAGCATGCTGAGAGCGTTGCAATATAAAACGAAGTGCTCGTTGAAACTTCACATCACGGTCTATCCAATTACAGTCGTATATTGCATCAATTAATTCGTCACAGGCCTGGCAATACAAATCTCCATAATAACAAAGAATAAAGATTTCAAATGTTACGGCACTAAAGAAAATTGCAATATTGATTAGTTTTGACACATCCAAACCCACGTAAATCATATAAACCCCTATGGTACATTGAGCAAGGCCAGTGGCCACAAATTGTGCCAAACAGGTAAACGATATGGTATCCTGTATCGTAAGAAATAATCTGTAATCATAACACAATCTATTAAAATATGTTTTTATCATAAAAAAATTTCTAAAATAAATTTTTACTCGAATATAATTTTATGATCTTTGATGCAATCAATCAATTGCTGGTACAATTCAGCTTCGTTTGTGTGAACAGCAACATTTTTGCCTAAGGATTTTATGCGCAATGCCAAGGCTTTTATATGAGCTGTTAATATGACCAAATATGCCTGAGGGTAAGTGTCATTACCGAGATCCTGCAATGCTTGCAGTGTTAAACCATACAATTGGTATGTATGGGCATAAAGAAAATTACTCTTTGATGCCTTCCAATCCCAAGGAAACCAGGCAGGATACATTAGCATGCGTTCGTTGGATAGATAAACCACCAATTGGCTGGTGATAATAGCAACACAAAATAAACGTAAAAATATCGTAAAACATTGTCTAGCTGACTGCATACCCTTTTTCAATACATCCAACTCTTCTGTTGTACTCACTCGGGCATCTAATCGCTGTAAGATGGTGCGTACCTTAAGCAGTTTATGGCGAACCACAAAAACATTTACGAACTTAATATTGCAAATCACATCGGTTGTTGTCATATAGAGATTTTCACATAATTCGGTTAAATTTTTCGAAAGTATGAGATTGACAATCAATGTTGTGGGGAAAAACAGCGTAACGGTCACATTTATAAAAATCGCATAAGCAATGTACGGCTTAAACCATTTGGAGTCACGTTTTGGCGGTTGTAAACCGAAAAATTTCCATAAAAGCCAGTGATTCTTAAATGCCTGCCAGGACTCAATATGAACGGAATTCATTTTCACTCGTTGCGATTAATGTTAATGGCGTTCTTGTGTGTCTCTTACGAAGAACAAAGTGTGAAAATCGTTTTTATTCGTTCAGCGTATAACTTTATTTGCAATTTAATGGCAGCGTTGAATTGATGGCATTTTTATACGATTCTATTGCATACATACATATATATGTGTGTATGTGTTTATGTGCCAACTATACGAGCAAATAATAGTCGGTTGCAAACGAACCCATTAGTATGTGTGAATATGAATGAAATCCGTAACACTTTTTAACAGCATTCATGTGTTAGTGTATCACACAGTGGTGCATGCCGAAATATTTTTAAAATCAGTCTTTCTTTACTCTTATTGGTATTGATACTGACTTTGCGGAGCATTGAACTTTAAATGTATTGGTTTCTCATGCTATTCATATGCAATTATTCTTATCAACAATATTGAACAACCAAGTATGGATTATCAAACGTTGTTAGAAAATGTGAACATGGTGTTGGATGTACTACTTACTACAGAATACAAGACTAAGGGTCATAATTACAGCTTCCCGTTAAACTTAGGTTTAGTTAAAGTTAACTTTAACTAAAGGGAACTGCAAAATTGCCTTTAACTTATTTTCGTTATTAAAACCTAATGATAAATATGGCAGTGCCGGAGCAATGTCGTTAACAGAACTGTACTCGTAAACCATTGTACAACGGTATAAAAGAGAGTTGTGTGAAGAGCAAAACAAAAATATTGTACTCTTCATAGAGTCACAACATGCTTTCTTTTTTTGCTCATGGCAACCGAACATCTTCGTCGATGCCAACATTGCCAGTAACTATTTTAAACTTTTTATTTCTGGGGAAAAGTTGCCGTGGTCTAGTGGGTAGTGTGTTGGCTTATTAGACAAAATACCCGGGTTCGAATCCCACATCAAAACGAAAAAATATTTCTTCGGCGACTTCCTTTCAGCAGATTTCTGGCAAAGACTCTGAGAGTAAAAATTGCCATGAAAAGCTTCTCAAAAATCTGTTGTTCGGAGTCGACTTTAAACTGTAGTTCCCGCCACTGATGTATAAAATTAACGCGCACAATAAAAGTGGTGTGAGAAGCTAGGTCGTAATCCTGACTGAAGGGTTGTAATGGCCAATTATGATATTCATATGGCAATACTGAAAATGTAGCGTACAACACAAAGCATTGTTCCACATTGAATAAATGAGAGATGCACATTTCAGTGCACCTGTAAAATCAAGAGCAACAGAAAAGTGTGCACTACAGTATTGCATTCGGTGAAGAGTAAGCTAGCAGACTAGTGCTCACTTTGTTTATATGTATTTGAAGTTGCCATATTGAAAGTAATATGTAATATGGCCAGTTCAAACATAAACTTAACTTTAAAATTTACCGGTAGGATGACCCTCCCTTTAGCTTAACGCTCAATTCTATCATATTGTCCACTTATAATAATGAAAAACAATTTATCTGCCCGTTAAAATACTCCCTTTAGTGTGATAATAATTTACTGACTGCTATCAAAATCTGTGTAAGTCATAGGAAATCTTATGCAAATAAAATAAGCGGTCATAATTAATTCCTATATTTGAGTCGAGTTGCCAAAGAAGCTAAAAATGTCGTGGTCACTTACTGGATTTCGTTGCAGAAGAATATTAAAAGGCACTATCCGCCTTTTTATTAATTTATTCATTGTTTGATTTCTTGCACAAGATCACAAGTCTTACAATCCTAGTGCGGAAATATTTAAATGCTCAGAATGCTTGTCTTGGCAAGTAAATTTCTTATTTTGACTGACATATATAATTTGATCACCTATAAAGTTTGCAGTTTCAAATACGTCTGCGCAACTGAAGCACCGGTTAGTCAAACGTTCACGGAACGTATGTTCGTTTTTAGAATACGAAAAGGTTTTAGAGCGATTACCGAACCTCAAGGTAATTTCGGTAGGCATTTACGTTACTCTTTATATGCTAAAAACGAATATACATTCTGTTGAAGTTTGGGTAACCGGGACTTGTACATAGTTAAACCAGGACAGATTGTTGTTAACAATTATATCCAAGTTTTTAGCCACCTGAGTGAGTACAACTTGAACTTCGTATTATTTTCATGTTAAAATTTACTTGTTTGTGTGTACATTAGTTGAAACGTATCAAGGTATCATTATAGGATGCAGAACATTGTCCAGTTCCAGAAATGGTATGATTTCAGCTTACATTTCAATAGAAAATAGCTGGCAGTGATAATTGTGGTAAAAAACTTGTTATTTAAGCCTGTAAGACTGATGATAATGGTTTACGGCACCTGGGAAAACGCCACTCAGGTTTTCACTAACCGGGATAGATCACGCGGTTTTGGCCTTTTCAGAACAACACTTTGTAACACTTTGTAGGCAAAAAAATTGCTATTAGAATTAATGCCAGAAATTGTCCAAGAATGTCAGTTGTCTCTGAAGGTGATTGCGATAGATTATTCTCGTTTAGATTTCTGGGCATGCAGATATCGAATGTAACGTTACGGGCGATGCACTTGCTAAATAACCCCGGAAAATTCAAATGAATTTCTACATTGACCAGCAAATGGTCTTACCAAAACTCTATTCATCAACAAAGGTAAGATGGGATAATGAACCTAATGGTTGGGACATGAATATATATAGAATAGAATTTGTAGTAAATGTATCTAAATTTAATCTAAAGAACCTGATAGTAGGGTGATTTTTTCTTTTTTAGGATTCAAAATGCCTTTGTACTTACAGTGACCGTCGTCAACTGCGTCGAGTGGTGCTTCCACTAAAACAATCCCTCTTCCTCTTCTGGAGATACTCCCTTCCCGGGACGGCTATCTGCATTACTTCGGGAAGGCCTCCGAACGACGTCCATTTTAGTACCGTTGTCTGTTGGATCGTCTTCTCATATATCATTTCATCTTATTGTATCATGGTCTACGTTCTTCCTGCGGAGTACACATTCAATGTATCTTCACACAGTGCTCCATTTCGTCTCTCTTTCGAGCATTGAGTGCACAATATTGCCGGGTGTAATTGGTCATTACAACCCTTTAGTCAGGATTATTAACTTCGTTCCTCACACTACTTATGTTGTGTGTGTTAATTTTTATACATAAATGGCGGGAACTACAATTTAAAGTCGACTCCGAACGATAGCTATTTTGAGAAACTTTTCATGGCAATTTTATTTACTCTCAGAGTTTTTGCCAGCAATCTGCTGATAAGAAATCGCCGAAGAATACTTTTTGTATTTTAGTTTGATGTCTGGCCTGGGACTCGAACCATGGCTTTACGTCTAATAAGCCAGTACACTACCTAGTAGATCACGGCGATTTCAAAAAATAGTTAGTTTCCCCAAAATTTTTCCGTAGCCATGCCTCTATAGACGTAATAAGTTTACCAGTCCCATCTTCTGATTCTTTTCTCACTCCATCTACCATCGTCGTAGTGTTTGAGATTTGAAATCTAAGCTACTAATGGCAAGATTTCCCTCTTCGTTTTCCAAGATTTTCTTCGTTGAAATGCCAGTAGGTCAATAGGTATCTCACAGACAATCACGAGGACAGCGGCGCCCGATATGGTGTGGTAGGGCGAGGCAACTCTTAGTGCCGCTGTTCGCTGCACCGCTGCTAATATTTTCCACTTAGATAAGTGGTGTGAGAAGCTGCGAGCTTCTTGGGGACGATTGCTGTAGAATGTTTAATGAAGAAGGTATAGCACTGGCCATTTTATAGTCACCGTTCACATCTTCCCTCTTTCAACCTTTCCTAAACCTGCACAATGCACTGCATGAGTAGGGTCATCCCCTGAGTCCAGGTTTAATAATAAAAAAAAGATTTAATCAACAGCGCATCTCCCCATATCTCGCTACCATACAGTAGGATGTTGACACCAGGAAACTGGGAATATTTCACAACAACTTCTGCAGAAGTTGTAACGCCTAGGAAGAAGAGGACTCCAGGGAACATCTTCTGTGTTCATTGAGGTGGCTGTCAGTTTAATCTAACATAAACTACATCTACATTACTTTTTTAAATTCCTTCCTCTAATTTTATGTACTTTGTAATGCTAACTTCATTTCATCATATTATACCACAGTGCAATTTAAAATGAGACTATTTTTAAACGTTTTTGTTGGGCACTAAATTATCATCGTATTATTGTATTAAAAATTTTAAATTGCAGTTCAATTTCGAACTCAAATGATTAATTTTTAGTATCTACTTTCACACAAAAGTCAAAAATAATTTAAATTAGGTTTTTAATTTTTTTAATATTATCGACCTGCTATATAGAGTTCTTCTATACTGAGGCCAATCAATTGGCACTTCATTACTGAGCAAATTACAGTCACCTGCTTAGTTACACGCTTTGAAATACTAGTAGTTGGAAAGCAAATGAATTTTTTGATTGCTTGAAACTCATTAAACATGAATTTTTTTCATTGACTCTATTGTTTTTGACTGAATTTGAAAAGTTTAAGTGGGTAGGTAGGTTGGAAGGAGACTAAATAATTCATGGTATCGTGTCCATTGTCATACAGATAAGTAATGAATAAGGATTTTAGGGCGTGCAGTAGTGAGGATGCAAACCATACTTTCTGTAGCAAGTCTGTATCTAAATTTCGCACAAACTTCTCAAATATTTGATATCCAGCTTATAAAAGCTTTGACATAAAAAATGTTGCATTGTTTCGATATCTTTATCACAACCCTGCATTCATTATATTCTATTGCGTTTATACGGTTCAGTTGTACGCATGGGACAAAATGTTTCGTAAGCACTCTCTTCAAGTATCAAGTATTCAAGTCGCCTTTAACGCGACTAAATATCCCCATTTTTCTCCCCTTTTTTTTTAAACCAGCACTCAGGGGATGACCCCTACTCATGCAGTGCATTGTGTAGGTTTAGGAAAGATAGAAAGAGGGAAAATGCGAACGGTAAGGAAATGAGTTGCTGCTGGTGACTATAAAATGGCCAGTGCTATACCTTCACCATTAGACAGTCTACAGCAATCATTCCCAAGAAGCCTGCAGTTTCTCACACCACTTATGTTGTGTGTGTAAATTTTATACAGAAGTAGCGGGACCTACAGTTTAAAGTCGACCCCGAACGACAGATTTTTGAGAAACAAGAAGGGAAAGAGAAGAAATCGCCGAAAAAATACTTTTTTTTGTATTTTTTTATTTTTGATGTCTGGCACGGCACTCGAAACCTGGCTGTTCGTTTAATAAGCCAGCACACTACCTACTAGACCACGGCGACTCCATTTTGGCAGGGTCGTAGAGTATTTCCGTTAATGACGTTTGCGTTGTTTTTTGTAGAGTGGTTTTTAAGGTATTAACGAAGTCGCCGTGGTCTAGTGATAGTGTGTTCACTAATTAAACATAAGGCCTCGATTCAAACTCCAGGACAGACATTTTCAAAAAACGAAATATTATTACGTTTTTACCTTTTAAAAACGTTTGAAATGTGTAATAAATATGTAATAAAAATAAATTTTTGTTCAGTTTTAATTAAATTCTTTATTATTCGCCCAATTTTGCTTGCCACTATTCACAACTTGATGTAAACAAAAACAATTTAGTTTGTTTGCAATTATTCTTTACACTTTTCTGCGTAAACATTAACAATTGTTCGACAGATCTTTATAACGGAGATATTTAAAGCACGATTATTCTCTTCACACAAGGCTAACTGAATTATTACTGAATTTTTACTGATACCGTTGCCAGCTTTGTCTTGCCTTTTGTATAGCCGACTAAACAGTCTGATGAATATTCTTGAAGGAGAATGACTTTGCCTTCGCGAAATTTCTATTAATGTAAACATGTTGTTTATGTTATTGTTGTTTATGTTTGTTTACGTTGTTTACGTTTATCTTTGCAGTGTCGTCGCAGGGAGCAGTGGCGAGGATGATGCCAAATATTGAAGGACCAGGTCCATTCAAGAGGAGGATAATTTCAGCGGTAGTAACGTCCATAATGCTGTACGCGTGCCCCATATGGTCGGAGGCATTCTCCGTGGGGACGACAAGTAGAATACTGTCCTCGATGTATCGTCTAAGCGCGATTAGACGGATAAGTAGCTTGAGAACAGTGTCTGATGAAGCGGCATTGGTATTGGCAAAGGCAATACCAATACACATATTTGCGGATAAGATGAGGCGGATATACTTTCGCCGTCTCTAGTATCCAGGATGGATAGCGGATATAAAAGCGGATGGCAGTCACGATGAGATAGCAGTTGAAAGGGAAGATGGATATTTCACATTGTCCCTTCTATAACCCTTTGGATGGAGCACAAACATTGCGTGATGAATTACAACGTGACGCAGTTTCTAACTGGTCATGGACGTTTTAGGAAATACCTGCACAGATTTGGACATGATACTTCCCCTATGTGCCCAAACTGTGTAGATGAAGAGAAAGATGGGGAGCATATTCTAACATGCTGCCCTAGATTTAGATGGCCCGGAGAAACTAGATTAGGACCAAACAGGCTCATGGAGGATCTGCTGAACTCTGGAACGCTATGGAACCAATACAGCCAGTAAATGGCCGAAGTAATGATGGTACTCTGAAGGTTGGAGGAACGAAGGCGAAGTTTGAGATAACGTGATAAAACTTTCAAGCTAACCAGCCCTCCGCGATGTAATACCTTACGGCAGTCTCGCGGAGGGAGAGTGGTTAAAGTGTGTAGGGGGTAAGGTTAGTACGTTAGCAACAGTGATGTCGGAACAAAAGTATCTTTCGAAGATTTACCACCTCCGGCTCAAGGCAAAAAAAGAAGAAAAAAAAAAATCTTGCAGTGTTGTTGTTGTCTGTTTGTTTACTTGTTTATCTCTTTTTATACTGATGTTGTTGCTTATGTTTTTGTTTATTTGTTGATCATTTAAACAAGTCGATTGTTTTTGTAGCGTTTATTCTTGGATTTTGGATCCCTATCGGTTCTTATTTCTTTTAGAATGACGTTTACCAGGCCATCAATGTCAATTGCGAGCATTATACGTTGATGATTATCATTTTCTTTTGGCCTGAATTGAATTATCTGGACATCCGACATTTGCACAACGATGGGGCTACAACAGAGTGGAACTGAGTGCCCTAGGGAACATTAGAGATAATTTGTGAACTGGCCATCGAGGTCTTACGTTTTGACATCGTTAGACATTTTTGTGAGATTCTCTTAAGTTGCATGCGAATATGCCACAAACCACAGAGGTCTTCAAAGCCAAACATAACCCATATTACAGGTCAAATTCAGCGTCAGGGTCAATGAATATTTGAGATTTCGGATTAGCTCCGAACAAAGAAGACGGCGGATATTTGCATGATGTCTTATGAATTATTGCTGTTTGTTTTGAGGAGCGCTGTGATTTATGGCTTTTTAGGATACAACCAGTTCACATCACTTCTACGTGACATATCTAGGCTATCACGCAGAATATCTAATGTGGTATGAAGTGTGTGGCACGTAGAGGCACAATTTTGTTTACTCACGTACTTATTTACGCAGAAATGCGGCTTATCGCTGAAGCTGATTTATCAAGGAAAATTAGGTTAATTACCAATTTCTCCAGTGCCCTATCAGACTTACATCGTTGCCAATGGTTACCCATGGTGCCAAATGACAATTTAATTAACAGATATGGCATCAACAAAATAAACGTTATGAACTATTTTAAAATTCGGGGGCTCGAGTTGCAAGGCCCTATATTTTATGCAATTCAACGTTGAAACTTTAAAGACACTTTTGTTGTAAGAGTAAAATTTTAAGGCAAAAATTGTATAAAAAAAGTATAGGAATAGAAACATCGTAGATTGTCTGTTGCCTTAATAGACATTAGGCCACGGTTCAACAACTATACACATCAAACAAACCTGAAAAAAAATGTCTTTCAGCAAGCAGTCTGCTGGAAAAAATTCTGAAAGTAAATTAAATTGACATGAAAATATTAATTAAAAATCTGTCGTTCAGAGTCGACTTAAAACTGAGACCTACAGCCCCTTACACGTGAGAAGCTAGGTCGTAATCTTTACTGGGGGGTTGTAATGACTAATTATGTGTGTGCGTGTTTAGGGCCAAAATAAATACTGAAATGTTAGACAATTTTCAAACATGAAATAAACAAGTATAAATAGGGCGAAGGATAATGTTGCCAGTCTGTTATTAGTCACTCTGTTAGTGTCAGTTAGCAGTAGTTCGAGAGTTGGAAAAATAATATAAGAAGCTTTGCAATTTTTACTACATTACATATATATATTGACAAATTTATTGAAATATTTTTAGGTTCTACAGTAAGACCCCGCTTAACGCTATCCCACTTAACGCTATCTCGGTGCTTCAGTATTATTCGATAGTATTGGGATTCCCCTAAATCGCACACTGTTGTATACATATGTGTTTATATGAAACGGTCATACACCAATCAAAAGTGGTGCACTATATAGCGACAGTGTACTGTACTATGTATATATCTTTTCCAACGATCTTTTGTTAGTCTGTTCAAAATAAAGATTCCAACTGTATTTTATATGTACGTGTTAACTTGCCTCGTTTAACTTTGTTGCGTTTAACGTTGGAAAGTATTGGAATGTATCCAACGAGTTAAGCGGGATCTTACTGGATTTTATTATATTAACATGCACTCTTCATTAAATATCTTTAATTCATTTCGCTCAAAACCGTAAAAACGGAATAGGCTGTTTTCATCACCTAAAAAATTTTAAATATTTTTAAATAAACTCGTACATATCCTTACTAACACTGCTTACTTTAACAAAAGTTGGCAATCGCACCGGGATTATATTACCAGCCATTATGACATTCGCTTGCTGAGAACGTTGCAATATAAAACGAAGTGTTCGTTGAAACTTTACATCACGGTTTATCCAATCACAGTCGTATATTGCATCAATTAATTCGTCACAAGCCTGGCAATACAAATCCCCATAATAACAGAGAATAAAGATTTCCGATGTGACAGCACTAAAGTAAATAACAATGTTGAGTAGTTTTGAGATGTCAAAGCCTACATATATCATATAAACCCCTATGGTACATTGAGCTAGGCCTGTGGCCACAAATTGTGCCAAGCAGGTAAACGATATGGTATCCTGAATTGTAAGAAATAATCTGTAATCATAACACAATCTATTAAAATATGTTTTATCATAAAAAATTTCTAAAATAAATTTTTACTCGAATATAATTTTATGATCTTTGATGCAATCAATCAATTGCTGGTACAATTCAGCTTCGTTTGTGTGAACAGCAACATTTTTGCCTAAGGATTTTATGCGCAATGCCAAGGCTTTTATATGGGCTGTTAATATGACCAAATATGCCTGAGGATATGTGTCATTACCGAGATTTTGTAATGTTTGCATTATTAAGCCGTACAATTGATAGGAGTGGGCATAAAGAAAATTACTCTTTGATGCCTTCCAATCCCAAGGAAACCAGGCAGGATACATTAGCATGCGTTCGTTGGATAGATAAACCACCAATTGGCTGGTGATAACAGCAACACAAAATAAACGTAAAAATATCGTAAAACATTGTCTAGCTGACTGCATACCCTTCTGCAATACATCCAACTCTTCTGGTGTACTCACGCGGGCATCTAATCGCTGTAAGATGGTGCGTACCTTAAGCAGTTTATGGCGAACCACAAAAACATTTACGAACTTAATATTGCAAATCACATCGGTTGTTGTCATATAGAGATTTTCACATAATTCGGTTAAATTTTTCGAAAGTATGAGATTGACAATCAATGTTGTGGGAAAAAACAGCGTAACGGTCACATTTATAAAAATCGCATAAACAATGTACGGCTTAAACCATTTGGAGTCACGTTTTGGCGGTTGTAAACCGAAAAATTTCCATAAAAGCCAGTGATTCTTAAATGCCTGCCAGGACTCAATATGAACGGAATTCATTTTCACTCGTTGCGATTAATGTTAATGGCGTTCTTGTGTGTCTCTTACGAAGAACAAAGTGTGAAAATCGTTTTTATTCGTTCAGCGTATAACTTTATTTGCAATTTAATGGCAGCGTTGAATTGATGGCATTTTTATACGATTCTATTACGTATGTATATATGCATGTATGCATATATTAATGTGTGAGTGTATTTATGTATGTATGTATGTATGTGCCAACTATACGAGTAAATAATAGTCAGTTAAAAACGAACATATCCATATTGTATGGATACATGTAAACGTGGTTGTATTACAACACAGTGGTTATTGAGGAATATTTTTAAAACCCTGGACACACAGAATATTTTAAAAGTATTTTTTTGAATCTTTATTCTATTATTATTGAATCTTTCTTAATGAAATTTACAATAGTTTTCAAATTTTAAATCTAGTTTTGAAGGTTAATAGTTAGCACCAGCGTATCTTAAGATAATACTATTCTACATTAGAAATTATGATCAGTGCAGCCGTCAAGCGAAGGCTCAATGTGTCACTTCGTTTTAACCTCTGATGGCCGTCGAAATAAAGCAGATTCCTTGCCAATGCCTTGTGGTGAATCGTCAGTTTAACGACGTATTTTATGGCAAATTTTTTAATTTCTTTCTGAATTGTAGAAATATTGAGATCTTTATGGATATAGTCTCTACGAACATACCATGGAGCTTGGACTGTCTTCTTTGTAATTTTGAAATATTAGACTACGCGCTGTGAAGTCGCCGTAGTCTAGTAGGTAGTGTGTTGGATTATTAGACATAAAGCCAGGCTTTGAGCCTCAGGCCAGACAACTAAACAATATACAAAAAGTATTTCCATGGCGACTTCCTCTCAGCTGATTTCTGGCAAAGACTCTGAGAGTAAATGAAATTGCCACGGAAAGTTTCTCAAAAATCTGTCGACCCGCTACTTATGTAAAAAATTATCACACACACAACATAAGTGGTGTGAAAAGCTAGGTCAATAATCCTAACTGAAGGGTTGTAATGACCTATTATGTATATATGTAGACTCTCGAACACTGCCCCAAAGCTGAATGCCGTTGATCCATATTGGCTTTAGAATGCATTTGTATAAAAGAACCTTGTATTCAAGGTCTAATGTTGAATTAGGATCAATAATCCAATGCATTTAAGCGGATTTTATCTTAATGGCAGGTAATTTCGCCTGAATGTGGCGGAATCATGTTAGAAGCCGGTCTAAGTGGACTCCTAGGTATTTGCAGTGATTTTCTACAGGGACATCAATATTATATATTTTTATTTGTAGACAAACTTGTCTTCTTCTTCTGAGTGTGAAGGTTATTTGAGCACACTTGGATGTATTTACGTTTATTTTCCACTTTTCAAGCCATTATTCTAAATCGTATATGTGCGACTACAGTTGTGCTACATTTGGATCCTTGTTGACTCTTATAAATGTAGTGACGTCTGCATATGTTGATGTGTAAGCGTTAGGATTTCTGGGCATGCCTGATGTATAAATTAAATATAGAATTGGGCCTAGTGTGCTTCCCTGGGGGACACCTGCAGAGATCTTTTTGGAGCTTAAAAGTTCTGTCAGTTAAAAAGCTTTTAAGAAGTTTGTATGTGTTTTCGGGGAGCAGTCGTGATATTTTTCTGAATAGACCATCATGCCAAATGTGATATGTCGATTAAAAGAGCTGAACAATATTGTTTCCTTTCAAATTCCGATCTAATTATAGTGACGATCCTATGAACCTGCTCAATGGTGCCGTGAAATCCAAACTGATGTTCAGATCTCTGACGCCTAATTAGAAACACGTCGTTGTCCATGGTCGTCCGTGATAACAAACGACAATTTATTTAACAGATTCGGCATCAGACAGATGGCCGTTATCAATGTTAATACTCGAAAGCCATTTCACTTATTATATAAACTCACTAGTCGAGACACTGGACAGATCTGTCTCGACATGGATATACATTTGTAGAATAGAATTTTAATAGAATCTATCAAGATTTTATTTAAGGATACTGGCCTCTGCGTGTTTATGCCAAGAGACTGGGAATATCTTATAACAACTTCTGCAGAAGATGCAATGACTAGGAGTAAGAGGACACTACAAATCATCTTTTGTCCCGATTGAGGTGTTTAATAATAAATAAATAATTGGTAATACTAATCTCATTTCATTATATTTTTATGAAAATGGAAACGGTGGCACAAGCTACACAAAGAAATACAACGAACTTGTTAGCAAGTAAACCAACAACATGAGTATGAAAGAAAAGACGACAGCCAAGTAAGCGAGAACGCAACAACGACGAATACAACCAAAATACGCAAACAACTGTGAAACTACGAGAGTTTTTAAGAAGGCGCAACAAGTACATTCTACTTCAAGAATGTTCATCAGACTGTTTACGTGGACCTAGAAAAAGGCAAGACAAAACAGACGATGAGTAGTAATAGATCAGTTAGTCTTGTGTGAAGATGCATTGCATGTGAAGAGAATAGTAGCGGTTTGAAGATCGGCGTTGAATAGATCTCTGTTGTAAGCAAAGGAGAATAGCAAACAAGCAGTTATTGTTGTACTGGGGAAGTTGTAAACAATAAATAGTTAAATTGAAAGAAAACACATATTTGCTCATATTTTAAATGTTTTGAAAAAGTTAAAATAGTGACAATATCATACCACAGTGCAATCTACAATGTGTCTATTTTGAAACGTTTTCATTTGGCATTAAACTATCATCGCATTATAGTTTTGAAAATTTTAAATTGCAGTACAATTTCCAATTGAAATGATTAATTTTTAGTTGCAACTTTCGCATAAAAGTCAAAAAGTTGAAAACTATTTAAAATTAGATTTTTAATTTTTTAATATTATCATCCTGCCACATAGACTGCTATATACAGAGGCCAATCAATTGGCACTTCATTAAAGTGAAAATTGCAATCAGCTGCATAGTCTCATGCAAATGAATTTTTTGATTGTTTGAAACTCATTAAACAGGAATTATTTGTTTCGTTGGCTCTATTACTTTTGAATTGATTTAAAAAGTTTAAAAATTATCATTGAAATTTAGAAAATAATTTTCGTAAAACTATTTCTATTAAATTGTAAAGGTTTTCTGAGAACGGTCATAGACAACTTGAAATTGATTTTGATACAGCGAAAGAGAAAAATTTGGGGTAATTGCAAACGAGAAGTATGTTGGCTTACACGGTGCGGTAGTCAAAATACACCCAGTTAATGACATACAGAGTGGCTAATATATAATGCAACAAAGTAAAGCGTTATATTTTCTAATTTTATTCTTCAAAAGCAAAAAATGTTGGAAATTATTTCGAATTGGCCACCTTTGGTACGAATTATGGCGGTCAAACGGCCTACAAAGCCATCATAGGCTCCACGAAAGTAGATCTTCGGTATTTTGGCCCATTCCCGGCGAAGCGACGCCATGAGATGATCGACAGTTTGGTATATTTTAGTGGGAACCTTACTCTCCAAAATGCCATAGGCGCAAAAGTCCAACGGATTGAGATCCGGAGCTTTTGGTGTCCATTGTGCAGTAGAAATGAAGCGAAGAACCTCCTTTTTAAGCCATTACTGGTTGACGCGTGCTGAGTGCGGTGGTGCTGGGTTCATGTTCGAATGTCCATGATCTGCGGCCGAAATATTAGTCTGCCCAGGGCTTCAATACTGTCTTTAAGACATTTTCTCGATAATATTCGGTATTTATTTTGATCCCCACGGTCGACGAATACGAGCGGGAAGCGACCATCGACCATTGCGGCGACCCAGACCATTACCATCGGTGGCGCTTGAGTTCTGGTGGCCAATCGCAGGTATAAATTTTCAGCTAACCTCTTTGGCAAGTAAACCCGATCATTTTCTTTGTTTACAAACTCCTCTATTTAGAATGGAATTCGGTAACTGGCCACTTTCGTGCAAGCGAAGTAACTCCTTGGCTCTTTCCAATCTAACTATTTTTTTGTCCATCGGTGAGCTCTTAAACTTTTTGGAACTTCAAAGGCTTTAGTCCAAGCTCAATATGTGTTGCATCAATATGTGTTGCATCCGTTCTCGCATTATGTTCAGCTCACGAGCACTTTTTCTACCACAGCGGCGTGGATTTCAATCAAATCTGGTCTTCAGTTTTCGGATCATTTCTGGTGTTTTACCGCTTTTTTTCGTCCACTTTTTGGACGCGATGCAAAACTGCCAGTATCACAGTAACGAGCAATGGTACGAGAAACAAAAGATTTGTTCACATTTAAATGCTGGCGGGCTCTAACGATAGCCACCTTGTGGTTTTGCAGCCAAACATAAACCAATCAAACTATCACGTTTGAATTCCATCACGAAGAACTTTTTTTCTGAATGCAATAGATCAAAATGCTTTTATAAGCTTGTAAATAATAAAATGAACTGTCACTGGAATAAATCTGACAGCAGTTATACGAGCGGTTTACAAATGATTGCAACATGAAGTTGGTTGCAATAGATATCAGCCACCCAAAAATATTTTTTTTTTGTATTTCTCGAACCCTCCAAATTTATTTTTTTTGATGAAAAATGGATTTTTGAAGTAGTAGTACGAAGTAATTGATTAGCCAAATATTTTTTAAGCTATATACAGTGGGATGCATAAAAGTGTACATGTTTGTGGTCTGGGTAATATTATTTGCATAAAAATAAAAGTAATAAAGCAACTTTTTCGTTTTTGATTTAGTATTTAGTACCTAACAAGAGGAAAATAACTTGAATGTACTCAATTTTGCACCATGGCAAAATTTTAGGGAATACGTGTCTTTCCATTATTTAGTCCAAAGACCCTTGCTACATAAAAACTCATTTATGCCACCAAATTCTTTATAATTTCTTTCGGAATATTTGTCCATTCCAGATGTATCCGTTGCCAAAGTTCATCTAAATTGATTGGGGCTGATCGGTACTGTCCTAATCCCGTCTTTTCACGGTTCACCACAAATCCTCAATTGGACTGAGGTCGGGACTTTGTGCTGGCCTCTGCAGTAATGGAAAATTTTGCTCACTAAGCCATTCTTTAACGATTTCGGAGGTGTGTTTGGGATCACCATTCTACTAGAAAAGTACTTCTTACTCTTGTCGACAAAATCAGAAAAATTCTTTAATAAACTTCTTTTTTTAATATTCTTGACTCTTTGCAGTAGCCCAAGGTGCCACCATGTAAACCTACCAGCATGAGATTTCCTCCATTTCTTTGAATTCTTTCCCCATGGCATAGCCACCAACATTGCTTACCATCGGACTGAAAGCGGATGAATTTTGATTCGTCTGACCAGATCATCATGTTTTCAGTCATCCACTGTCCAATTTCTGTGTTCTCTGGCAAAATTTTATCAGTGCCTTTACATTTTTAACCGAAAGTGCAAGTTTTTCTTTTGACTGCTGTGCTATAGCCAATATCTTTAAAAGCTCTACTTGCTGTCTACAGCGTTACCGTTGGAAATTTTTAAGAAGTCGCACAGAAAGGGGATTTTTGAGAAAAAAGTCGCACAAAAAGGGTATTTTGGCAGTAAAAAGGGGCAACATTAAAAAAAAAAAAAGAAAATGAACTAATACAGATAAAAAAAAACAAATTTTTATTGAATTTTGGAATATACGTTAACAAACATATAATAAGTTCATTTTTTTAATAATTTTTCCAATTTTTTATAATAGAAACAAATTTTTAGACAAAAATTAATAAGCCTAAACAAAAGTTTTAATTTTTTTAAAATTATGGGTCTGTTTTATTTCTAACTTTAAACTGTAATTTCAGTCAAATGTATAAACGTTAGGACATATAAATTTCAAAAATAAAAAATGCATTTTTAAATTTATTAAAATTCCATTAAATAAAACTTTTTTTGCTAACCCACTATATAATAATAAATACAAAATTATACAAAATTTTTAATAAAAATCTAACATTTAAAGTTATTACTATTAGTTATACAATTATAATTCCAAAACTAATTTATATTTTAGAGTAATCGAAAAAACAATGATGAGATGGATCAAAGATCCTTTTTGAATATTCCATGATGTTTTCATATATCTTACAAAGAAAATATACGAAAATTTGGTATCGTATGAAAGGTCTTTGAAAGACGCTTTAGAGTATTTAAAAAACTTTTTGGTTTTTGAGTTTTTTTTATTGATTCACACAGACCAGAAAATTGTTAATATAGAAACCAAAGTATATTTTAGTGTATAGTCCAGTATATAGTCTAGTCTATAGTCTAGTATATAGCCTAGTCTATAGTCCAGTATATAGTCTAGTCTATAGTCTAGTATATAGCCTAGTCTATAGTCTACTAAATAGCCTAGTCTATAGTCTAGTAAATAGCCTAGTCTATAGTCTAGTATATAGTCTAGTTTTTAATCTAGTCTATAGTCTAGTTTTTAATCTAGTCTATAGTCTAGTCTATAGTCTAGTTTTTAATCTAGTCTATAGTCTAGTATATAACCTAGTCAAAGTATACTTTAGTGTATAGTCCAGTATATAGTCTAGTCTATAGTGTAGTATATAGTCTAGTCTATAGTCTACTAAATAGCCTAGTCTATAGTCTAGTAAATAGCCTAGTCTATAGTCTAGTTTTTAATCTAGTCTATAGTCTAGTTTTTAATCTAGTCTATAGTCTAGTCTATAGTCTAGTTTTTAATCTAGTCTATAGTATAGTATATAACCTAGTCTAGTCTATATTCTAGTCTAGTCTATAGTCTATATTCTAGTCTAGTCTATAGTCTATATTCTAGTCTAGTCTATAGTCTAGTCTATATTCTAGCCTAGTCTATAGTCTATATTCTAGGCTAGTCTATAGTCTATATTCTAGTCTAGTCTATAGTCTAGTCTAGTCTATATAGTGAAGTCTATAGTCTAGTCTATAGTCTAGTTTAGTCTATATAGTCTAGTCAATAGTCTAGTATATAGTCTAGTCTAAAATTCAAATTCAATAACCAATTTTTAATCTTGGATCATTCTACTAACTCGTCCATTTTCACATCCTTTATTCTGGGTTTTCTGCAACAATCAATTTTTAGTTTTCAATATTTTGTGCTGTTTACAAAAGACAAACAAGTGCTCAAAGTAAATTAATAAAGTAGCGACACAACGAACGCCTACAAAAACCACAAGCAATTTGTTTTTGTTATTTGGTTTTTGCTGTCAAAATTTGCCTGTTGTTTTTGTTATATGGTTTGAGCTGTCAAAAATTTGCAGGCTTATAAATGTTAATAAAAGAAAAAATACTTTTTCTAAAAAAGGGGAAGAAGGGCCAAAAATCTTGAAAAGTGTCAGATTTAGTTCATTTTAGTAAGGGGGCACAAAAAGTGGCGGGGTCGCTGAAAAAGTGTCAAATTGCGACTTTAGTCGCTCAACGGTAACGCTGGCTGTCGATCGCCTAACGGTTTTCCCAATTGGCAAAACAGCTCCTTTTGATGTTAAAAATTTGTATCGTTTCACTTTTGTTAGCCGATTGGGAACAACAGTACAACTTTTGTGGACTCTGATGAATCAGTACTCAGGCTAACTCCAAGTTGTTTAGAAATTTCCCTGGTCTTATCAAATCAATTTTCAGTTTTTTTAATTCCCTTTCGTGATAGCCTGTATAAATTCTTCCTTAAATTTCCTCTAATATTTGAAAATTCTTTTAAAATTTGTATAAAATTGATATCTTCCATTTGCTGATACAATGAGTGCATACATATATACAGAGTTACATACATACGTGAAAAATGATTATTTTTATATGGTTTAGCTCATAAACCCAAATTGTATGTTCGTATGCATAAAATAAGCTCCATTAAGTTCATGAAATATTTTAATCGCCTATAATTATTTGAAAATTTACGCACAATGTTTACTACCTTGTTTAATGTACACAGCAGTTGTATATGAAAATATTTTTGGACATGACAAGATAAATATGCGAATCCTTTTATAACGAGTTTTTCATTAAGGGTTTTCGGTTTTAAAAAATTTAATGAAACAAAGGATGTGTGAGATGTTGTAGATATGTTTGTATTACTTTGAAATGCCTATTGATGACACCCCTGAATGAAATATAATATCCTTTAAATGTCAGCCACGATTTCCCTGGGAAAAGCGCTTCCGAGATGGTGAATTTCCCATGAATCTGAAAATGAAATGAAATCATGAAAAGGTCTAATGGAGTCAAATCCCACGATCTCGGTGGACAGAGATTTCTACGCTGTCAATGATTGGGTGCTGGCATTAGTTGGCAAGCCTTGTAGAAATCACAAGTTGTTGGTACTCACATACATACATAATTGATAATTACAACCCTTCCCACTCCACTCATGTCGTGTGTGTTAATTTTATATATGAGCGGCGGGACCTACAGTTTAAAGTCGATTTTCAACGACAGATTTTTGATAAACTTTTCACGCCAGTTTGTCAGTTACTCCCAGAGTTTTTGACAGAAATCAGCTAAAAGGAAGTCGCCGAAGAAATATTTTTTCATATTTTTGTTTTTATGTGTGACGACGATGACGACCTACTATGCCACCAAATATCTTCTGCAGAATATGCAATTTGGTATGAGCTTGTATGGCACATAGTGCTGCTTTGTTGAAACCGCAAGTCATTGGTATGCAGATTAGACATCAGCAATGAATAGTTTTTCCGCTACTCATAAACACTCATGCAATTTTGAGTATGAGTGTATTAACAGAATTGAAATTCAAGTACTCTGATTCATTCGTACTCGCTACAATATTGAATTATAGGTATAAGTAGCAATGAGTATGAGTACAACGTTGCCATTAAACTTATTCTTATTTATAAATTTAGAAAAATACTTATAATTCTTATAAGTGATTCGAGTGGTTGTTGCATATACAAACAAAGAAGAAAGGAATTACAAAGACAACAAGCAAATCATACACACAATCTTCTTATGAGTATAGTAGTGTTCGTATGCGAATCATACTTATTTTGTGCTTCGTGTAAATGTTAAGTAGGGACGAGTCAAAGTCAATAACATCATGCGTATTGTTAAGTATGAATATGATGAGTTTTTCTAGCTTTGAGTATGAGTAGCATGAGTATGATATTAAAATAAGTATGAATGCGTATAAGTATCAGAAATTATAAGTATGACTCGAATCTACTCATCGTTTTGAATACTCGTTGATGATCTCTGATGCAGATCAATTAATTCAGAAAAAATACGTTTATAATTAGCGAAATATATAACTCGTCGTTTATACGGATGGACTGGAAAACCTCGTTCTCAGATATATGGACAGTTAGCGGCCAGCACAAAATTCATACCAAACAACGACTGTTTTGAGATAATTGAATGCTCTTGGATTTCATGCGATTTGTATCATTCTACTCATTCATCTTGATATAAGTCTCATTTGTGAATATGATTTTTCGAAATTAAGGTCAGTTGTCAACTGCTTTAACTCTCATTCAGCCAACACACGTTGATCACGGTGACATCACCGTGGCAAAACGGACTTCATAAGAGACAACTAATTTGACAAATGCAGCTTCAACGAGATTGCCGTTAATAGCTTTCAGAATTCGTAAGCCCCTACTGACATCCCCTATATTTGTTATTCTGTGCGTTATCAAAGTTATTATGATTTTATTATTATCGTACGCAGGGAGTGTCATGGTTCGATACACCATCATTGTGATCCTATTGCCGTAGGCGTATATGAAATGTTTATGTAATTTGAATATACTTACGTATGAATGGATGTATGTATGAATGTATGTATATTGTATATTAACTGATTAGAATCCTTACATTATATAATAAGTATGAAACCTGTACACAAAATTGGTTATAATACAATCAAGCAAGCACTTACACTTGTTTATACTATGTGCGTATTATTTCAGTAATACAGTGAATGCCACTAAAAATCGTGCAAACGTGGAATAATATTTTGTTGATTAGATAGCTGAGATAGCTGGTAGTTTATAATGATGTTTCTGTTCAGCAAGGTTTAACATATCCTCATTAAACGTTTAATGTCAGAATAATGTTAACAATTTATGAAAATTTACTTAAAAATCTTTGTGCGAAATTCTTACATCACTTCGTTCATTTAACAAACAAAATTGTTACGTTTTTACCTTTTTAAAAACGTTAAAAATAAAAATAAATAGGTGTTTAGTTTCAATTAAATTTTTTACTGTTCGCACAACTTTTGTGTGCCACTGTGTCCAACTTGATGTTATTTGCTTGTTCGTTATTCTTTTTTGCTTACATACTTTCCGTAAGCAATAACCCTTGTTTGTTAGGTCTGTATTACGGAGACGTTCAAACTACGACTGTTCTCTTCAGACGGAACTCGTCTTCACACAAGACTGACTGAATTCTTACCACTCGTTGCCCGCTTAGTCTTAGCTTTTTATATGCCTACGTAAACAGTTTGACGAACATTCTTGAAGTAGATGGCCATCTTTTAAGCAAGATTGAAAAATTCGTTGCTATATTCAGTATGTGTTGTTAAATGACTTGTTTTGACTGAATGGGAACAGTAGCAAATGACAACGGGTTTTAAGTTTCATCAAGAAACCATCTTCAGGCATACCTCTGTATAAATGGGAATGTGAAAAACCAACATTTTCTAATTTGCGACGATTCCAAATCACTTAAGATTTCAGAGTGATATTTGCCCATACCATCACAGTCAAAGCGAGCACTGTAGGTAGCTTGTCGTTTACAGGCAAGTTTACTCGCTGGCCAATTGTGTTATACCGTGTGAAGGTAGTTCAAACTTTCTGCAACTCAAAAACAGATGACATCTGTTCTAAAGTCCAGGACTATGTGTGTGTGTCCTGTGTTTTACCGGCTATGATTTTTATATGTCATGACAGTTTCTACAGTAATCCTGTTGGAGCACATCGAGCTTGTTAGTGAATGTTCCAAAAGTGTAGTTCCAAAAGTAGTTTCTTGCTTTTCCTGTTGTACAGTCCGACCACCTACAGTGACGAGCAGAGGTGAGTGCATGTTCACAATACTAAGTTTCGTCATCCACAAAAACAAAACCATGCAAGCAAATACAAAAAAAAAAATTAATTTTAATTCTTCATTTTATTCTTAACAAATAGCAATAAAAAAACAGTAATTAATGAAATGAATTCAATGAGTTTGAATGAAAAAACGAAAATAACCCCCATAAACTCAATTTTGCACGTTTCAAGAAAATTCAAGAAACTAGCCCAATTTCAATATTTGGTCCATAGAAAGTTATTAGAAATAGCTTGATTTACGTGGTTTGAGATGCTTTCTACCAAATAATCAATAAGATCTTTCGGAATTCGATGCCATTTCGCATTTATACGATCCCAAAGTTTGACAATGCCTGTTGAGACTGTTTCGTGCTGTCCGAGCCGGATTTTCACGAATGGTCAAAAATTTTTAATCGGATTGAGGTCTGAACTTTGTGCGGATATTCCAGCAATTGAAAATTTTGTTTCCCATCCCATATCTTTACAATTTTTGCTGTGTGCTTCGGATCACCATCCTGTTGGAAAATAAATTCTTATTCGGGATAAGCACATTTGTCTATAAAATTCGGAAGATGGGCTTGCAGAATCTTTAGATAGTCTTTTTTCACATGATACCATCTACTAAATGTAGAGGGCCAACATGCAACCATATTAAGCATCCCCAAACCAAAATATTTTCATCGCTGTTTTTAACAGTTTGCTTCACATCGTAACTTTGAACGCGTTCCCCGGGTCTGCGTTAGCAGTAATGCTTTCCATCTTACTGAAAGTGGTTACATTTGGACTCATCAGACTAGATAACACGTTTCCAATCACATGGAAAGCAGTACTGCTAGCGCAGATCCAGGGAACGTGTTCAAAGAAACCATGTGAAGCAAACTGTTAAAAACAGCGATGAAAATATTTTGGTTTGGGGATGTTTAATATGGTGGCATGTTGGCCCTCTACATTTAGTAGATGGTATCATGTGAAAAAAGACTATCTAAAGATTCTGCAAGCCTATCTTCCGAATTTTATGGACAAATGTGCTTATCCCGAATAAGAATTTATTTTCCAACAGGATGGTGATCCGAAGCACACAGCAAAAATTGTAAAGATATGGGATGGGAAACAAAATTTTCAATTGCTGGAATATCCGCACAAAGTTCAGACCTCAATCCGATTAAAAATTTTTGGCCATTCGTGAAAATCCGGCTCGGACAGCACGAAACAGCCTCAACAGGCATTGTCAAACTTTGGGATCGTATAAATGCGAAATGGCATCGAATTCCGAAAGATCTTATTGATCATTTGGTAAAAAGCATCTCAAACCACATAAATCAAGCTATTTCTAATAACTTTCTATGGACCAAATATTGAAATTGGGCTAGTTTCTTGAATTTTCTTGAAACGTGCAAAATTGAGTTTATGGGGGTTATTTTCGTTTTTTCATTCAAACTCATTCAATTCATTTCATTAATTATTGTTTTTTTATTGCTATTTGTTAAGAATAAAATGAAGAATTAAAATTAATTTTTTTTTTGTATTTGCTTGCATGGTTTTGTTTTTGTGGATGACGAAACTCAGTATTGTGAACATGCACTCACCTCTGCTCGTCACTGTATATACATATACAAATGGTCATTACAATCTTTCAGTCAGGATTACGACATAGCTTCTCACACAACTTATATTGTGTGCATTAATTTTAGACATAAGTGGCTTGACCTACAGTTTGAATTCAACTTGAACGACAGTTTTTGAGAAGCCTTTTCATGGCAATTTTATTTTCATGGGTAACTTAAAGGTAAAAATTCAGTCAGTCTTGTGTGAAGACCCGTTGTGTTGGAAGGGAATAATCTTGGTTTTAAGATCTCCGTTGTAAAGATCTAACGAACAATTGTTAGTGTTTACGCAGAAGAGTGTAACGAAGAATAGCAAACAATTGTTGTTGTTTACAACAAGTTGTGAACAGGGGCACACAAAATTGTTGGAACAATAAAGAATTTGATTAAAATTGCACATAAATTTATTTTTGTTTTTATTTGTAATCTACGAGCTTATATTTTAAACGTTTTTAAAAGGTAAAATAAATAAAATAATAATAAAAGAGTTACTTGGCATTCATGAACAACGACGGATGTTCAAACTGTATAGTTTAAGGATAGTCTAGTAAATAGTGTACTAACTTATTAGGCGCAATGTTGTAATCCAAACTCTCAGCATTAATAGAAAATGAAATTTAAAGGATATCTCTTTAGTGACTTCATCTCAGCAGCGTTCTGGCAAAAAATAAATTGGAGAGTAAATTGATCGAAATATGACCAGAATGTAGCACAACACACGGCAAAGGTAATGTGTGAACGTATATGGTGTAGAGGATCCGGCTGCTCTTGACGACATTTGGTTTGATGAGGTGGGAAACGAGAGCTTTTATTGCTGTTTAACAGTCCAAACATATGATCAAGTTCGTAGGAGCTACGTTCCCGGTTTCCATCATACGTGTAGCTTGTTGAAAAGAAAAAAATTCGATTTGAAATACTTTGGCCTGGTTAGGTAATCTGTATGATCTGTTCAATGTTTTATTTAATTTAAAAGAAAGAAATAAAATTCAATTCAATAGACCCATAATCCACTCTGTTTGTGCTTATGAGTGTTCTCTATAATCCAGTGCCAATGGGTGGGTGGGTGGTTTGCGGAATAATGATTAAATTTGCAATTTTTGTCCCTTTGCAATATTTTCTGATTTCAATAGCAATTATAATTTATATGAAGAATTTATACTCTAGGGTATACGGATGATATATTTTCATTCACCTTGTCTCTTTCCTATTCAACTCAGCCATTATGTTTGTCGTGGGTCGTGGACTGTGTATAACCAACCCCCCCTTGTTATTTATAGAATAATTTTTTTTATCGCATTAATTTGGTCCTTCGCTCTCATGTGTTTAATTAATGTTTGTTCATGTTGTTGTTTTAATTTAATAAATCTTAATAACTTGTAATAAACATACACAAACATACATAAATAAATTTTAATTACATTATTAAAGAAGAAGAAAAAAATTACAAGTAAATTAAATTAAGAGGGCGGATTGGAAATTGGGAGTAACAATTGTATTGCTAGTCCACCTAACCACCAATGATAATTTATTAGGAATTTTTTGTGTGCAACTTTATGTGTGTATACTCGTATATACCACAGCCATAGACAATCGTTTAATCTTATTTAATTTGTTATTCTTAATTTGTTTCTTTAATTTATTGTTGAAACTTTAATTTTTGTTATTTTATTTATATTATTAAGCAGACACCGTAATCTCACAAAAATAGAATACATGAGTACATGTACAGTGGACAGCAAAAGTAGGTACTTAGTACTCCAATACAATATTGTTATGTTTTTACTTTTTTAAAAACGTTTATGTATGAGGTCGTTTATTGCAAACCAAGTAAGAACAAACCTGTGTTTATTTTAATGAAACTCTGTTCAAACTTAGCTGATACAACGTGAACAGTAACTACAACAATATATTTCTTGTTCGATATTCTTCTATATTACCTTTTTATAAGCAACAGCATTTGTTCGATATTCTCTGCTTACAATCTTTTTGTAAGCACAACACTTCTGCTCGCGTAAACATTAACAAGTCTTTGATAAACTTTGCTACGAACGCAACTTGTCTTCACACGCCGTCTTGTCTTACTTCTTGTTTTGTCTGATGATGCTTCTCGAAGTAGAAGGTTCGCGTTCTTGCCTTCTAGAGAATACTTTTGGGACTACATTGTCTGTTGTTGCGTCTGCTTACTTGTCCGTCCCTTTTTCTCTCATACTTGTTGTAGCTGGTTTACTTATAATAAGTTTGATGTATGTGTTAGTGGGTATATGTGTCGTGTGTATTGTGTACGCATTCCCACATGGTCTTTGTATTTGTTGCTTAATGTTAAACGATATTAGGTCGCTTGGCTATGCGTAACAATATTTTGGCAAAGAAGTCTATATAGGCTTAATACCCTTACACAAAGTCACGATATGATTTCAAGAGAGTATTTAGGAGACCAGGTGAAAGAACAGTAATGTAATCACTAAACCTTAAACAAAAGTCAACTGAAAAACTTGCTTATGATGCCACCAGAAAACGCGGTTAGCGGGAAATCTGGAGTTTTTTACGGCATTTTAGAGTTTTTTTTTTTCAAGGTTGAATTATATGATACAAGTAAAAAAAATGCAATTCGAGAGAGAGAATAACGGTTAGTAGAAAAAGTACAAAGCAAAACTCGAAAACCTAAAGTTGAAATCTGTTTCAAATGAAGGTAAAGCTAAAGTGTTGTGTTTAAAATAAGAAGGCAGTAAAAAGAAAAAATATCAAAAAAAGTAAGTACACCTAATTTTGTAATACCACGGTCTAGAAAATAAAATTAATTCTGTTTTTACACGGTGATATTTGGTATAGCATGGTTGAGAAAAGTTTATGAAAATCTCAACGTAATCTAAGATCTTGAATGGCTCGTTACTATGACTTATACAAAGTCATACATATTTAATAATCCTGACTGAAGGGTTGTAATGGCCAATTATGTATGTATGTATGAATGTACATATTTGGTCATTACAACCCTTAAATCGGGATTACGACCTTGCTTCTCATACCACTTATGTTGTGTGCGTTAATTTTATACATGAGTGGCCGGACCTTCAGTTTAAAGTCGACGCCGAACGACAGTTTTCAAGAAGCATTTCATGGCAATTTTATTTACTTTCTGAGTTTTTGCCAGAAATCTGCTGAGAGGAAGTCGCCGAAAAAATATTATCGTTTTGCTATCTGACCTGGAGTTTGAACTCGGGCTTCAGTCTAATTAGGCAACATTCTACCTACTATACTACGGCGATTTCAAACTGAATCGCAACGGCCTATCGGTGCTGTCCAATCGGCAACTGAAAATGATAATCTTGTTTGAGTTGATAGCTATTCTGAACCAACCTTACGTAAGCGATTACGTATGAAATCCAATAATGATAGCAAATAGAATTTTGTTATTTTCATCATCACATTTTCTGCTTTTAATTTTTTATTTATGACCTTTTGATGATTTTTAGTTTGTTTAAATTACCTTTAAGGATTGGTAAATGTATCATTTGTTAATCAACTTTTTTTTTGACTTCCTGAACTACAATAAATTTAAATTTTTGTTACTTTTTTATAAGATTTGAATCGCTTTTAATTTTATGAAATAAAATATGTATTAATGCTTATAAAAATTATATTTAGTCTTTTATAAAGACTCTTGTATTAATCTTTTCCTACGAATTATATGTTTTGAAGGATATGGAATAAATCCCCTTCTTTTCTATGTACTTCATGTTATTTTTTACACGGGTTTTTCTGGGACGTATCTACCGTGTAAAAACAGTATTAAGGGTATATGACAAGAAACGATGAAATTGTTACAACATTAATTATATGAATATAATTTTAAAATTTACATTAAAATTGAATTTTCTTTTTAAAAAGTTATGACACCTCAGTATCCACAAAAGTTTCGAAACGAAAGTCCAGAAGACTGGCACTATCTTTTTGAAATACCTAATTTTGTTCGTAAATCGTTAAACATAATTAAAAAAAAAACAATTAAATAAAAAGTATGTATAATTATTTACATTTTATTTTAATTATTTACATTTTATCTCATTTAATGTTAACTTAATATTTTCAAACTACTTATTTGACGGGTTTCTGACGGTTTAAAAATTGAATTTAGCGATTTCTGGCGATTTTTAAAGCCCAATTTGACGGTAAATTTTGAAAAAAATGGACAACACTGATAAGGGATAACATTTAAGGCCTTTGAATTTTAAATTTATTAAAGGTTCTCGGGAGTTCATTCCAGAGACGAATTACATTGATGTAAAAGTGTCTCTCAGATATCCGTTTATGGTATCTAACGCTACTAATTTTCTAGCCTCTATTATACCTTGAAAAAACTAATCTATTAAACAAATAATGCGGTTTCCTAAGATAGATGATTTTATATAGGTACACCAGAGTACGGCACTTCAACAAATTCTCAAAAGATGTATTATAAATTTAATATGAGAACTCAGAACTTTGTACGACCATAAACATATTTAGCAATACTGTTATAAGTGACCTTTAGCCTGTTCCGATTTATCGAGTCACAACTAGAAAACAGTTCACATCCATACAGTAAAGTGGGAATGCGATATGTTTTGGCTAGCAGCATACGAATATTAAACGGAGTAAAATATTGCGCTAGCCAAAGACTTCGCAACATGGCAAGCGTTTTACCACAGATAGCATTTATATGGTTGGACAGGTTACGACTGTTGTTAAAGACAACTACAATAACGGTATTATTAATCCGTAATTGTGTAAGCTGAGCCGTATAGTTTACCTTGTCTATTATCAAGGCTTATGATTTTCTCGGATTGAAACAATTTATCCTCCGTATGCAATTTGTAATATCAGACGGCATGCAACTAATGTACAACTGAACGTCATCTGCGTACATTTGTACATTGCAAAACCTCAAATTTTTTTGGCAGGTCATTAGAATAAATTGAATATAAAAGTGGACCAAGTATCGAGCCCTGTGGAACAACTCTAGATGTTAAAATACTGCCCGATACAGTACCATCATGTTACACAAATTGACTTCTATCCCGTAGACACGACGACATTAGCTTGACAGCAGTATACGAGAAATGGCATAGAATAGTATGTCAAAAGCCTTAGAGTAAAACCAAAAATGATGACAAATTGTCATTCGTACTGAATCGAAACTCTCCCGAAACATCAATGAGCGCTGAAATGCAGCTGTGATTAGATCTAAAACCAGACAGCCTTTCAGAAAGCACGTTATTACCATACAAGTATTGGGATATCTACTTTTAAATTAATTTCTCGAAAATTTTCGATAAGTATGACAATATTGCGATTGGGCGGTAAGTTCTATCGTGTTTAGTCACAGGTATTACCTTGGCACTTTTTCACATTGTAGGAAAAGTAGATGACGTAATTATAGTATTTGTTAAATGAGTCATGAACGGTAGAACATATAGCAAAATTAATTTTACAAATTTGAGACTAATTCCATCACTACCGATGGAGTTAGTTTTGTTTTATAATGAAACAGAAATATATTAATAAGATAAAATATAAAAATTATAAATTTGTATACAAACTTTTGTATTCAAACTTCAGTATTACGCAGTAGTATTTGGGATTCCCCTAAATCGCGCATTATATTGTTGTTGATTGTATATGCAATGTATCTTTTATTACCCTGTCCAGAATAAAGATTCCAACTATATTTTCCTAAGCTGCAATGTATTTACATACGTAAGTGTTTAGGTGCCTCGTTTAACGCTGTTTCGTTTAGCGCTGTAATTTATTAGAACATATGCCCCGCGTTAAGCGTGTTCTTACTATATATTTTTTTTGTCTAGGTCATTTTTTAAATTGCTTTACTGCGTTCCAGTTTTCTCTGCTGTTTAACATTTTCGGCACGACGTTAGTGACACTAATAATGCCGATTTCAGCCACGAGACCTTGACGTCTTTCGTCCCATCGACTGCAGCCGAAGAGAGTGTGTTCGGCGTCGTCTAACATTTCCTCCTCCTCGCAGGTACTCTGAAGTATCCATGACCGGTTAGCATCTGAGTTATATAATAGTCCACTTCGCAGTTTTTTCAGTTTTTCTACACTTTCAATTCTGGAATCAGTTTGTGTCCCCCTGCCATGCCGTTCATTTTCCCATCGGTATTGCCATTTTAAAAGGACTTCGTGCTGTATCGTTTCTATACTCTGCGACTGAGTTGTGATCTGTTTAGCGTTGTAAATCATTTAGTGCTCAATTGCTTGAAGATCTATGGGAACCATTCCAGCTATTATTAAGGCAGCTTGTGTCGATACCGTGCGATACAAGGATGTGACCCATAAAGCTGCTATTCTCTATGCGGATAGTAGTTTTTTTTGGCTCTGGTTCGAGTTTTCAAAGTAGAAGCCCAGATTTCAGAGCCATAAAGGAGTATGCTATTTCCAGCCACCATGAGAAACTTCCTCCTATTTGGGAGTAGTCCTCCAATATTCGCCATTAGTCTACTCAGCTGTGTTGTAATTTTAGCTGCCTTTGCTCTTGCAAACTCTATCTGCTCTGAGTAGGTCAGTTTCGATTCCAGTCTAATCCCAAGTCTTACTATATATTGGTGTACTAAAACTTTTGCTATCCACTGTAATTTGTTGTTCATAATTTTGTCCCTTTAATTTATTGTTGAAACTGTTATTTTAATTTTTGTAATTCTATTTGTATTAGAAAGCAATAATCAACGATATGTAGTTGCCGTAGTCTAAAGCCAGGGTTCGTATCCCAGGTCAGGCATCACAACGCAAAAATCTGCCATAAAAAATCTGCCATAAAAAAAATTGCCATGAAAAGCTTCTCGAAAAATCTGTCGTTCGGAGTTCCCACCCCTTATGTATAAAATTAACGTACACAACATAGCTGGTGGGAGAAGCTAGATCGTAATCCTGACTGAAGGGTTGTAATGATCAATTATGTACGTATATATGTAAAGGCTACACATTACCGATTAATGACACGGTTGTGTTGTAGGTAATGTCAACTGGTCGAAGAGATCGTGGAATTTGTTGAAATAGACTGAATAATAAAATATCGATGTCGCTGGAGTATAGTACGCAGGGTGTTTGCTTGTTAGACGGAAGGCTAAGATTCAAATCCCATGTCAAAATTAAATATGAAAAAATATTTCTTCAGGAATTACCTTTCTAGCAGATGTGTGGCCAAATCGTCGAGACTAAACAAAATTGCTATGAAAAGTTTGTCAAAAATCTGTTATCCGGAGTCACTTTTAGATTGTAGTTGCCGCCATTCATGTATAAAATTAACATACACATCAGGAGAATCTAGGTCGTAACCCTGACTTTAGGATTGTAATGCCCAATTATATATCTGTTTATGTTATGTAGTTGTATTACGATTAAATGTATTGTTACGAAAATGGAAACAGTGTAACATCGTTTAGCATTAAAACGATAAACAAAAACTGCAGGAACAAAACCATGTGTGTGTAAGAAAAGGGGATATATAATTACGTAAGAACGCAACAACAATGAATGCAAATAAAATACACAAAACAACAATGAAACTACGAGCCGCTAACATTCGTCTTCAAGAACATTCATTAGACTGTTTAAATGGGCATATAAAAAACAAGACAAAGCACGCAACGAGTAAGTAAAAATTCATTCAGTCTTGTGTGAAGAAACGTTTCGTGTAAAGAGAACAGTCGTGGTATGAAGATCTCCGCTATACAGATGTAAAGAACAAATGTTGTTGTTTGCGCAAAGAGTGTAAGCAAAGAAGAATAATGAATAAGCAAATTTTTGTTGTATACATCACTGTGTTCTATAGTGACACACAAAAATTGTGCGAACGATATTGTATTTAATTGAAATTAAACGCCAATTTATTTTTATTTTAAACGTTTTTAAATGGGTAAAAACGTAACAGTATTTAAAAAAATTTTAATAAATAAAATTGAGAAATTTTATAACAAATCGTTTATTTTTCAAAACAATTTTTTTTTCCTTTGAAAAAAATAAAAAGTAAACATTTTCTGTTTATAAAGTCAAAAACCAGATGCCAAGTTTAATTATTGATCAGGAAATTAACTCATTTCCATACACCATATTAACACACAAAACGAAACCTCGAAACAGATTTCTTTTCCAGTGGCTGTTACCCGTTTTTTTTTTGTTATGACCAGTTTCAAATGCAGAGTTTACAAATGTTGCGTAATTGAAATATGGATCGACCACTTTATACATTGAAAATGCCATGCGATACATTCAATTACAATTGAAAATCAAATGATATCGATGGGTAAATAAAGTTGGTTTAGTAAACTTAAAAATGGACTCTATTGATTCGAGTCATTCATTTGTAACATTTCCAAATTTGGTGAGTGATTTTCAATATTTTTCCCACATCAATGGAGAAACATTAGTAAGATTAAGACCTACTTCTGGTCTCAATCAAACACCAATTCCACTAAACACACGGCAGCATCTTTCTGGCGATCAAACGTGACCTGATAATCTTGTCAAATAGATTCTGTTTTTCCTGACATATTTTTTCATTGTCTTTCACATCATAATACGCATTTCAAATAAATGTTATCGAAAATAGTTATCGATATCCCATTCCATATCCATTGTTCATGCAAAGCATTGTGTTGGAACGCGGAAAGTAGTTGCAGGAGGAGGAAAAGGCTGAATGTTATGTGGCGTATTAGTCCCTTCTTCAAAAACAATGCATCACTTAGCCCGCACAATTAATATCCTACCCGATAATTAAACATTCACTAGAGGAAACCAAAGTGAATCCATAATATATCTTAAGACTACAGCAATCTTTGTATAGAAGCTTCTACTCAAGGATGTCAGATAATCAGAGGCCAAATGCCTCCTCAACTTTATGGAAAGAGAAGGTTACTGACATATGAAGTGAAGGTTACTGACATATGCCTCCTCTACAGACTTTCGTTTGACGAAATGTCAATTCTATTGGCATGACGGTGGCTCGTGAGTATTGCTATTTTGCAATTGCAATTTAAAAAGAGGTTAAAGCTTATAATGACTTAGTTGATGTGAAATATGGCCCACTGGTGATCAGGACAGTAGATTGCTTGCGTACTCTGTATATCAGCCGGCAGTGACATTGGTGTTTACACACCATCCACCAAACATGCATGTAATGGTTGGTCTATAGTAAAGCGCTAATGTCGTTTTCTTAACCCTATCATTCGTCTATGAGAGCTTGGGATTAAAAGATCCAACAACCGATGACGTCTGTTCTGAAGTTCAGGGCACTCGATTCTGTTTCCTCCACATTATGGATGCTCCGATAGCACATTGTTCCGTTAGAATTTCAGTTAGGATAAGAACCGTTCTCTTGTCGAACCCAAGTAGATCCCTGGTTATGCCGCTGTCCCCTGCAGTTGGCTTATTTTGAAATTTGGCAACCAGATATATCGGATAACCGTAGTTTGTTAAATTTAATGCTGCTTTCTTCAATTTAGAAGCATTTGATTGTAGAGACGCTTATAGCCTTTCCATAGTCTTTTCCTCACACATTTTCGATCCCTTTCGTGCCAGTTCGTTCGCGTTTTCGCTTCAGTAGAGGTGGGTATTGTATAGGCGCATATGGTTTAGAGCGTCCATGCAATTCATGACACCTTTTGCTTTGCCGAGTTAGGATCCCAGCGCATTAATTGCTGCTTGACATATGATCAAGTTCAGAGAAGGTAAATGGTTAGATAATCCATACGACCCGTTCAGCGCTAGTTTATCGGAACAGACCCCAGATCTGGTTCCGCATTCAAATTTTTTAGCCGTCGTTGTATATCGTTATATTAACGTTACCGATGTCAGCTTCAACAACCCATTCTTCACGTGTTGGAGTGTAAGATTTGTACATTCTTTCGGAAGCAGTCTCCGGTGCTATGTACTCAGACCTAAAAACTGAGTGATTCGGCACATGGCCTTAACATATCACAGTAGCAACCACGTTTCGGAGAAAGATGTCTAAAGGTTGTAGTCTTGAGGCTTGCACTTTACAGCACCCTTGATTCCCAAGCATACTAACTTCTGTACATTGTTATAGGTCCTCTTTCGTATAGCCTAGCATTATATTGTTAAGATTTTGTCTTTCTAAAAACATTTAAAATATAAGTTCGTTGATTGGAAACAAAATAAAAATAAATTGGTCTTTAGTTTTAATTAAATTCTCTATTGTTCGCACAATTTTTGTGTGCCACTGTGTACAATATTGATGTATACAACAATAACTTGCTTATTCGTTATTCTAATTTGCGTATACCCTTTGCGTAAACAACAACAACACTTGTGGATTTGATTCCTCGAAACCTCTATCAAGACTTCATTGTTGTTTTTGTATTTTGTTAACATTGCTTTTCTCCCCTTTTCTCACCCACTAATGTTATTGATTTACTTCTAACAAGTTCGTTGTATTTGTTTGTGTAGCTTTTGTTTATCTTGAATGAAGTAAGTGAATAAGAAACAAATATTTATCTCCCTAACATTACCTAGATTACTAATCGATTTATATTGCTGTAACTTGTATGCATAAATAACACAGCCCTGCATGGGTTTTGCAAATAAGATGGCTCCATGTGTTTCCCATGGCATTTTGCGCACTGAATACGAGACTGGGTTCAAAAACTTTCCATCGCAGCAGGTTTTCGAGAAAAAAAGGGGGTTAAAAATTGTAGAGTTAAATACTGACGTGCTAGAACCATTGTTATTCTCAGAAATTGACAATTGATCTTTGCTCTTTAAAATGACCCCAAAATCAAATTGATTGCATGCACCCTTAAACTATGGGGGTGGGCTTATGTTAAGGGGTGCAAGAAAAAAATGAAACACATTTCGAGGTCCTTAAAAATGAATCAGATTTACTTGGATATTGTTACTCAAGAGTTTGTAAAGCCAGGGTTCGAGACATCAAAACAAAATAAAAGAAGTATTTTTTCGGCGATTTCCTCTCAGCAGATTTCTTGCAAAAACTCTGAGAGTAAATAAAATTGCAATGAAAAGTTTCTCAAAATTATTTGTCGTTCGGAGTCGACTGTAAACAGTGGTCCCCACCATTTTGTAAAAAAATTAAACACACACAACATAAGTAGTGTGAGAAACTAAGTCAATAATCCTGACTGAAGGGTTGTAATGACCAATTATGTATGTAAATGGAGTATCCAATATGGCGGCCAAGTAAATTCGATTAATTTTTATAACCTTCGGTTACCATACTGGATTAGCCAGTTTAAACATCCCTTTTCCCGAAAACCTGATGTGATGAAAAGTTTTTGAATCCAGATTCATTCGCCCAGCCCGCAAAATGCCTTCGGAAACAACATCTGCCATCAAATTTGCAGGGCTGTGTAATCATTACCGTGTATTACATTTAATTTTTGACTGTGTCTGTCTATGCTGGGTTCCGGGCCACAGCGGAATACTGGGCAACGAGTCGGCGGCTGTCCTCGCTAGGTTAAGTTCGCTTTCAGGTGGCGATTTCTGACCCCCCAGTCTGCCACCTCTATGGCCTCATCGATGGATGGGTCAGGAGGGAAGAGAAGAGGCGTTGGGGGAACGGATAGGGTTGTTCTGTTTCTAGGCGTCTATGGCCTGCTGTGGACAGCAAGAGGACAGAGTAGCTGCTGGGCTTGGTTAAGGCCAGCTGAAGGTTGGTTGTCGGTTTTATCACGGGGCACTGCAAGATTATGTCGCTGACGGGGATCTGGAACAGATCCCAGCCGGACTATTGCAGGGTTTATTCCGATGAGGAAGAGTTGGAGACTATCGAACATCTCCTCTGCAACTGCCCAGGCCTTTGTAGGTTGAGGACCCTTGGCAGGGCCTTCTTTGAGACCTTGAATTCTATGTCGAGAGCCGACATCGAGGCTCTCCACAGATTTATTTGCAGCTTCATAAGTGTAGTCGTACTCTCAACCTCTTTTGTTTTGTGTCTGTTTCTTTTGATGTAATTGCTCCGTTTCCCATTCTCCCTCCCCTTCCCTACATTCCTATATCCTCCATTTCCTTCCTCCTCTAAGGACAATGTATAATGGGTCAATTTCGACCTCCGGGTACTGTGCTTGTCTTGTCCTAACCTACCATATTCGCCTTAGTATCCCCAATAATTTTTGGGGAAATTACTCTTTGATTCATAACATACTCTCACATTGCATATTACATTCAAGCAGACAATTTTAACAAACAGTGAAACGAAAATAATTATTTTGTGGTTCAATTACACAAAAATACGTATCAAATTGCTTAAGTTTACGAATTGAAATTACAACCAGAAAACACTTACACTTGTCCACCCATATTTCGTATAATTTCTGGTTACGACAAAGCAAAAGTGAATTGCAAGAAACATACCACCACACAACCTGCAATCGGCAATGGAAGAGGAGACATGTACCGCCTAGTTAATGGAATGTAATGCAAGACTATGTGGACACATAACAATAATCCTGCTACGAAATATTACAACTGCTTCACTATTTTTAGACTGTCAGCGGAAAAGTTAACAAACGGGTTTCCCAGCTCTGCATAATTGTAGCGCTGCTAACGTACAATGCCGACAACAGGCAATCATTAGATGCCATAGTGATGCGGAACACAATGTTGGCAAGTGTTTTTTTTTTTAGTTTAATTATACCAAAAACTAGGATGATATTTGGCCACTTTCAATTGCAACACCAACAATAACAAAAACAATTACAAACAATAACTATTTCCAGATTATTATGGCAACATCAAGCAAAACATCCTGCGCTTTTGTTAGGGTAAGAAAGTCAATGGTACGCTAAGAGGTAAATTGTAAATGACAATAATGAACATCGATTAGAATTAATTATCAGTGTGAAAATGCTATCGCATGTGAATGCAATGCAAAGAGCACGTTCTGAAATTAATAGCGAGTTTCCTTTCACCTGTTAATGGCTTATACGGTTCAATATTTTTAAAAATCAATGAAAAAGCATAGCAAATCATATGTACATCCATACACAATTGGTCATTACAACCCTTCACTCAGCATTATTGACCTAAGGAGTGCGCACAAAAAAAAAAAAAAAATAGGCCTACTTTAAAGTTGCAGCACTTGCCAACAACAGGCGAAAATATTGTAGAATTTTCCTGAATGTTATCCTAACACTGGCATTTAAGGAGTGCGCACGAAAAAAAAATATGCCTACTTTTAAGCTTATAACTTTTATCATATCGTTACACTGTTTTTGTAAGTCATCTGTTTCAAAATCCACGTGCTAAATTTCATTGCAATAGTAAAATTAGTTTTTTGAAAATGGCCATCCAACAAGAATGTCGTAAAAAAATAATTGAAATTTTCAATGAAAATCGAGCCGATTACAAAAACCGATTACTAGGCTCGCAGGTCTTAACCAAAAAACAGTTTCCAAGGTAAGAATAAAACAATATAAGGAGTCTTTGAGTATTGAGAGAAAGCGTGGAAGTGGACCAAAACCAAAGCAAGTAAAATAATACGTATTTTTTTAATACGCCTTAACATGTCTGGAAGAAAAGTGGCTCAAAAAGTTGGATACTCTGAGAGCTTGGTCAGAAAAGGAATTCAAATATTATTTACTTTAAATTTACTTGAAATATAAAACGAAAAAATCCGTCACTTAGTTTTATTTCTATAACAAAAATTGTAGGTCCAGTTTTTTTTTGTGCGCACTCCTTAGTTTCTCACACTATTTATTCTGTGTGTGTTAATTTTGGACATAAATGGGGCGACCTACAGTTTAAAGTCGACTCAGAACTACAGATTTTTGAGAAACTTTTCTTGGCAATTTTATTTACTCTCAGAGTTTTTTGCCAGAAATCTAGCCTGGGACTCGAACCCTGGCTTTATGTCTAATAAGCCAGCACACTACCTACTAGACCAAGGCGACTTGCAAATCAGCAGTTGAAACTTCACTTTAGGCGGTCCTAAGTAATAAAAATACTTAGTAGGGGCATTTATGTTATTACAACTTTGAATAACACGATTTATAGGGTGGCCCATTCAAAAGTTTAAATTTGAAAATGCAATATAAATTAAAAGTAGCTTGAAATTTTCCAAATAATTTTTTTTGGTTACATTGCTCCGTCACCATATTGTATGATGGTCAGGCGGATATCAAGGCTGTGAGTTCTAACGTGATGAACTCCAAGACGGTGTACGGCTGTCGAAGATATCTCGACGAGATAGCGATATGATATCCATATCATATGGGTACTGGGGCACAGTGACATCCATGGTAACTGCAAAGCTGATGAACTTACCAGACGGGGCACGACCATCGAACTCTTCGACGAGTTTTCGAATCTGGGCATACCTACGAGGACCTGCAAGCTCATAATTGATAATACAATCGTCGATTCCGTTAACGAGAGGTGGGCGGCCTCGGATATGCGTAGAACGGCTCGTAAAATCTGGCCAAGGCTGGAAGAGGGGCGCACAATTAGTCTAATTAAACTCCAAAGAGGCGAGCTAAGTGTAGTTATCGGTGTCGTTACGGGGCATTGCATTCTGGGCACGCATGCTAAAGACTACTGCAGACGCTGCAGAGACGAGGAAGAGGAGGAAACTGTCTCTCACTTGCTGGGTACATGGCCGACTCTTTGCCAAAGGAGAAGGAAGTACTTATGTGCTCACTACATAGATGATCTGGAAGATACCTGCTCATGCAGTGCATTGTGCAGGTTTTAAAAAAGGTCGAAAGAGGGAAGATGCGAACGGTAAGAAAATGAGTTGCTGCCGGTGACTATAAAATGCCCAGTGCTGTACCTTCACCATTAGATAGTCTACAGCAATCGTCTCCAAGAAGCCCGCAGTTTCTCACACCACTTATGTTGTGTGTGTTAATTTTATACAGAAGTGGCGGGACCTACAGTTTAAAGTCGACTCCGAACGACAGATTTTTGAGAATCAAAAAGAGAAGATGTCGCCGAAAAAATACTTTTTGTATTTTATTTTTATATCTGGCCTCGGACTCGAACCCTGGCGTTTCGTCTAATAAGCCAGCACACTACCTAGTAGACCACGGCGACTCCCCAAAAAAAAAAAAAAAATAAAAAACTGTCAATGATTGACATTGGCCTTCTCCTTCATCAGGATATCCGAATGATTCCGGCACGGAGTAGGGGATAACGGATAACTGTGGTAATACAATGGGCCCAATGCGGCCTAAGTGAGTCCATCCAAGGATTCTTTCCTACCTACCTATCAGGGTTGCGTTCTCGCTTATTTGTTTATCCCCTTTTCTATCAAGCTGATGTTGTTGGTTTACGTGTAACAAGTTCATTGTATTTGTTTGTGTAGCTTTTGTTTATCCTTTTAATGTCATTGTCGTAACAATATTATAATTTATGACAGAACTTACCTAAATACACGTCTACAATTGAATTTTTATTTTTATTTTCTGCCATCAATCTCTTGCCTGGTTTGGTAAACAGCCCCTTAACTGAATCCTTTAGCGAATAGAATATTTATTTGCATTCTCTATTCAGGTTTCCTTTTTTTGTTTTTTTGCATAAAAATAAGGACACAAAACTTTATTTCAAATTCGTCTGCAATTACCACAGGCAATTGGCTTTCTGTAAAAGTTTAAGTGAAGGAATGAATTGCAAGTACGTACCACAAAAAGTCGCACGGAGATAAGTTTGTCTAGTCATTTGTGTATTTCTTCTTCTTCTTGTTCTTTTGCTTTTCAAATATTGTATTGCTGTATAGTTTGTATCGCTAGTTTTGGATTTGTGCCAAAAAAAAAAGACTAGAACTAAAACCTTTTAAAAATGAAAAGAATTTGTCTTCAGTCAAGATAGCGACATTCTTGTTGAATGGAAAACAACCACTGGCAGTTTTAGGAAAAATTAGTAAAATACACAAACCGCCACTTCTTCTGTTCTTTTTTTTTTTTGTTCATATTCCCCAGGATATTTGCAAAACAATATTTTTAGTCTGAACACAGCTAAAAGCATCGTAGAAAAAAATCAAAATAATTGGCTTCGGTTATTTGGAATTTTGGCTATAATCGACCATTAGCGCAGTTAAAGTGAATTGTTGTTGGCAATAATGCTGGAGGTATGAAAAGGTATCGAAAATCCTTAAAAGTTCTCTGGGACAATGAAATTGTTGTTACTTTTGCTGATTTAAGTAGAGAAACATTACTGGTAAATGGATGGGCCATTACAATAATTAAATCAGGATTACAACCTAGCTTCTTACACTACCCATGTTGTGTGCTAATGCACATATGTATAGGGTGTTTTTTTTATAGAGCTATAGAACTTTTTTTTTCGGCGTTTGAGGTAGGTTTCAAAATGCCTTCGCACTTGCAGTGATCGTCAAGTGGTGCTTCCACTAAAACAATCCCGCCTCCTTCTGGGGATACTCCCTTTCCGTGACGGCTATCTGCATTACGTCGGGAAGGGCCCAGAACGACGTCCAGTTAAGGACCGTTGTCTACTCTCCCACTCTACTCTACTCTGTGTACGCCATATTTGAAGCCAGCTTCATGCTATTGGCTCGTCTTCTCATGTATCATTCCGTTGCATTGTGTCAACGTCGAACTTCTTTCTGCGGAGTACATATTCAACGTATCTTCTCACAGCGTTCCATTTCGTTTCGCTTTCGTGCATTGCGTCCACAATTTGTTCCATCAACATGTTCTCTCGTCTTGCCATTTAATGCAATGGAAGAATGTGTGTTGAACGTCGTCACTCATTTCCTCGCAATAAATCCGGTATAGAACTTTCATTTGCATTCATTGCATGTGAGGAGAAAGTCGCCGAAGAAATATTTTTTTTTATAATTTCGTTTTGATGTCTGACCAGGACCCTATTTCACTAAGCTACAAGTTCACAATTACAAGTGTTTTTCCTGTAAAATTGTGAACTTGTAAATAATTACAAGTAATCAATTACAAGTTTGAGGCGACAAGTGATTTTTAAAATATACTAGTCTACAAGTTATTCTTCTACAAGTCATTATGTTCCACTAAAATAAATTTTCACTTGATTCAAGAATAGGCCAATAAATTTAATAATTTTGTGAAACGTGTTATGCATCGCCAATATAGCAATCAGAGATCAGCAGCGAGTATTCAAAACGATAAGTAGGTTCGAGTCATACTTATAATTTCTGATACTTATTTTAATATGATACTCATACTACTCAGTTGGAACAACTCGTCATATTCATACTTAACAATACGCACGATGTTATTGACTTCGACGAGGTTCGAGTCATACTTATAATTTCAGATACTTATAAGCATTCATACTTATTTTGATATCATACTCTACTCTACTACATACAACAACTCTACTGATGTTGTTGATTTCGACTCGTCCCTATTTAACAATTATACGAAACACAAAATAAGGATGATTCGTGTACGAGCACTGCAATACTCACAAGAATATTGTGTGTATGCTTTGCTTGTTGTATTTTAATTTTCTTACTTCTTTGTTTGTATATGCAACAACAACAAAGGCTGTAAATTTTAATGAATGATTCAAATCACTCGAATCATTTATGAGTATTAAAAGTATTTTTCTAAATTTATGAATAAGAATAAGGAGGCGTATGAATCAAACACATTTCGAATGTTGTAAGTATAATGGCAACGTTGTACTCATACTCATTGCTACTTATACTTATAAATCAATATTGTAGCGAGTACGAATGAATCAGAGTACTTGAATTTCAATTCTGTTGATTCACTCATATTCAAAATTGCATGAGTACTTATAAGTAGAGAAAAAACGATTCCTTGCTGATCTCTTTTAGCAAAGTAATAACCAAAACTGCCCACTTGAGAGCGGAGAAAATAGTCGTTGACTACATATATGTACTACAAGTATTGCCAAGACAAATTTAATAAAATTTTATCTAAATTTTAGCATACGTTCGGCTGCCAGCTTTATTTCCTTAATTAATCATTAATTTTAATTGTAAGAGGGAATATAAAAGAAAACCTTAGGAAATTACAAATTATGGGGGTTTAGTAAAAGATCTTAAGCATGTACAGTTTTTAATTCCTATCAAGAAAAAAAAAATCATCAATTAACATGCGATACATGAAAAGCATTTAAAAATGTTTTAATAGAAACTGCGATTAATAATATCGTTTAGTTTAGTTTGATTTTTTTTGGTTTTCTTTTGCCATAAACGTGTGAATATTTTTACCTTATTTGCTCAAGTGTTGCAAATATATTGTTGTTAAGCTTTTGTTATTATTTAAACAAGAAGAAGAAAATTTAAAAAGGAAAACAATAAATAAATAAAAATGGGTGGATGGGAACCACATGAACAACTTCTTGCCAATTTATTCGATGAAACAGAAAGTGGAAATCCAGCAGCAACATTAAATTTATAATATCAGTAATAACAACAACAACATTTATTTGTTGCATATGAAAACTGTAACATCACAACAAGTTTAGTTTTCTTTTTATTTTTTTGTGTGGTTTTATTTCAAAAACGGTTTGCTTTCGTTATGAATTTTAAAATACTTCCCGTTAAACAAACACCGATGATGTCAGAAATAGCTCCACTTCAAGCCATACAAAAAAAGGAAAAAAAAACAAACAACCAAACATTCCAAAAAAATACTGGAAAAACAACTGCTGGTGATGATGATGATGATGATGACTGTGATGATGCAGAAGTTTGTTGCCTCTGAAAGTCAGCAAGCGAAAGATTGGCAGCAGGTATTTTTGCACCCATTAAGAAGAGATTGCGTGCAAGCAAAAGCAAAATGTGGTGTTAAACGTGTTCGATGGTTTGTTACTACTATCTACGTAAATAGTCTGCCATGTGCGGGGATTAAGGCGATTGAAAATGTTAAATGCTATCATACAAGAAATAAAATGCACATCCGATAAAACACATGGTTACAACAACAACAACAACAACCAAACCGTCAAGAAAAAATTTAATAGATGCACAGTGGTGTTGTTCGCTTTGGTAAAAAGTTGTAACACTTGCCAACTACAGGCGAAAATATTATAAAATTTTCTTGAATGTTATCCTAACACTGGTATTTAAGGAATGTGTACGAAAGAAAATGGGCCTGCTTTTAAGCTTATAACTTTTATCATACCGTTACACTGTAGTCATCTGTTTCAAAATCCACATGCTAAATTTCATTGCAATAGTAAAATTAGTTTTTTGATAATGTCCACCCAACAAGAATGTCATAAAAAAATAATTGAAATTTTTAATGAAAAATCGCCCGGCTTAAAAAAAACGATTGCTAGGCTCGCAGATTCTAACCAAAAAACAGTTTCTAAAGAAAGAATAAAACAATATACGAAGCCTTTGAGTATTGCAAGAAAGCGTGGAAGTGGACCAAAACAAAAGATGTAAAATAGTATGTATTTTTCTAAAACACCCTAACATGTCTGGAAGAAAAGTGCCCCAAAAAGTTGAATGCTCTGAGACCTTGGTCAGAAAATAATTTTATACACAAAAGGAATTCAAATATTATTTACTTTAATTGAACTATAAAACGAAAAAAATCCGTCATTTAGTTTTTTTTCTATAACGAAAACTATAAGTCCAGTTTTTTTTTGTGCGCACTCCTTACTTCGTATTTTTTATGGAGTCGTAGCCTAGTAGTTAGTTTTCTTATCAGACTTGAGGCTGCGATTAAAACCGTAGATAAGATATTTCCAACAAAATGAGGATTCTGGCAAAAATTTCAATTAAATTTTTTATTAATCGCACAATTTTTGTGCGCCACTGTATCCAACTTGATGTATTCAACAATAATTTGCTTGTTTGTTATTCTTCTTTCCTTGCACCGTTTACGTAAACAACAAACACTTGTTCGTTAGATCTGTTGGTAATTACCACTCTTCAGTCAGGATTATTTAACATAGTTTCTCACAGTACTTATGTTGTGTGCGTTAATTTTATTCATAAGTGGCGGCACCTACAGTTTAAAGCCGACTCCGAACGACAGATTTTTGAGATACTTTTCATGACAAATTTATGAGTGTTTTTTCTAGAAATCTGCGAAGAGGAAATCGCCAAAGAACCGTTGCTTTAAGTCTAATAAGCCAACACACTACCTACTAGACTACGGCGACTGCAATTGTGCTTGACCCACTCAAAAACCTGTTCTGAATAGAGTTTTTGTGAGAATATTTGCTTTCCTCTCAGCAGAAGAGTCCATATCTCTTGCAGAAATTCAGTTTAATCTTCCATGTTACTAGTGCATCCGCCATGTTGTTACCTGCGATGTCCCCGTGTCCTTGATTCCAAACGATCACCCAAAATTCTTGAAAAATTTTAGATGTTGTGTACACACTTTGTATGAATATAAACTCCGCTTTACTGTTGAAAAATATCCGTATTTTATGCTCTAATACCGAATTTGTAGGGCGGCAATTTTATTAGTTTCTATTTCAGCCTGTTAAGTTCAAGAAGTATCTAGTAGTGCAAGATGCAATCTAATATCTAATTGTCCTGAAAAGATCAGATAACGTCACGAATTTTTCATGAGATCTGCATAAACCATTATCATTATCATAATACTGCTACGTTTTTTCCTTTTTAAAAACATTTAAAATATGAGTTCGTTGATTCCAAAGAAAATAAAAATAAACTGGTTTTTAAACCTCTTTATTGTTCGTACTACTTTTATGCGCCACTGTTTATAACATGATGAGTACAACATTATTGTTATAGCAATTATGCTTGTTCACAATTTTCCTTTGCTTATAACGTAGATCTTTTCAACGGCAATCTTCAAACCACGATTGTTTTCTTCACACGCAACGCATCATTACACAAGACTGACTGAATTCTTACTACTCCTGGTTGCCGGCTTTGTTTTGCTCTTTTTGTATGCCCATGTAAACAGACTGATGAATGTTCTTGAAGTAGAACTCTCGAGAACTCTATTGCGACTTCATTGTTCAAACCACGATTGTTTTCCTCACACGCAACGCATCATCACACAAGACTGACTGAATTCTTACTACTCCTGGTTGCCGGCTTTGTTTTTTTTTTTTTTATAAGCCCACGTAAACAAACTGATGAATGTTCTTGAATGTTCGATTTTGTATACATTTTCTTTCTTTTCTCTCATATTGATGTTGTTGGTTTGCTTGTAAAAAGTTCATTGTATTTGTTTGTGTAGCTTTTGTTTATCTCGTTTTAATGTTAAACGATGTTGCGATTTCGTAACCAGGTTCTAAGGCAGTTTTAAGGCAGGTTCAGGCAAGAATGATAAACTAAAGATTACGCCATTATGTACACAAAATTAAAACTTTCTACGCATGTTGAATCAATGACTTTACGAAAATTGTTTTCATTGTTTTCCTATTGGCTAATGATAATGTAAGTTATATTGCAGGGCTCCCAACTACTTTCGCGTAGTGCATTTCATTTTCACATATGAAAAAGACTTGGAAACCTTTAAAATAGCCCAACAACCTCATCTAACAGGAAATCATAGGCAAGGCGTAATCTTTAGTTTATCATTCTTGGGTTCAGGTATCGTGTAGTCGGTAGTTATGTGGTTAGGAGCTGAAAAATCAAAATTAAATACGAGACGTTTTAAATTACTGTCTTAAGCAGAGATTGTCATGCATAATGCAGATACCATATTGGACATAACAAGTAAATGCGCTGTTTTGTTGTGATATAAAATCAAACTTAAAAGCTGAACCATTTTCACTTTCGTCGGTAAACTGTAACAAAATACAACGAAACTTAAGTAACGCAAAGCAAAGTAAATATTTAAGAAAAGAAAAAAAATTTTCAATTTTATAGAAAAAATAAAACGAAACGAAACAAAACGGTTGTAAAAAAATCAAATCGAATAAATGCACTTGAACAATTGAGTGAACACTTGAACGGAGACTCAAACGTAATACGGAATGTTTTTTAAAATCATTCAATTTCCACAAGTAAAATTGGAAAATTGAAATTCGTGGCTTTCCACTTCAAATCGTCAAAGACGGTATCCGTTGCATGCAACGTGGTTTGTGTAGAAATTATTGTTTTAAACTTTATGTGCGCAAAATAAAAGGAAATTTTTTGTTCTTGTAATGTTTTCGTACTCAAAATAAATATTTTCCATTTGGTTTATTGCAAATGTATGAATGTGTGTGTGCGTGAGTGCATGTGTGAAAAATAAATCTAAAGGACAGACAAGTGAGTGTTTGAGGCTGATAGCTTTAGCAGGGAACACAAAGCACCGTTTCATAAATTATACCAAAATAGCACACGTGCTAGCAATTGTCGTTGGCATTTTTAGAAAAAAAAGGAGAAGAAGAAAAATCGAAAAAGAAATTTTAAGCCGCATGGCCATGCATCAATGTTAGTCACATTAAACTGTGACTGTGTGTGTTTGTGAAACTGGAAAATAAATTCACGTGAAGTTTTATTTTTTTCGCAAGTATTTTGTGTTTCGTCACCATCATATGCATGTTTTACAAACACAATCAAAAAAAAAAAAACTACAAATTTGAATATTCACTATCTGTGTGGCAATGTGCTAATGGAACACATTACCAGTATACCGCTATGTACATACACCCCTGCTTAAAATAATAGATACACTTTATTCTAAAATATTAAAGAAATGTTAACTGTAAAAATGCCTCCCAAAAATCCAGCGAAAACTATTTTTTTTATTATAGTTCCATTTGACTACACCTTTAATACGAAAAATTTGCCAAGTACACGCATTTATTTAAATGTAAAAAGCGTAATTCCAATGAATCCATAACACTACACTTGACTTATTTATACAGCTTGCGAGTGTACAACTAGTGCGCTCTGTTTAAAATCTTTCGCTTATACAATATTTGAATTAATCCTACGAGAGAGGATGTATTTCTTTTCTTAGGATCAAAATAATCTAACCTAACCACATTTAATTTAAATAAATTCCAAGCTACATGAAAATGACATAACTTTTGCAAGCAAGTGTATTTCCAAAAAATTTAACAGAAGAATTTTGGCAGTTGAATAGCTGGATTAATAAAATTTATTTAATAACATAACATAACAAGGCCGAAAGTTTTGCTGAGAGGACAAAAGATCCATTTGGATTGGCTTAAAACGAACCAGTCCTCTTTACATGTTCCTTGATCATGGCAACCACTAGTAGTGACTGATACTAATTTTAAGATAAGGATTCATAAGACAATGCTTACGGACAGCCTCATAAGAATATTTACAGCTTGCGAGTGTACAACTTGTGCCTTTTGTTTAAAATCTGTCGCTTATCCCATATTTGAATTAATCCTACGAGAGTGGACGAATTTCTTTTCTTAGGATTTCCAACAGTCGCGGTGAAAGTGGTTAATATTATTGGGGTCTAGAAAACAGTGTAATGCCACCACCTTTTAAATTTTAGTTTAATCGTAAACGGAAGTTCTCCGATACCTGATTAACTCGGTGAATAAAACAGGCCGTGATGATCTTTTTATTTCGGAACCCGACCATACAGGTCGCTGTCCTATCAGAAACCATAGCGATAGACTCAAATTATTTTTGCGTGAGCTGTGATCCTGAAGAGGAAAAAATTTCTACCTCACTTGCGAGTGCTTAGCTTTTACGATGTACAAGACTGCCGCAATTGCAAAAATTATTTTGAAATCATGTTGGTTTCCTAAAAGACATATGGACTCTTACCCTGAAAGGATGATCTACCAAATAATTTAATCTAGTGGCTGATTGCAACTTCTGATGATTTCAAGTGACTTATCACGTTTGCCTAGAACTAAACTATTGAATAGAAAGCTAGTTAACCTTGACTTAATTCTAGTTAGGATAACGTCTTAATTTATCACACCACTTATGTTGTGTGTATTAATTTTATTCATGATTGGTGGCAAGAATGATAAACTAAAGATTACACCTTGCGCATGATTTCCCGTTAGATGACGTTGTTTGGGATATTTTAAGGGTTTCCAAGTCTTTTTCATATGTGAAAATGAACATTTCTTCTGAAAAGTGTATACACTATGCGAAATAGTTGGCAGCCCTGCAATATAACCTACATTATTATTAGCCAATAGGAAAACAATGAAAACAATTTTCGTGACGTCATAGATTCAACATGCGCAGAAAGTTATAATTTTGTGTGCGTAATGGCGTAATCTTTAGTTTATCATTCTTGAGTAGTAAGATGTACAGTTTAAAGTCGACTCCAATCATAATAATAGGTACACTTGACTTATTTATAATTTTTTCTATAGTAAATTAAATTTTTGAGTGATTTTTCATTGTGTTTATGTGAAACGGTAAGAATAATTCTTACTTTTCGCGCCATTTGCTCTATGTTCTGTTTGTTCTGTTCTATTACAGTATTCCCTCTTCCGTTTTCTCATTAGTAAAAATTGTCCAGCAAGGTTTTCCTGAAAGATTAGCTTGCACAAATCGACGACGAATTGTCTTGGACTAATTCCAATAAAAATCCCTGCAGAAACAGCATCAGAGGATTTGAAGTGGTAATTTTTTGCCAATACGTGTATCCGGCTATTGATGTCTGAGCTAATTTTCTTAGGTCTCCTTTGAGATTCTTGCGTTTGTTTTTTGGTTCAAGCATTTTTCACAAAGTATAAAGATCTACCTAAGGTCTTTGCTATTTCTCGCAATGATTTGTCGTGTTTTCTAATGGTTTTAACAATTTTTTTCCTTCCATTTCCTTTATAATATTTTTCGAAATTTTATGTAATTTTATATCAAAATGAAATTATTCTTACCGTTTCACATAAACACAATGAAAAATCACTCAAAAATTTAATTTACTATGGAAAAAATTCTAAATAAATCAAGTGTACCTATTAATATGATCGGAGTCGACTTAAAACTGCACGTCCCACCACTCATGAATAAAATTAATACACACAACATAAGCTGGATTTTTGGGGCCATTTTTACAATTAACGTTTCCTTAATGTTTTAGAAAAAGTTGTATCTATTATTTTGAGCAGGAGTGTTATTAGTTTGATGAAACCGAGTTTAGTATTTGGCAGTGGTATTTGAAAGTTCAGTCAAGCATATGCTTTTATCCTTGACTTGCTACGCTTGCACAGGAGTCTGTTCAGGTTACTTACTTAGTGCGAAAGAATACCGTGAATGTGTATGTGTATGTGCATTTATGATACGACCACTGTTTCACTGGCTTTTTAGATATAAGCAAACATTACCGTAAAAGTATCATAACAACATTACGGAACACTTCTCGTTTATGCAAGAGTGCTTCTTACGTGTTAAGGTAGTAGTGCAATAAGAACCACAACATTTTACTCCATGCAACAAATGCTTATTGTGTTAAGGAAATGTCTTTCTCTTAATATAGCAATACCAACAACAGCAACAATAATGCTATGACTTTACTAAGTGTCGGTATTTACAAGTGGCTGTTTCTGTTTCTGTAAATATTTTTCTTTATCATGCACCTGATCATCTACTCTAAAATGGAAAACGATATTAGAATTTCATAAGGCACATCGCTCAATGATTTCAATAGAGTCAAATCACCAAAAAAATTAATAAAAAGAGGTATTGAGCAAGACCACCATTGCAGCTTTCTTGAATATTCAATAACACAACAATAGATTTTGTGCATAATATTATCCTTGAACATATCTCCTCCATACCACAGATCAGCAATGAATCGTTTTTCCGCTACTCATAAACACTCAAACAATTTTGAGTATGAGTGAATCAACAGAATTGAAATTCAACTGTCATTCGTACTCGCTACAACATTGATTTATAAGTATAAGTAGCAATGAGTATGAGTACAACGTTGACATTAAACTGACAATATTCGAAATGTTTTGGATTCATACGCCTACTCATTCATAAATTTAGAAAAATACTTATAACACTTATAAGTAATTCGGGTGATTCGAATCATTCAACAAAATTTACAGCCTTTGTTGTTGCATATACAAACAAAGAAGAGAGGAAAGACATAGAGAACAAGCAAAGCATACACACAATCTTCTTGTGAGTATAGTTGTGTTTGTATGCGAATCATACTTCGTGTAAATGTTAAGTAGAGACGAGTCGAAATCAATTGCATCATGTTTATTGTTAACCATGAATACGATGAGTACTTCTAACTTTAAGCATGAGTAGTATGAGTATCATATTAGAATAAGTATGAACGCGTATAAGTATCAGAAATTATAAGTATGACTCAAATCTACTCATCGTTTTTAATACTTGTTGCTGATCTCTGCTCCATATCAAATCCAGAGACCGTTAGGGTTTTGTATTAAATGGTACAAAAAGTGAACATATTTTTGGAACCATTCAAAAAACGTAGTCTTTTCTTTTGTTCGATGGGAGAAATTTAGAACTTCAGTACGAAATAATATTGGGGTTTTCTACTGTCAAATTAAGGATAACTACATAGGTTAGGTTAGGTTATCACAAAACTCACTTGAGCACGCATAGCGGCCCTTTATGATGCCACGGGTGAACGCAATGCCTGTACTAACCAATTTAAACTAAAATCAGGCAAAAAGGAAGAAGTTGGTCAGCACAAGGACTGCATAACAGAAGCCGTACTGGAAAACCAGCCAGAAAGTTTAATGAACGAAGCTATATTCTTGATGTCAATAGATGATAGCTCCGTTAAGCTAACAAAGAATGGGGAGCCAAATAACCTTTATCTACACCTAGCAAGAGCATTAACAAAGAAAATGAACAACAGTCTCCTCTTCCTCAGCGGACCTACATCCACGGCAGAAGTCTTTGAATGGGAACCTCATTCTTTCCGCGTGTCTATCCATGGCGCAATGACCTGTAAGCACGGCCACTGTAGTCGAGATAACATCACGACCAAGACCAAGTAATCGGTTTGGTACGCCTTCTATCCATCTTGGGCCAGGTGAGTCTAGTGGTGGAGCAGGATTTCTCATTGACCCAAAATAGGTTGGCGTCCCGAAAGAACCTTTGCGCAATGGTCAACTTGACGGAGGCAAGTGGCATACCCAATTCAACAGAAGAGGATTCCGGGAGGAGCGCACCAGCGCTGGCGAGCTCGTCGGCCCTACAGTTTCCCGGAATTTTACTGTGCCCAGGGACTCACACCAGAGAGACACTGGTGAAGGGCCCCGAGAGAAGGTCGAGAGAACGGCGACATTCCCCAATGATCCTAGAGTTAATAACGAAACCCTACAGCGATCTTAACGCGGCCTGACTATCAGAAACGATCGAGACACGAGCGAAAGGAGCATCATTGACGAAGATCGATTGAGCGGCCCAATAAACTGCCATCACCTTCACCTGAAACACGCTGCAGTAGTCCGGCAGACGGAGTGAAGACCGTTTCCAACCCCATTGTCGAGTTTAGAGCCGTCGGTATATATATGCAGGAGTTCCGGGGGGATGACCGTATAAGGATTCCAGTCACCCCTACTCAGAATCAGAGAGTGGAAACATCTGTCAAGACAATATTCCGCAGGGAAGTAGTCCATGTCCACAGGGGCTACAGGATCAACCTACAGAATAGTGGAGTGACCGGAAGGTACAATATGCTAACGACAGAGAGCATTAAGTCTAGTCGCAGCAAACTTGACCGCCTGCTTAGCGAGAAGTACAGTAGGAAGCCAGTTTAAGATTGCGAACAAGGCTTTCGTGGGGGTGGTGCGTAGAGCGGCAGTTGTATAAATGGCAGCAAACCATCTGACATTGTCAAGAAGTCTGACGGTGTGCTGTTTGTCCAGAGCTGTCCACCAGAAAGCAACACGGTATAATAGTTTGGGTTCGATGACTGTAGAATATATCCAACGCATGATCGTTGGGCAAGGACCCCATCTGGTTCCATCATCAGTAGCTAGCAGTAGGATAACAAATTCCTTACTGTATAATTAAATTGACGACAAATTCTAGTGAGCAGATCTGAAATAGCATAATTACTGAATAAATTATGAATTGAATAAAAATTTGATTATAACAGCTCAAGTTACGACAAGGAATATTGATAGGCAGTTTTATTAATGCCAGTCTGCTAGTATATGAAGGCAAATCAAAATAATTCCCAGGCCACGCAAACAGAAGAGTAGAAATTGTTTCTGCACAGAATCAATGTGTTCGCTGTCAACATTATAGTGAGGATCCCATACAGTGGATCCATGGCCTATCCTATATTACATCTCATTCAATGTTAAGAGATGCGTCCACAGTCAACAGTGGGCTGTCCTTTACGAAATCCATATCACAAATGCGGGTGAGCTCCTCTTGGCTAAGTACATATCAGCAGGCGATTGTATATTATACTCTCCAATAATTTTTCCCATTCCGATAGAATTTCTCTCCAAGATGCTGTTGCTGTGCTTCAACTTATAGAAAATTCAAGTAATAGAAGTTCGACTGTAATTGGTAATTACAACCCTTCAGTACGTCTAATAAGCCCACACACTACATACAATCCTTCTATACATACATACATATTTGGTCATTACAACCCTTCAGTCAGGATTATTGACCTAGTTTCTAACACCACTTATGTTGTGTGTGTTAATTTTATACATAAGTGGGGGGACCTACAGTTTATAGTCAACTTTTCATGGCAAGTTTATTTACTCTCAGAGCTTTTGCCAGAAATCTGCTGAAGAAATATTTTTTGTATCTTGTTTTCATGTCTGGCCTAAGGCTCGACCCCTGGCTTTACGTTTAATAAGTCAACATACTACATACTAGACTACGGCGACTTCAATGTCTGGTATTAATCGGTAAGTCCATCTTCCATCTCTTTATGGAAGAAATCCACTCGTGTTGCCACCCATTTATTTCATCATTAGGGTCCACTAGCCCTGTTCTACTACTTGATAAATATCTTCTCCTCTCTACTACTACTATACGAAACGGCATCATCCCTGATACAATTATCCTGTAAATGTGTGCATGTGTGTATGTGAATTTATTGATATTAAATTAGTTGAATTCTATAATTAATTTGAATATTTTTATTTTAAAAGAATTTTTTTTTGGTTTCTTGCAGAGGAAAACATACAAATAAAAGGAAAAACAAAAAACAAAGTTTAATTAATTAATTTTTAAATTTTGATTGGATTTCTATCGTTACAGCAGAGTAAAGAAAGGAGCAGTGTTGGCATGCATTTGTTAATTGTGTGTTCGTATTGATATCGATAAAAGTGGTTGCATATTTAATGGAAATATTACTGTGGCAACCAGATTTAAAAATTCGAATAAATTTGTTATAATTTAGAGCAGGAACAACGTAATTAGCAGAGCCAACAAACCAACAAAGGAAATAATAACAACAAAAACAACAACGAAAACATTAACAACAGCCACCACATTATTACAGGTCGAAATATGCGGGTAAATATTTGTAAATTTATTTAATTTGTTTTGCTTTTGCTTTTCCTTTCATACATCTACACTGAGCGCCATAAGTTAGTCAACACTTAATGTAATTTAAAATTTTCTGATATCAAAAAATATGCTTGTACCACAACAATAATTTTGTTTTTGTTTTAACATTTTATAAGTAATACAGTCAAACTCGTTTACAACGAACTCGATTATAACGAATTCTTGGTTATTACGTACATATTTTCAAGTCCCAACGTTTTATTAACAATTTTCATACAAAAAACTTGGTTTATTACGAACTCGTTTATAACGAATGCTCGTTTAAGAGGAACTACTTTAAATGGTCCCAATAATTACATTTCATACATTTTTGCTTTTTTTATAACAAACGCTCTGAAAAAACTTTGCTTTACTTTTATTTAATATGACAGCATTAAATTATAACTCAGTATCATGAATCAACTGCTAGATTCTTCTTCTTCTTAATTGGCCATAACAACCCGATTAACGGATTTCGGCCAGCCGTAACACATCCTTCCAGGCGCCTCCGCTTCTTGCGCGTCTACGCCAGATGGTCACAGCAATCGATGACAGGGCTTCCTCGATTTGGTCCTTCCAACGGATACAAGGTCATCTTCTTCGCCAACTTCCGCAGATCCCCGCATCAAATACTCGTCTCGCCGGAGCATCCTCCTCCATTCGAACGACATGACCGAGCCAGCGCAGCCGCTGGATATTAATGCGCTGTACAACGTCCATGTCGTTGAATCGGATGCGAAAATCATCGCCAACTCGCACTAGACCGAAGATCTTACGTAGGACTTTTCTCTTGAATACTCTCAAGGCAGCTGCATCAGTACTTAATAGAGTCCATACTTCTGCGCCATAAAGAAGCACGGGTAGGATGAGCGTCTTGTAGAGTATTAGTTTTGCCTTGCGAGAGAGGTCTCTGCTACTCAATTGCCTATTGAGTCCATAATAGCACCTGTTGGCAAGAGTAATCCATACAAATCTTGATACATACATACAAGCTTGATCTCCATACAAACATCATTTTCGGTGGTAACGGCGGAGCCAAGATAAATGAATTCCTTGACTGTATCAAAAGTATAATTATTGGCCGTAATTTGAGAATCAATACGCCGCACGGCTCTACTTGTCGATAACAAATACTTCGTTTTGCCCTCATTTACTGAGACTCCGGTTCAATAGAACTAAAGGCAGCTGTGACATCTCGTTGGGTATGGCCTTTGTTGTCAATGTCGTCAGCGTACGTAAGCAACTGGAAGTTTTTTTTTTTTAAATAGTGCCATTGCGATGCACTTCCGCCTTTCGCAGAACACTTTCCATAACGAAGGTGAAGAGGTCGTCGATTAAGGGATCGCCTTGTCTGAAAGCTCGCACGGTATCAAAAGGTTCGGAGAGGTCCATTCCTACCTTTACGGAGCTTCAGGAATTTCTCAACGTCATTCTGCATAGCCTTATCAGCTTTGCAGGTATACCGAGCTCAGACATTGCGGCAAAAACACAATCCCTTATGGGGCTATCGGAAGCAGCCTTATAATCGACAAAAAGATGGTGTGTGTCGACTTGATTTTCGTGGGTCTTTTCCAGGATTTGGCGTAGTGTGAAGATTTGGTCGATGGTGGACTTGCCATATCTGAAACCGCATTGATAAGGACCAATCAGTGTTTTGACGAAAGGCTTCAGTCGTTCACACAATACGCCTGTAAGAAACTTATATGCGGTAGGGAGAAGGCTTATACCCCTGTAGTTGGCGCATATCGTAGAGTCTCCCTTTTTCTGGACACGATAGAGGACACTGAGGTTCCAATCGTTGGGCATACTTTCCTCTTAGAATAGCTGGTCTTAAACAATTCAGCTGCTAGATTAAAAGAATTAAAATTTATTTTATTTATTTATTTAAGAATTACAATACAATTACAAATTATATTATATTCATGTACGAGCTGAGTGACTTCGGCCATATGCCCGGTGTAGTGTCCCAGACCAGAGCCTCTGGTGGGAATCGAACCCACGACCCTCACGCTAATTGTCTAGCACTACTACGCTCAGAATTAAAATTAAAATTTTTGTTTCTAATAAATGAAAAAAAAAATTCTTTGTATTTTCTATTTTCTTGTATTATTTCTCCCTATTTATTATGAACTTTGCCTATAACGAACTATTTTTTCTGGTCCCATGGAGTTCGTTATAACCGGGTTTGACTGTAAATAAATGTTTTGATTTTTGAAAATGTATTCAACTATTCCCATTTATTTTTCTGATTATTTCAGTGGTGTTTACTCAATTTTGGCGCTCAGTGTAAATATTTTATATGTTTGTACATACTTGTGTATGATATTTAGTTGCTGGTGGAAAATTTCAGATAAAATTTAACAATAAAATTTAAAAGACTATCTCGTGCAACTTGTGTTATGCGACAACATCATTTTAATTGTGTGATCATTATTTTTGTGATTTTGTAACTTCAATGTGTTATAATTAACTGGATTGTCTGGCTATGGCATCAAATTTATGACCACATTCTTCACTGTACACTGTACACTATAAAATGTAATAGACAATGACGTAATAATTCGTTAACATTTCCTTAATTTTTTTTCAAAATGTTGTATTTACCAGCTTATAAGCAGGAATTTAAAAATGACCATTTAAAACAGAAGAAAAATTTATTACAAAAATAAATACAAGATTTTGAAGAAAAAGACAAAATAAAACAGTTTCAGTATGTATATGGCATTCGATGACAATTATTTAAAATAACAAAAAATTAAAAACTCAACAATTTTGACGATAAATAAGCTACTTTGGGATTTGTTCATTAGTTTACATATGTACATACCAGAGATCAGCAATGAATCGTTTTTTCGCTACTCATAAGCACTCATGCAATTTTTAAGGAAAAATATTGAAATTAAACTACTCTGGTTCATTCGTACGCCCTATAACGTTGATTTATAAGTATGAGTACAATGACTACGAGCATCGTTTTAAATATGAGTAAGTCAACAGCATTGAAATTCAACTACTCTGATTCATTCGTACTCGCTACAACATTGATTTATAACTATAAGTAACCATGAGTACGAGTACAACGTTTACATCAAACTCACAACATTCGAAATATGTTTAATTCATACGCCTACTCATTCTGATCCATAAATTTTAGAAAAATGCTTATAATATTTATAAGTGATTCGAGTAGCTCGAATAAAACAAAGAATGCAATGATTTTGGGATCAAACTCACAACATTCGAAATATGTTTGATTCATACGCCTACTCATTCTGATTCATAAATTTTAGAAAAATACTTATAATATTTATAAGTGATTCGAGTAGCTCGAATAAAACAAAGAATGCAATGACTTTGGGATCAAACTCACAACATTCGCAATATGTTTGATTCATACGACTACTCATTCGGATTCATAAATTTTAGAAAAATACTTATAATATTTATAAGTGATTCGAGTAGCTCGAATCTAACAAAGAATGCAATGATTTTGGGATCAAACTCACAACATTCGCAATATGTTTGATTCATTCGTCTACTCACTTAGTTTAATAAATTTAGAAAATAATTTATAATACTCATAAACTGATTCGAATCATTCATCAAAATTTACAGTCTTAGTTGTAAATGCAACACAAACAAAGAACAAAGACAAGAAAAAGACAGCAAGCGAAGTAAACACCCAATCTTCTAGTGCCTATTACGGTGTTCGTACGCGAATCATACTTATTTTGTGCTTCGTTTATATGTAGAGTCATGAAAAGTCGAAATCAACAACATCATGCGTATTGTTAAGTATGAGTATCATGAGTACTTCTAACTTTGAATATGAGTAGTATGAGATTCATATTAAAAGAAGAAGAAGTACACATGACTTCTAACTTTGAATATGAGCAGCATGAGTATCATATTAAAATAAGTATGAATGCGTATAAATATCAGATATTATGAGTATAAATCGCATCTATTCATCGTTTTGAATACTCATTGCTGATCTCTATATAATGGGTTAATTCAACCCTTTAGTCAGGATTACGAACTAGCTTTTCAAATCACCTGTGTTGTGTATATTAACTTTATACATGATTGGCGGGACCTATAGCTTAAACGACCGATTATTGGGAAACTTTTTCATGGTAATTTAATTACTCTCAGAGTTTTTGCCAGAAATCTGCTGAGCGGAAGACGCCGAAGAAATATTTTCATATTTTCGTTTAGATGTCTGATTTGAATTCGTGAACCTTTCGTCTAATAAGCCAACACACTATCTACCAGGCTAGGGCGACTTCAATTAGTTTTCGGTAATAAAGTACAGACTAAATACCGATTTGTTTTGGAAGCACAAAATATTTCGAACTTATTTAATTGGCAATTAGCAAGCCGTTTATTAAAATTCGCCTTCTTTAGTACATCCTTCTAGGTGCTTTTGCTTCTAGCGCCCCTTTGCTAGTTAAGTCATACCAATGGATTTGGTTCTTCTACGCCGACCTGCGTTAATACCCTTGTCTCTAGGGCATCCTCTTCCAACCGAAGGGCAACACTAAGCTAACGCTGCTGCTGAACGTTAATGTATTGCACAAAGTCCATGATGTTGAGAAGCTCTTAAAGCTCATTGTTACATCGGATGTGGATATCATTGGCAACGGGCAATACCCTTTCTTAAATACCCTCAAGGCTGCTGCATTGCTACTTCATAGCGTCTATGCTTCTGGTTCATAGAGAATCATTTAGAGTATGAGCAACTCGAAGAGCATTAATTTCGTCGAGAGTATTCCCCCCTCCCATTCAATGGCCCATTAAGAACGTAGCAAATCATATTCTCTATCTACTAATTTACTGCCATTCCTCATCTTTAAAAACTCACGTTCGATAGCATTAGAGGCCGGAGTGTGTCCCATTATGAATTTCCTGAAATCTCGAAAGGTATCAAAAGAATTTTTCTTATCTTTTATGCATAAGCGGTGCGATCTATATTTTGAAGTCGACTCTGAATGTGTAAAGCATTGTCTAAAGTCGAGTTGCGTGAGAAGAGAACAGTTGTAGGCGGAATAGCGAATAGTTGTATGAGAAGAATAACGATACATCAAGTTGTAAATAGTGGCACACAAAAGTTTGCTCACCATAACGAGTTCAATTGAAACTAAAACAGATTTATTTTTATTCTGTTTGCGATAAACGAACTCATATTTTAAAATTTCTTAAAAAGGTAAAAACGTAACAGTATCATTAAAAATTTTAAAAGAACAGAAATACGTACGACGTTAAAAATTAAGAAAAAAAAGAGATAGCTATTACACTGTATATAGTACAGAGTGGCTGATATATAATGCACAGTAAAGCGCTATATTTTATTAATTTTTTTTTTTTAATTTTATTACTCAAAAGCAAAAAATTTTGGAAATAACGTCATATTTTAGAATCAGTTTAGATTTGTTCGAATTGAGCAACTTTGGTACGAATTATAGCCTTCAAACGGTCGACAAAGCCATCACAGGCTGCACGAAAGTGGCTCTGCGGTATTTTGGCCGATTCCCGGCGAAGTGTCGTCTTGAGATAATAGACACTTTGGTATTTTTTTACTCTCCACAACGCCCGAGGTGCATAAGTCCAACGGATTAAGATCCGGAAATTTTGCTGGCCATTGTGCGGTAGAAATGAAGCGAGGACCTTCCTTTTTAAGCCATTCTTGGTTGATGCGTGTTGAGTGCAGTGGTGCTGAGTCCTGTTAGAATGTCCATGGTCTGCGGTCGAAATGTTTGTCTGCCCAGCGCTTCAATACTGTCTTTAAGACATTTTCCCGATAATATTCGGCATTTATTTTGACCCCACGGTCAATGAATATGAGCGGGGAGCGACCATCGGCTGTTACGGCGGCCCACACCATTACCATCGGTGGCGCTTGAGTTCTGGTGGCCAATTGCAGGTGTAAATTTTCAGCTGACCTCTTTGGCAAGTAAAACCGATCATTTTGTTTGTTCACAAACTGCTCCATTTGGAATGGCTTATCATTGGAGAAAACCAATTTCGGTAACAGACCACTTTCGTGCAAGCGAAGTAACTTCTTGGCTTTAACCAGTCTAACTTTTTTTTGTACATCGGTTGAACGTCAATGGCTTTAGTCCAAGCTCAGTTTTCAATATGTGTTACAGCCGTTCTTGCGTTATGTTCAGTTCACGAGCAATTTTTCTACCACTGCGGCGTGGATTTCAATCAAATATGTCCTTCACTTTTCGGATCATTTCTGGTGTTGTTACCGTTTTTTTCTGTCAACTTTTTGACCCCGATGCAACTCTGCCAGTATCACGGTAACGAGCAATGGCGTGAGAAAGAAAATATTTATTCACATTTAATTGCTGGAGGGCTCCAACGATAGCCACTTGTGGTTTTCCAGCCAAACATAAATCAATCAAACTATCACGTTTGAATTCTATCACGAATAACTTTTTTTTCAGAATGCAATAGATCAAAATGATTTTATAAGCTTGTAAATAATAAAATGAACTGTCACTGGAATAAATCTGTCAGCTGTCAGATGAACGGTTTACAAATGATAATAACCTGAAGTTGGTTGCAAGAGATATCAGCCATCCTGTATATACCAGAGCATTAATATTAAAAATATTTGAAATAAAAATTTTAATTTTTAAAATTAATCCTCTTATCTGGCATCACTAGCATACAATAATACTGAAGTGCTGGAATTTAGTTAGTTTTGATAAGAATTTAAGCAGCATCTACAACAGTTTTATTTGTAGTCGGGAATAATATTTCGTATTTATGTACTATAGACTTCTGTACGTACAATCTCACTTGTACTGTACGTATGTATGTCTTAATCGATAAGCACTCATATTTATACTTATGAAACAACCCGTAGTTTCACTGTTGTTATCTTTCCTTTCGGTTTCTGCTAATGGTTAATACTCGTACAAAATCTACTTTCGATTTTCCTATTTCAACTGAGACTACAACAAGGAAAACAAAAAAAGAAAAGGAAATTATGACCCATTGAACCAAAATAACATTTTTTTATATTGATTTGGGTTTTTAGAGCCGCTTCGGAAAATACCACAAATTTAGTTCAATTTGTTTCGTATTCTGCACGGGTTATTGACTGAGTATTTGGGTGAGTGTGTGTGTGTTTCCTTATGGAAAGGACATTATGTACGAGTCAATAATTTGTTGTTTTTATTTTTTCTGATAGGGATTTTAAGGTCATAAAATGTTGAAACATGCCATTTATCAATATAAGTTGCATTTCAAAATACAGTCAAACCCGGTTATAACGAACTCCGTGGGACCAGAAAAAATAGTTCGTTAAAGGCAAAGGTCTTAATAAACGGGGTGAAGTCATAGAAGAAAATAGAAAATACAAAGAATTTTTATCATTTATTAGAAACAAAAATTTTAATTTTAATTCTTTTAATCTAGTAGCTGAATTGTTTGAGACCAGCTCATCTACAAAATAAGGCTAAAGGAAAGTATGCCCAACGATTGGAACCTCAGTGTCCTCTGTCCTGTCCTGAAAAAGAGAGACCCTACGATATGCGCCAAGGGTATAAGCCTTCTCCCTATCGCATATAAGGTTCTTAAAGGCGTATTGTGTGAACGACAGAAGCCACTCGTCAAAACACTGATTGGACCTTATCAATGCGGTTTCAGACCTGGCAAGTCCACCATCGACCAGATCTTCACACTATGCCAAATCCTGAAAAAGACCCACGAAAATCAAGTCGACACACACCATCTTTTTGAAGACTTTAAGGCTGCTTTCGATAGCCCCATAAGGTATCGTGTTTTTGCCGCAATGTCTGAGCTCGGTATATCTGTGAAGCTGATAAGGCTATGCAGAATGACGTTGAGCAATTCCTGCAGCTCCGTAAAGGTAGGAATGTACCTCTCCGAACCTTTTGATACCGTGCGAGGTTTCAGACAAGATGATCCCTTATATGACGACCTCTTCACCTTCGTTATGGAAAGTGTTCTGCGAAAGGCAGGAGTGCATCGCAATGGCACTATCTTTTAAAAAAGCGTACAATTGCTTGCGTACGTTAACGACATCGACATCATAGGGCATACCAAGCAAGATGTTACTGCTGCCTTTAGCGCTATTGTAGATGGGTCTGGCAGTAAATGAGGGCACAACAAAGTATATGTTATCGACAAGTAGAGCCGTGCGGCGTATTGATTCTCAAATTACGGCCGATAACTATACTTTTGATACAGTCAAGGAATTCATTTATCTTGGCTCCGCCGTTACCACCGAAAATGATGTCTGTATGGAGATCAAGTGCAGGATTACACTTTCCAACAGGTGCTATTATGGTCTCAATAGGCAGGGACCTCTCTCGTAAGACGAAACTAATACTCTACAAGATGCTCATCCTACCCGTGTTGCTTTATGGTGCAGAAGCATGGACCCTATTAAGAACTGACGCGCTGCCTTGAGAGTATTCGAGAGAAAAGTCCTACGTAAGATCTTCGGTCCAGTGCGCGTTGGCGATAATTTTCGCATCCGATTCAACAGTGAGCTTTATGAGCTCCTCAACGACATGGACATTGTACAGCGTATTAATATCCAGCGGCTGCGCTGGCTCGGTCATGTCGTTCGAATGGAGGAGAATGCTCCGGCTAGACGAGTATTTGAGGCAGGGATCTGCGGAAGTCCGTTGGAAGAACCAAATCGAGGAAGCCCTGTCATCGATTGGTGTGACCACCTGGCGTAGACGCGCAAGAAGCAGAGGCGCCTGGAAGGATGTGTTGCGGCTGGCCGAAATCCGTTACTCGGGTTGTTATGGTCAATTAAGAAGAAGAAGAATCTAGCAGCTGATTCACGATACCGAGTTAAAATTTAATGCTGTCATATTAAATAACAGTAAAGACTATTGCCACACTTAAAAGTTTTTTCAGAGGGTTCGTTATAAAAAAGGCAAAAATGTATGAAATTTAATTAGTGGGACCATTTAAAGTAGTTTCTTTTCACCGAGAATTCGTTATAAACGAGTTCGTAATAAACAAAGTTTTTTGTATGAAAATTGTTATTAAAACGCTGGGACTTGAAAATATGTACGTAATAACGAAGAATTCGTTAGAACCGTGTTCGTTATAAACGCGATTGACTGTAAAAATATACAATTTCATCTTTAAACGGTAGTATGTATTGTATAATGGCGAATGTGTGCTTGTATAGTTTGTATCCTTAAAATGGTTTCGAAGTACATCCTTAGTAAGGATTATTAAGATTTCCTCCATCATCGTTTTGTGTGTTTATTTATTATAAAATATTTATTTATGTTTCAACTAACAAAATAACAAATTTTTCTTAAAATACAAAAATGTGCCCTTATTATGGGCCATTATTACAATTTGCCATTATTACAATTTGAAGTCGCCGTGGTCTAGTGGGTAGTGTGTTGGCTTATTAGACAAAAGGCCCGGGTTCGAATCCCAGGTCAGACATCAAAACGAAAAAAATTTATTTGGCGATATCCCTTGAGCAGATTACTGGCAAAGACGCTGAGAGTAAAAATTGCCATGAAAAGCTTCTCAAAAATCTGTCGTTCGGAGTCGACTTCAAACTGTAGGTCCCGCCACTCTTATATGAAATTAACGCACACAACATAAGTGGTGTGAGAAGGTAGGTCGTAATCCTGACTGAAGGGTTGTAATGGCCAATTATGTATGTATTACAATTTGCCTTAAAAGTTAGGTTTAGTTAAATGTAACTTTAGCTAAAATTAAGTTTAGTTAAAAGTAACTTTAGCTAAAGTTAAGTTTAGTTAAAGGTAAATTACCTTTACAATTACCTTTAATTAAACTTGTCTTTAGCTAAAGTGAACTTTAAAGTCGCCTTTAACTTATTTTCGTTATTACAACTTACAGATAAAACAAAATTAACTTTTTCAAAAACATGGCAATGCCAAGGTAATGTCGATAACACTGCTTTATTAAACAAATATTTTTCTAAACGCAGTGACAACAACAGGCTTGCTTTTTATTGTTGTATTTGTTAATTTTGTTAATATTTAAAGTTGCCATATTGAAAATAATAAATAATATGAAGAGTTAAAACATAAACTTAACTTTAAAAGTTAATGGTAGGATGATTCTCCCTTCAGCTTAACGTAACGCTCACTTCTATCTTATAAAAATGAAAAACAATTTATCTTCTCGTTTAAGTTCTCTGTTTAGTTAACTGCAAGCTGTAATAATGGCCTTTAAAGTGTTGAAACGTTTAAGGAATCTTTAAATGCTAATCATTAAACGGAAATTTTTTAAGATAAGATTAAAGAATTTCAGATTTTGGCTTGAGCTGTCGCTCAAGGCTTCTCGTCCTTCTTAGACCTATGTATAGCACCTACTGAAGTCAAGTCTTTTGACTACTAAATTTACTATTGTGCGATGGATGGCCATGTGATTTAAAGACAGAAGGAAATTGGTTTTCTTTTTATCTTAACGTGTCCAACAGACTCCACAAATATTGCTCGCATCATTCTGCTGCAAACAAAACTGAGCTTCACTGTAACATTTGTGAATATATCGAAATTAACTGGTGTAATTGGAACAGCATGTAATATGTCGCAGACTCTCTCAGCAGATCACTGGCAAAAACCTCTGAGAGTAAATAAAATTGTCATGACAAAGTTTCTCAAAAATCTTTCGTTCAAAGTCGAGAGTTTAAACTGTAAGTCCCGCCACTCATGTATAAAATTACCATACACAACATAAATGGTGTGAGAAGCTAGGCCGTAATCTTGACTGAAGGGTTGTAACGGTCAATTATGTATGTGTGTAGGTATGTCACCGACAGTTGCTACATTGGTTTGTATTCAATGCATAAATCCTGGGTTGTATTCCGGGGATTTCAATTAACACATCTATTATTATATCATCTCCAAAGACCTTCAATCTCTAGATTACTTTAAATGGTGAGGCAGAGTCTCTTACAATTTGCAAGCTCCATACTGACGCTAACCAGCTCATCAGCAATGGAATTGCCGACTATGTCCTTGTCGTCCACTTAAAAGTAAAAACTCAGTCATTCTTGTGTGAAGACGCGTTGTGTTGGAAGAGAATAATCCGTTGTAAAGATCTAACGAACAATTGTTAGTGTTTACACAGAAAAGTGTAAAGAAGAATAGCAAACAATTGTTGTTGTTTACATCAAGTTGTGAACAGTGGCACACAAAATTGTTCGAACAATAAAGAATTTAATTATAACTGAACATAAATTTTTTTTTATTTTTATTTGCAATCTGCAAGCTCCTATTTTAAACGTTTTTAAAAAGTAAAAACGTAACAAAAGGGTTACCCTTGAATGATTGAAGTTTTCCAAAGATATCCGTGGCATTCATGGACAAGAACGGACGTTGAAACTACGTAGGTTAAGGATAGTCCAGTAGATAGTGTATTAACTTATTAGGCGCAAGGTTGTAACCTAAACTTACAGCATCAAGAGAAAATGAAATTTAAAAAATACCTCTTTGGTGGCTTCATCTCAGCAGTGTTCTGGCAAAAAAAAATCGGAGAATAAATGAAATTATTGATCGAAATATGACTAGAATGTAGCACAACACACGGCAAAGATAATTTCGTAACATGATAATGCAACTGTCCGTAATGTTATTAAGGCATTAGGCTGAAAACTGCGACCCTACTGACTTGGGTCCTTCTTGCGACTATTCGTTTTTATTGATCAGGTATGAATGGACGGATCAGATATGAGTGGAGTATTACAAGCAATGGCCAATATTTTATTTTTCCACAAAAAAAAAAAAAAAAAAACGCTCATTTCATACGTATCTGAAAGCAAAGACACATTTTCAGTTTTTCATGTGCTTACCTATAAACTTGACCTCTTTAACCTTTCATTTAATATGCATTTTCAGTTCATAATTTTGATATTATTTTTGGGCTCTGTTCTCGCAGAGGAAAAAGTTGCGAAGGCAGATGATAAGCAATCTGAACCTGCAAAGTTAAATCCTGTGGAAGAAGTCAAAAGTAAGACAGAGAAACGTGATTCATCAGTGCAAACAAGTGAGTTTGATTATTATTTGATGTGATTTATATTTGATCAAACATTTAATGGAATTTGTTGGCAGGTTCATTTGGTATAAACAGCAATGCTGAACCGTTTAAGCCCATGCTTAATCCTCCAGTTAAATATGAGGTAGCAGCATCAACTAACCAACAAGTAAGTGGATATTGAAATTGAATTTTAACCGATCCAGACATGTTTTACAATTTTTATGAAATTTAATTTTTTTTTTTCAAGAAAGAATATGCCATTCAAAGTACAAGATTTTTTCATATTTTTTAATTACTAACGATACTTTTCGATAACTGCGCAATATGTGCGCTGTCTTATTTACTTACTTAATTAGCCATAACAACCCGATTAACGGATTTCCGCCTGCCGTAATACATCCTTCCATGGGCCTCAGTTGGTTCCACCAACCAATGACAGGTCTTTCTTGATTTGGTCCTTCCAACGGATACAAAGTCGTCCCGCTCGCCGGAGCATCCTCCTCCCTATGAACGACATGGCCGAGCCAGCACAGCCGCTGGATATTAATACGCGGCACAACGCCTATCTCGTTGAGTAGTAGCTCATACTGTTCAGTGAATTAGATGCGGAAATTATCGCCAACTCGCACTGGACAGGCGATCTTGCGTAGGACTTTTCTCTCGAATACTCTCAAGGCTGTTGCATCAGTGGTTGATAGGGTATATACCAGAGATCAGCAATAATTATTCAAAACGATGAGTAGGTTCGAGTCATACTTCAAATTTTCAGATACTTATTCATACTTCTTTTGATATCATAGTCATACTACTCATACTCAAAGTTAGAACTACTCTACTGATGTTGTTGACTTCGACTCGTCCCTACTTAACATTTACACGAAGCATAAAATAAGTATGATTCGCTTACGAACACTATTATACTCACAAGAGTATGTTGTCTTTGTCTTTTTTTTCTTCTTTGTTTGTATATGCAACAACAACAAAGGCTGTAAATTTTGATGAATGATTCGAGCCACTCGAATCACTAGGCGGCGGACTCTCTACACTTTCATCATCGATTGAGTTCGTTGCATTATCATCTCTAAAGGAATAATTAATGTCAACATCGTCGCGTAGTGTAGTAGAGAAGTGTCTGGCCTTTGTTATCTTCAGCACTTCTTGCGTAATTTTCGTTTTCATCTCTCTTTATACACTTGAGAATATTTGAATGGAATGCGGACTGATTACATGGAGTAAGAATTGTTATGCGCTTACTTGTAGTACAAATGCTGATGGTTTTTGTAATTGCGGACGCTGTTCTGTTCACAAAAGCTGCATTCCCATCTCCATTTCCAAAGAAGGAAAAAAATAAAGATGGAAATTGGAAATTTAACTCTATAACAATGGAAACAAACGATAGTAAAAAGGGAGTTGTTGATAGTTCATCCTTATCTTTACCAATTGCTGGTATTGACTGCTCCTAGCTCTTTGGAAATAAGTCCTCACCTTTCGTTGTGAAAGCTACCCATTCGCAGTGGACACTGGGACCTGCAATAGAACCGACAATGTCGTCTTCTACGTCGACTTAAGCTAATCAAACACCCCTCTCGCAGAAGCATTCTCTTGTATACGAATGACGTGGGTAGTACTGTAGCTAAATGTTGATGCGCTGCACGATGGTTTTTGAGCAGCTAATACATCTCGTTATTGGATTAGATGCAAAAACCATTCGATACTATCGAGGGCGGAATAATAGTCTTGACGCAAACCATTATTACGTACGTGTATCCTAGCTTCTCATACCACTTAGGTTGTGTGTTAATTCTATACATGAGTAGCGGGACCTACTGTTTGAAGTCGATTTCGAACGACAGCTTTTCATAACAATTTTGTTAACTCTCAGAGTTTTTGGAAGATACCTATGGAGAGGAAGTCGCCAAGAAAATATTTTTCGTATTTCCTTTTGTTGGAGATTTTTGACCTGGAGTTTGAACTGTGGCTTCACTTCTAATAAGCTAACACAGTACCTCCTACACTACGGCGAATGGAAACCACCGGTGTAATGCAAAAGCCTTACCGGGGTAAAGAAAATACGGAATTTTATAGATAGAAAATGTTTAAGGGTTTAAAATCGTTGGTGCAGAGCAAAGATCAGCAATGAATCGTTTTTCCGCTACTCATAAGCACTCATGCAATGTTGAGTATGAGTGAATCATTAGAATTTAAATTCAACTACTCTGATTCATTCGTATTCGCTGCAATATTGATTTATAAGTATAAGTAGCAATGAGTATGAGTTAAACGTTGACATCAAACTCACAATGTTCCAAATATGTTTGATTCATACGCCTACTTATTCTGATTCATAAATTTAGAAAAATACTCATAATACTTATAAGTGATACGAGTGGCTTAAATTATTCATCAAAATTTACAGCCTTTGTTGTTGTTGCATATACAAACAAAGAAGAAAGGAAAGACAAAGACAACAAGCAAACCGTACACTCAATCTTCTTGAGAGTATTGCAGTGCTCGTATGCGAATCATACTTAATTTGTGCTTCGTGTAAATGTTAAGTAGAGACGAGTCGAAGTCAATAACATTATGCATATTGTTAAGTATGAATATGACGAGTACTTCCGACTTAAAGTATGAGTAGTACGAGTATGATATCAAAATAAGTATGAGTGCGTATAAGTATCTGAAATTATAAGTATGACTCGAACCTACTCATCGTTTTGAATACTTATCGCTGATCTCTAGAGCAGAGTATTTATTTAATTGTTCATGAAATGATTTACATTCCTACATTTGTATGAAAGTATTGTTGTTGTTGTTGTCTTTTTATTTAATTCTAGAAAAATAGGTTTCCTAATCCTAGCGATTGTGGACAAAGGCCATGAAACTCATTATGTATGCTTAAAATAAATTTTTTTTTTATTTTGTAGGTGTATTATGGCAATAAAAATGGAGTGACGGCTGGCAATGCAAAGAATGCTGCAAGTGCTCAAACGGCAAATGCTTTTCGGGGACAACCACAGCAACAACAGCAACAGCCACTATTGAATAAGAATGTTGGCAAAAATGTTGGTGGTGCACAGCAGCAACAACAGCAGCAGGTACAACAGCAAATTCTTTATGCAGTGCCACAAAATCCACCAAATCATTATGAACGGGTTTCTCAACAAACGCCATTGCAACAACAACCGGCACCACATCAGTTGCCAGTGCAACGAAAGCAAACACAATATGTTATTGCCATACCCCTGTCATATTTGCGTCAACTACAACAGCAACTTGTGCAACACCCGCAGCAGCAGCATCTGGAACATCAGCCTTCGAATTTGCAAATTTATAAAGGACAACAACAATTTCAGCTACAGCTACAACCACAACAGCAACAACAAGCAATTTATTCAATTGCTGGTCCTTTAGCAAGAGATCATCAAGGTGCTTATCGACCATTCCATCGTTTTGCCTTGACACCTGTCAATGATGTCTCAACTGCTGGTGTTCAACATCATCAAATTGGCTCACCAGCACCCATTCCGCCACCTGCACTAGCAACAGCACCAGCATCGGCACCGGCACCACCTGGCTATGTTACGCAATATGTACAAATACCGGCAAGTGTTTTGATGGCTGCTTTACAATCGGCTCAAGTTCAACCACAGCAACGTCCTCCTCCTGTCCATTTAGCACAGCCTGTTTACCAACAACAGCACCTCCAACAACAACAATTGCAACAGCAGCTATTGCAACAGCCACAACAACAATTACAGCCTCAAGTACAGTATCAACAAACAATACCACAGCCACAGCAGCAGCACCATCATCATATTCAAACTCCAGCTTCCCAAATCTTTTATTTGCAACCCCATCCACAACAGCAGCTACAGCCTTCACAGGCCTTGACAGCACCAGCACCAGCACCTGTTTATGGTAATTAGTTTTCTTGAATTTATTATTCCGTTTTAATTTTGTTGTTATTTTTAAGTTTTTTTCCATTCATAAGTATTTGATTGGAATTCCAATGGGTTAGAGATTTAAGTTGAAAGCATTGCTCCACTCTTTTTATTTCGTTTCTATTATGGGAAATAAAATGTTGCCTCAATTATTCAAACGGCAGGACAGTTATTGCAACCTCAGCAGTAAAATCTATAAAAAATATTTCTAATGACTGTTCTTCAGCATCAATTCCAGTTAGAGGGACAATTTAGAATGCTGTGGAGTAAAGATTTAAATTTAATTTATTGCCATATACGAGGTGTGATCAAACAATAACCGTGATTTTCAAAATTCCTGAGTTACGTACGTTCGATTTTCGAATATTTTTTTCTGTTATATTAGTACTCATGCCTGCTATACAAGAACGATAAATTATAGATTACGCCATCACACACACAAAATTAAAACTTTCTGGGCATGTTGAATCAATGACGTCACGCAAATTGTGTTCCTATTGGCTAATGATAATGTAAATTATATTGCAGGGCTGCCAACTACTTTCACGTAGTGCATACACTTTTCAGAAGAAATGTTAATTTTCAAATATGAAAAAGACTTGGAAACCTTTAAATAGCCCAACTACGTCATCTAACGCGAAATCATGCGCAAGGCGTAATCTTTAGTTTATCATTCTTGCCTGCTGCATATGTTGACAGTATCAGCCATTTTGGATTGTCAGTTTGTTTTTGACAGATAAAAAGGTTAATCGTGTTTTTTTGGTGTGCTCCTCGATATTTTACTTACTTACCTACTTTCTTAATTGGTTATTAACAACGCGATTAACGGATTTCGACCTGCTGCAACACATCCTTCCAGGCGCTATCTGCTTCTTTTTTGCTTACGCCAGTTGGTCACACCAATCGATGACAAATCTTTCTTGATTTGGTCATTCCAACGGATACAAGGTCAGATCCCCGCATCAAATACACGTCTCGCCGGAGTATCCTCCTCCATTTGAACAACATGGTCGAGACAGCGCAGCCGCTAGATATTAATAATGGAGTCGCCGTAGTCTAGTTGGTAGTATGCTGACTTATTAAACGTAAAGGGTTCGAGTCACAAGCCAGACATGAAAATAAAAATCCAAAAGAAAGTATTTTTTCGGCGATTTCCTCGCTCAGCAGATTTCTGGCAAAAATTCTGAGAGTAAATAAAATTGCCATGAACAGTCTCTCTGTTGTTCGGAGTCGACTTTAAACTGTAGGTCCCGCCACTTCTGTATAAAATTAACACACACAACATAAGTGGTGTGAGAAACTGCGGGCTTCTTGGGGACGATTGCTGTAGACTGTATAATGGTGAAGGTATAGCACTGGCCGTTTTGTAGTCACCTAGTCGTTCGCATCTTCCCTCTTTCCACCTTTCCTAAAAACCTTCACAATGCACTGCATGAGTAGGGATCATGCCCTGAGTGCTGGTTTAAAAAAAACGTCTATGTCGTTGAGGAGCTCTTACAGCTCACTTTTGGATCGGACACAGAAATTATCGCTAACTCGCAATGGTCCGAAGATCTTAAGCAGGACTTTTCTCTCGAATAATTTCAATAGGGTAGCACGGGTAGAATGAGCATCTTGTAGAGTATTAGTTTGGCGCACGAGAGAGGCCTCTGCTGCTTTGCTTAATTGCCTATTGAGAGCATAGCAGTACCTTTTGGCAAGAGTGATACTGCGTTTGATCTCCAGACTGGTATCATTCTTGGTGGTAACAGCAGAGCCAAGATAAATAAAAAGTATAGTTATCGGCCGTAATCTGAGAATCAATACGCCGCAGGCCTGCACTTGTCGATAATATATACTTTGTTTTGCCCTCATTTACTGTCAGAGCCATCTTCTTAGACTCCCGTTCAATAGCACTAAAGGCAGCAGTAGCATCTTGCTTGGCGACTTCAGACAAAGAATGCTTACGGCCGTATCGGTAATTATTAATCGATACCTTCTGGCATTATACATTGGTTCAAATGCAATTTACCTCCAATCGTTTACATGCACATCGACTGGGGTAGACTATTCGAGTACTAATACCACAAAGAACAGGGGCCACATCTATATTTTATTTTTCCCTCCAATATATTCATACAGTATGGCTGATATGTATTGCAACCAACTTCAGGTTGTTATCATTTGTAAACCGCCCGTCTGACAGCTGACAGATGTATTCCAGTGACCGTTCATTTTATTATTTACAAGCATACAAAAGTATTTTGATCTTCGTGATGGAATTCAAGTGTGATAGCGTGATTGCTTCATATTTAGCTGGAAAACCACAGGTGGTTATCGTTAGAGCCTTCCAGCATTTAAATGTGAATAAATCTTTTGTTTCTCAGCATTTGGCAGTGTTGCATCGCGTCCAAAAAGTTGACGAAAAAAAACGGTAACAACACCAGAAATGATTCGAAAAGTGAAAACCAGATTTGAATGAAATCCACGCCGCAGTGGTAGAAAAATTGCTCTTGAGCTGAACATTGTGCGAGAACGGCTACAACACATATTGAAAAATAAGCTTGGACTAAAGCCAAAAAAGTTAAACTGGAAAGAGCCAAGGGGTTACTTCGCTAGCTCGAAAGTGGCCAGTTACCGAGTTTGGTTTTCTCAGAAGAGAATCCAAATTGAGCTGTTTGTGACCAAACAAAATGATCGGGTTTACTTGCCAAAGAGGTCAGCTGAAAATTTACACCTGCGATTGGCTACCAGAACTCAAGCGCCACCGATGGTAATGGTGTGGGCCGCGGTAACGGCCGATGGTCGCTACCCGCTCGTATTCATCGACCATGGGGTCAAAATAAATGTCGAATGTTATCGGGAAAATATCTTAAAGACTTGAACTCAGCATCACCTCACTCACCACGCGTCAAACTAGCAAAAAAGAGTTTAAAAAAGATTTTTCTTGCTTCATTTCTACCTCACAATGGCCACCAAAATCTCTGGATTTCAATCCGTTGGACTTTTGCGCCTGGGGCAGTTTGGAGAGTTATCTCAAGACGGCATTTCGCCGGGAATGAGTAAAAATACCGAAGATCCACTTTCGTGCAACCTGTGATGGCTTTGTCGGCCGTTTGAATTCCATAATTCGTACCAAAGGTGGCCAAGTCGAACAAATCTAAACTGATTCTAAAATATGATGTTATTTCCAACTTTTTTTGCTTTTGAACAATAAAATTAAAAAAAAAAAAAAATAAAGAAATATAGCGCTTTACTTTGTTGCATTATATATCAGCCATCCTGTACTGCCAGGTCTATAACTGATTAACTTTGTCTGTGTATAGTTTTGAAATTTTCTTTTCTTTACCGGCTATTTCTTGAATTTTTCGAATCTTGCAACTTCACTTGATATCTGGCTAGATCTGTACTTGAAATACAGTCACAGAAAAAAGTCAAATTATTTTTATTGGGTTAAATTTCTTTTTATACGATTTGGTCGTCTAACATTCTTAATTGTAACTGCCTTAAGCAATGCAATAACACTTTATCAATTTGATAAAAATTCATCGCTGTATGTTGCCTTTTTGCTTTGACTGTAAATATAAAAAATAAAAAGAAGTTTTATTGTGACTTATTATACTGAATACTTTGAAGACTAATGAAAACTCTTTGTTTTATTTGATTTCTTGCCATAAAAAGCATATCATGTCAACCCATTGCAGCAGCAACAGCTACAACAGCCAACTCAACAACATCAACAGTATGTAGCAGAACAGCAACAACAACAACAGCAGGTAAATATAGGTAAACAAACTTTACGTGTTCGTGGTATTGGTTCACAAGTGAATTATGCACCGTATGATGCTTCTCCTTCTGTCTATGAACATGCACATGCACCCACATATTCAAATGCACCTGGTCAGCAATATATTGCACAAGATCCTATAGCACAGCCAGCACAATCACATCGGGTTGTGCAGGCGCAACAATTACAATCCTCCCCCGATACATATGAGCAAGTTATTCACCACCATCACCACTATAGTCCTCAACACCAACCTCAACCAATACAGCAACAACAACAAGCACCTCAGCAGCAATTGCGCCAATCCTATCAACCCCAGCAACATAGATTTCAAGTACAACCGACAGCATCGGCACCACAGCTACAATCGTCACCAGCATCAGCACCACCACCACCACCCTCATCTTCTTCTCCTCCTGCTGCATCACAACAACAACAACAACAACAACCACAGCACTCAACTCCATTTGTCGACCATTTAAATAATTTACAACTTTCCCAGGGTATCCATGGACCAACGCCGCTGCCATATCTAGATCTACATCCTCCACCATCCGCCGTGGCGCCTTATTACAACTTTAATGTGTTGCCACCAACTGTACCACAGCCATTTGCAACGAGTGCCTTACATCCTCCCTTTACACCATTGGGTATACCCTCCAACAAAGTTGCATCCTTTACGAACGTTGTATTCCAGCCATTTGGAGGACAAGCTGCACCATACCATGTGCAGGAAATTAATTCAGCTGTGGCTGGCAGTGCTGATACTGTGCCCTATTTCCATCAAGCCGGTGGTGTACGTTATGGCTCACATATTTTACATCCTCCTACCTCTGCTGCCACCTATCTTGCAGGCGGAAAACCAACTGCTGCCGTTGTAACACATCCTTCTCCCAGAGTAACAAACGAACAAAAAATATCCGCTTCCTCAGCAAAGTCTTCTGTTGCCGGCAATCCAAACTTGGTAAAATATCCTTAAGGGAAAAGCCATTCCATGATCTTTTCTTAAGCATTGGCTCTCTGCTGTCACAGAAAACTTTTCCATTTCATACAATTTAATTTAATTTGATAATTACGGACGTATGTACCGTATGGTATTGCTACGCCAAGTGGCTAGTTGTTCTTGTTCAGCTGCATTGTGCAATACTTATAACTTGTGGTGTTTCGTTTGCAAGTCAGATTCGTTCATTTGTTGCTTTTTAACTCACACATACTCTTACTTAACATTGTATTGCATTCTTATTGTTCTTTTTTGGAATGTTTGAGTGTGTATAACGAAAAGATATTCCCATTGTCTCTTTGCACAATGGGCTGGAGAGTATCATATTAACTGGTAGCATTAACTAAATCTTGTTAATTTTATTTTAACATTTAATATTTTTATTTTAAACAAATAATTTTAAAAGTAAATGTTTTATAATTAAATGACTAATTAAGTAAATGAAAGTTTTTTTTATTGACCCACAGTGACAAACATAAATAGGTTGGTATACTAGGTTTCCTGTATTTAACTAGGCTTCCTATATTTATTGTAAAGTTTCAAGGTTGTCCCTATGTGTGAAACACTACATCACTTAAATGACCTCCATGGGAAGTGTTGTAAGCATTGATTCTTTGGAGGTAATTTTGAACCACTTTTTGAAACACATTGGGCGGTATTTCAGCCATATCTCGACGAATGTTGGTTTTTAAGTGCTTAAGAGTTGAAGGTTTATCTACAAAAATACGGTCGTAAACGTAGCCCCACAAAAAAGTCTTTTTTTTTAATAGTTATGCGAGGTAAAGGTTGGATAATCTTCGAAAGACATTGGTAGCCCGGCCTAACAAAGTGCACGATTCGCCGCAAGACTTACTCTCGGCTTTCTAGATGCATACGTACTAAAACGAACCTAGTTCGTCACACTTTCAATCAAGTATTCAACCGAAGTATTACTTTGGTGGGTTGGAGATTCAGCGAATGCTGCCTTCAAATTCCGCTGACCTTGCTCTCTCAGTCAATCTTTGCTGCGTCAATACATTCCGTGCGAAACACATACTGCGTTCCAATTGTCACATGAGATTAACATCAGGTTAACTATATTCTCGGGCGTTACCTGGAATCCAATTGTTCTCTCCAGGCGATTTCGTTGAACAAAATATCGCGGGCAATTAAAGAAAACATGCTCCGCCATCTCCCTTTCATTACAAAAAAAAGTCTAATTGTGTCAAATCTCATGATCTTGGTAGCCAGTAGATATCGCAATGACGAGAAATTACGCGGCGAGAAAATGTCTCTTGCAATAAAGCCATATTCGTTCGAGTTAAGTGGCATGTGGCACCGTCTTGTTGAAACCACATATTCTCCAAGTTATATTCTTCAATAGCAGGCAAAAAAAATCGGTTATCATATGACCATAACACTCCGAATTGACGGTAACAGTCGTTCCATCGACGTTTTCGTAGAAGTAAGGTCCAATCACACCTTCGGACAAAAGAGCACACCAATTAATTGAGGATTCTCAGAACCCCAAATACGACATACATACATACATAATTGATCATTACAAACCTTCAGTCAGGATTATTGACCTCGTTTCTCACACTACTTATGTTGTGTGTGTTAATTTTATACATAAGTGGCGGGACCTACAGTTTAAAGTCGACTCCGAATGAAAGATTTTTGAGAAACTTTTCATGGCTTTTCATGGAAATCACCGAAAAAATACTTTTTGTATTTTATTTAGATGTCAGGCAGCATACTACCTACTAGATCACGGCGACTTCACGCCAAATACGACAATTTTGTTTATTAACATACCCATCGAGTATGAAATGTGCTTCATCGCTGAAGAAAATTTTATTCGAAAAATTGCCGTCCACCGCCTGTTGTGCAAGCATCCATTCCACGTATCTACGACATTGTGAATGGTCAGCTGGCTTCAGTTGTTACCTGAGCTGGACTTTATGTGGTGCAAAATACGCCATTGCATTGTGTGCAAAATACGCCATAATGTGCCATAAGACAATCCAATAGTTTCAGCGAAACGAGCGAAACGATGATGCACAGGCCTTCAATATTTGTAAGCACTCCAGTCTCTTCAAATTTTTTTACAATTATGCCAATTGCTTGCATAGTTGGACGATTATGTAAACCATAATCTCCTCTTAAAGCACGGTACGTGGCTGTGGCAGAATCACCATTTTTGTCGCAGGTTTTGGTAATTTTTATCCGTTGTTTGATAGTCAAGAGATTCATTTTCGTGGCACAAAAATTGTGTGAAGACGCGTTGGGTGTCAGGAAAATAATTTTGGTTTGAAGATCTCCGTTGTAAATATCTAACGAGTAGTTATTACTGTTTGCGCATAAGAGTGTAAAGAAGAATACTAAACAAAGCAAATTGTTGTTGTTTACATTAAGTTGGGAACAGTGGCACACAAAATTGTGCGAACAATAAAGTATTCAGTTAAAACTGAACACAAATTTATTTTTATTTGTAATCTACGAGCTCATATTTAAAAACGTTTTTAAAAGGTAAAAACGCAACAATTTTAAATTAAATATGAGATCTTTTAGAAAGAATTGACATTTTTTCAAATAGAAGTGAAAAAAATACACATTTTCATTTTCATTAAACATGAAAACGAAAAATTATACAGGGCTTGATGGTAAACAACAAGGATTGCTATTTTCTTCAACTCGTAAACATACAATGTTAAAGTGTAACAAACATATTTAGATAACGCCTTCAGGCCCACTAAGTCCGTCACTGGCCAGATCGCTACATTACACCAAATCTCTTCGATGACCCATGAAAAACATGTCAACACCCAACATTTTTTTTGTTATTTTTTGTCTTCGACAGCCCCATAAGGAAAACTCGTTATTCCCCAATGTCTGAGTATTCGTGCAAAGTTCATAAGTCTTTGCTGAATGAGAAACTCTTACAGTTTCGTGAAGGTAGCAATGAACCTTTCTAAACCATTGGCGCTAAAGCAATTAAGCAATAATAAAATTAGTAAAATTATGCAAGTTATCGACAAATTTACTATTGAAAGGACAAAATATCGAGAAATATACTATTTTTTTTTTTTGTTTAAACCAGCACTCAGGGGATGACCCCTACTCATGCAGTGCATTGTGCCGGTTTAGGAAAGGTAGAAAGAGGGAAGATGCGAACGGTAAGGAAACGAGTTGCTGCTGGTGACTGCAAAATGGTCAGTGCTATACCTTCACCATTAGACAGTCTACAGCAAACGTCCCAAAGAAGCCCGCAGTTTCTCACAGCCACTTATGTTGTGTGTGTTAAATTTATACAGAAGTGGAGGGACCTACAGTTTAAAGTCGACTCCGAACGACAGATTTTTGAGAAACAAGAAGAGAAAGAGAAGAAATCGCCGAAAAAATATTTGTTTTTTGTGCTTTTTATTTTTGATGGCTGGCCTGGGATTCGAACCCTGGCTTTTACGTCTAATAAGCCAGCACACTACCTACTAGACCTCGACGACCCCGAATGCAATGCAAGTCATTAAAATATATACCAAAAAAATGCTAGTAATCCCCAAAGGAAGTCGCCGTAGTCTAGCAGACAGTCTGTTGGCTTATTCGACGTACAAAACATTAAGTCATTAAAACAAAATATAAAAAAATATTTCTTCGCGACTTCCTCTCAGCCGATTTCTGGCAAATACTCTGCATGTAAATAAATTTGTCGTTCGAAGTCGACGTTAAACTGTAGGTCGTCCCGCTACTCATGTATAAAATTAACACAGAGAGCATGAGTTGTGTGAGAAATTAGGTCGTAATACTGACTGAAGCGTTTGGAATGGCCAGTTATGTGTGTAATCGCCATTAGCTAAGCTTTTCTGTTTGTCGTATCGTGCCGGTATTTTTCCTTCATGTTGGAAGCTTGCTAATGTAACTCCAATCCTTAAGAAGGGTGAGGCTAATAACCCTGAAAACCACCGTCCAATAGCAGTTTGTTCCGCTCTTTCGAAAGTGATGGAGAGCAACGGTTTGCTAAATGATCGTCAGTACGTTTTCCGTAAAGTGCGCTCTACTGGTGACCTTTTGGCGTTACTCTCAGAAAGGTGGAATGGTTCCATTCACCGCTTTGGTGAGGCCAAGATTGTAGCTCTGGAAATCTCAAAGGCGTTTGATAGGCTCTAGGGTCAAAGTTAATTGCTTTTGGTGTCGACAGTCACTTCTCTCGATTTATATCGAGCTTTCTCAAAGATCGCACTATTAGAGTGATAAATTAAGGGGTACCGCAGGGCTATGTTCTTTCTCCAACTCTTTTTCTTATTCTTCTTAGTGATCTATCTATTACATCGAATCCTGTTTATGACAGCAACAAGCCTTTTGGAGATTGGGACAAAGAGATCGAATATGAATGACGCACCCACAGGTGACCTGATAACAATCTCTGAGTGGGGCCGCGCGAACAGGGTCGATTTCAAGAGATTGGAGATTGGGACAAAGAGATCGAATATGAATGACGCACCCACAGGTGACCTGATAACAATCTCTGAGTGGGGCCGCGCGAACAGGGTCGATTTCAATGCACGCAAGACCCAATGCTGTTTTTTGACACACCGGCATGATGCTGGCGCTGGTGTTCTGTCATATGTATCTATGGGTAATGTAAATATTGAGGTGGCGGATGCTCTTGATGTTATGGGCATGAGAATTAGTTGTGATACTCGTTGGAACTATCACATTTTTCGAGTGTTGAGAAAGCATTCAAGTGCCTTAGTTTTGAAAATACTTCACTCCATCCGAGCTTCTTACTATGTACAGGGCCTTTGTCCGACCCCGGATGGAGTTCAACTCTCATGTATGGGCCGGTGCCTCCAAGTCTATTTTAAACCTTCTCGACCGGGTACAGGAGAGGGTGAAGGTGGTTATTACTGACAATAGGATATCCAACTCTATTGATTCGTTGGAGCATCGTCGTAATATGGCGTGTGTTTCATTGTTCTATCGGTACTATAATGGTAAATGTTCTCGAGAGATAAGTGGCTTGGTTCCCGATAATCACATATTTTTACGTGGTACTCGTGCTTCTCGCAGAGCACATCCTTTTGTGGTTGATTGTCCAGTAAACCATACAATGCATTACAGGGAGAATACATTTTTTGCCCTCACTGCTCACTGGTAAGTTTAAATCAAATGCCCAAAGACACTACTCCCCCTTTCCACCTACCTATAACCTATTTTCCTAAACGTGCGCAATGCATTGCATGAATAGGGACCATCCTCTGATTGCTCGTTTAAAAAAAAAAAAAAATTCGCTTAAGAAAATACAAGTCATCGCTGAAATAACTTAAGAAAATGTAAGTCATCGACAAATTTATTATAGAGAATGCAAATCCTTAAAAGATAAATGCAAGTTATCGATAAATTAACCTAAGGAAATAAATTAATGAGTGAGAAAAGAACAAAAGTGGAAGGAACAAAAGATTTACTGGCTTAAATCCAAACGATTTGAATCGAGTGCTGGTTTTTATAAAAAAAAAAAATAATTCGCCTAAGAAAATGCAAGTCATCGCTGAAATAACTTAAGAAAATATAAGTTATCGAAAAATTTATTATAGAAAATGTATATTCTTAAAAAATTTACTATAGAAAATGCAAGTTATCGATAAATTAACTTAAGAAAATAAATTAATGAGGACGCAAATCAAAGTGAGAAGGAACAAAAGATTTACTGGCTTAAATCGAAACGACTTGAATCGAGACGTATAAATCGAGGGATAAAATTTAAATTTTCTACATTATTTTCACCAGGCGCTTATATTTAACCATAAATTCCTATGTATTAAATAAGCATTTCTATTGAATGCCTAGACTCCTTTTATAAAAACTGCCATTCGAATGTAAAATATAGGCGGTGTAGGGTGTTGTTGCTCTAAAAACACCTGCTATCACAAACAGTGCCATTCTCATGGTAATTTCAGTAAGTACTGGTGATTTTTTCTTCACTACATGATAGTTCCTCCCTTTGATTTTGTACAAAAAGTTAACTGAAAGCAATAAATTTTATTCTGTTCACTTTATTTCCGGTTTATGTGACACTCTTTTTTTTTCATTGCTTTAATAAAATTTCCATTCGTTATATCGGAAATTTGCAAGAGACAAGGGAAAAAAATTGAAAATGCGAAAAAAAAGGAAAATGTGAACATAAATGAAAAACTAGAAAAGGGTCTTTCAAAATCGATGAGATGGAAAGTAAAAAAATTCTAAAAGCTTTTGCTTGCAAATATAAATATTGATATGGCATGAAAACAAGAACAAACTGCCATATGATGTTATCGATAACTGACCTATTGCAACAAAATCAATGGAAATTTTAAAGTATTTTGTAAAAAATTTTGTATTTTTTTTCATTTCTTGTTTTTAAATTTAATGATTCAATAAAGGCAGAATAAAATAGAGGAAGAAAGTCGAATATTGTCATTGAATGTTTAAAATTTAATAGAAGCCTTTTTCATTTCCGCTTCTTAAACTTTGGTTTAAAGGTTTGTAGTTTAGTGGAAATTTATATCATGTGAGGGAACACCTGTCACAATAGTATTTCGGAAAACTATAGAAGGAAATGAATTTGCCAGATGTGCTACAGCCAACACCCATTCGTTCTATTATGGTGTTACATACATAATTGATCATTACATTCCTTCAGTCTTGATAATCTGGGACCACCATTTTAAAGTCGACTCCGAACGACAGATTTTTGAGAAACTTTTCATGGAAATTTTATTTACTCTCAGAGTTTTTGCCTGAAATCCCTGAAATCTAATAAGCCAGCATACTACTTACTAGACCACGGCGACTTCATTGTTACATTGTTCAACGTTAAAATTATAAACAGAAGCTACAAAAACAATAAACTTGTTTACATGATTATTATTTTTTTTATAAAAACCAACACTCAGGGGATGGCCCCTATTCATGCAATGCATTGGGCACATTTAGGAAAATAGGTTATATGAAGGTGGAAAGGGGGAGTAGTGCCTTTGGGCATTTGATTTAAACTTACCAATATCGTAATTGACGAGAAAAATTTCCACAGGAAGATCATTCCACAAGCGGGCAGTAAGGGCAAAAAATTAATTCTCCGTGTAATGCATTGTATGGTTGACTGGACAATCAATATAAGAAGCTCAAGTAACACGTAAAAATATGTGATTATCTGAAACCAAGCCCCTTATCTCTCGAGAACACCTCACATTATAGTTCTGATAGAACAATGAAACGCACGCCACATTGCAATGAAGCTCCAACGAATCAATAGAGTTGAATACCCTATCTTTCATTAATAAGCACCTTCGCCCCCTCCTGTACGCTGTCGAGAAGCTACAAAATAGAGTTTGAAACATCGATCTATACATGAGAGTTGTACTCCATCCGGGGTCGGATAAAGGCCCTGTACATAGTATGAAGTCGGATGGGGTGAAGTATTTTCTGCACCGATTCAAAAATCCAAGGCACTTAAATGCTTCCTTCGACACTCGAAAAATGTGATCGTTCCAACGAGCATCACAACTAATTCTCATGCCCAGAACATCATGAGCATCCGCCTCCTCAATATTTACATTACCCATAGATACAGATGACAGAACACCAGTGCCAACAACATTGGGTCTTGCGCGCATTGAAGTCGACCCTGTTCGCGCGGCCGCACTCAGACATTGTTATCAGGTCACCTGTGAGTGCGTCATTCATGTTCGACCTCCTCGCACCCAATCTCCAAAAGGCTCGGCCTCCAATGAAATGAATATGAATGACAAATGTTGCTGTCATCGTCCAAAGAGTAAATAGGATCCGAAGTAATAGATAGAAGATCATGATAAACTAGTAAACAAAAATTTACCAACAATATTAGTATAAAAAAGGAGATAAACAAGTAAACAAAAAAAAAAAAAATTCAACAAACAATGTAATGAAATCCACAAATAACAATGAAACTGTGATCTATGATAAATTTATGGAGATCGTGAGAAGGCGCAGCTACGAACATTCGACTACAAGATCATTCAACAGATTGTTTATGTTGGCATATAAAAATCAAGACAAATCTGGCAACGAAGTCAATAAAAATTTAATTCTACTTTACCACAAGAATGTTTGTCATGTACATGGGCATATAAAAAGTTAAAATAAATCAGGTAAGTAGTAGTAAGAATTCAGTCAGTCTTGTGTGAAGACGCGTTGTGTATAAAGAGAACAGTTGTGGTTTCTGATCTTTGTTATAGAAATCTAACGAACAAGTGTTGTTGCTTACGTAAACGATATATTCTTGTGAATATTGTTACATACTTCAAGTTGGGAACAGTGGCACACAAAATATTACGAACAATAAAGAATTTAATTGAAACTAAACAACAATTTATTTTTATTTTAATCGGACTCATTATTGAAACGTTTTTGAAAATGTAAAAGCGTAACAATAAGTTTGAAACACCGCACGTAGTCTATTAGGTAGTCTATTGGCTTATTCGACGTAAAACCCGGGTGCGTATCCTAAGTCATCAAAACGAAATATATAAAAAAAAAATATTTCTTAGGCGACTTCCTCTCAGCAGATTTCTGGCAAAAACTCTAAGATTAAATAAATCTGACATTTGAAGTCGAAGTAAAACTGTAGGACACGCCACTTACATACAAAATTAATACAGAGAGCATGATTTGTGTGAGAAACTAGGCCGTAATCCTAAGTGAAGCGTTGTAATGGCCAATTATGTATGTAATCGCCAAATTCACTTAAGAAAATTCAAGTAATTGCTGAAATTACTTAAGAAAATATAAGTCATCAACAAATTTATTATAGAAAATGCAAATCCTTAAAGATTTACTACAGAAAATGCAAGTTATCGATAAATTAACCTAAGAAAATAAATTAATTAGTGATTTCCGATACTTTCCAGTACTATTTTCTCCTAAGCTACTATTATTGTTTATTCCAAGTGCAAAAAGGCGGAAAAAGAACAAGAAAAAAAAAACAAAGCAAAACATTTTGTGGCTAATTTATCATCTATGAAGGGGATTAGTAAAACGGCCTGAACAGTTCACAAATAAATTTTATTTTTGGCCACTTGGCATGTATTTAAGTCAATGTACTGTAAAATGAATGATTGATGATGTACAATTTTGCTTTAATCACTGGACGGACTAGCACATGTTCAGTTCAATAGTGTATTTATGGAATGAAATAAATTGCCATTTTGGTCTTGCCGGCTGGTTAATCTTTTGTTATACAATAATAGGCCAATAAAAAACAATAAAATATGCTCGTGCTAATGCTTTCTAATGTCTAAAAATGGTTCCTGTTTTTTATTTTATTTTACTTTCGATATTTTAAAATAAAATAGGCTAGAGATTAGGCAATTTTTGTTCAGTTGATTTTAATATTTTCTAATAATTGACTTAGTCGGTTTAAACAGTTTTTTGTTTTTGTTTAAACGGTTTTTTGTTTTAAAAATATTCACACAGTAAAAGTTGTTAAAAATGTTTCTTATAAAATTTAAAGCATTTTAGGCAAAAATTATTTGTTATTTTAAGATACATACAGTGGCGATCAGATGTGAGTGCATGTTTAGTCATCCACAGAAACAAACCCATACAAGCAAATACAAAAAGAAAAATTATTTTTAATTCTTTATTTTATTCTTAACAAATAGCAGTAGAAAAACAACATAACCCACATAAACTTAATTTTGCACTTTTCAAAAAAATTCAAGAAACTAACCCAATTTTAATATTTGGTCCATACATCCTTATTAGAAATAGCTTGCTTTACGCGGTTTGATATGTTTTCTAACAAATTACCAATAACATCTTTCGGGGTTCGATTCCATTTCGCATTTATACGATCCCAAAGTTTGTCCATGTTTGTTGGGGGCTGTTTCATACTGCTATAGTGGATGGTGGCATATTTGAAATTCACACTTTGATGATTGTTTTATGACTGACCTGCAGCCTCTTTATTTAATCTATATTTATCTTTAACAATATTAATACGTCTTAAGTATAAGAGTTTCAACCTTAAGTGTAAGAGTGAGAGGACAAATTATAATAAGCAATAAGTACAACGGAGTTAGTTATATGTATATCGAGAATAATAAGTGCTATAAATAATAACGGGTGTTAAGTTAACATTAGAGTAATCTACTATTAAGAAAGAAAGTTAAAGTATTCTATGTAAACGAATAGTAAATATAATATATAATAATGGGTGATGAGTTGGCACTACAATGCCCGAGCTGGATTTTCACGAATCGCCAAAGATTTTCAATCGGATTGAGGTCCCGGCCATTCCATCAATTGAAAATTTTATTTTCCACAAAACAATTTCTTAATCGGGGTAAGCACATTTGTCCATAAAATTCGGAAGACGGGTTTGCAGAATCTGTAGATAGTCTTTTTTCGCATGATACCATATACTAAACATAGAGGGCCAACATGCCAACATATTAAGCATCTTCAAACCATTATATTTTCACCGCCATGTTTAACAGTTTGCTTTACATGGCACCTTTGAACACGTTCCCCGGGTCTGCGCTAAAAGTACTGCTTTCCATCTTACTGAAAGTGGTTACATATGGACTCATCAGACAAGATAACACGTTTCCATTCTGATGGAAAGCAGTACTGCTATCGAAGACCCAGGGTACTCAGTATGGCGAATATGCACTCACTTCTGCTCGCCACTGTACATACTGTTACGAAAGTGGAAACTGAAATGATAAAAAAAAGCTAAAAATATAAAATAAAAAATTAAATAATAATAAGGTAAGCATGCAACCAGTAGTAAGAATTCAGTCAGTCTTGTGTAAAGACGCGTTGCATGTGTAGAGAACAGTCGTGGTTTGAAGATCCGCTTTACAGATCTAACGAGCAAAAGTTTTTGCTTACGCAAAGGGTATAAGCAAAGAAGAGTAACGAACAAGCAAGTTATTATTGCATAGATTAAGTTGAATTCAGTGTGTGGGTTAATTTTATACATGAGTGGCGGGACCTACAGTTTAAAGTCTACTCCGGACGACACATTTTTTGAGAAGCATTTCATAGCAATTTTTTTGCCAGAACTCTGCTGAGAGAGTGTCGCCGAAAAAGTATTTTCATATTTTCGTTTTGATGTCTGACCTGGGATTCGAACTACCTACTAGACCACGGCGACTTCTACAAATTTATGTAACAAAATACACTAAAATTATACCGATTGTCTAGCTTCTAAATGATAAACAACGTCTACAAAAAAAAAACTCTATGAAAGAAAAGGCGATAGACAAGTATGCGACAATAAGGGAAATAAAATACGCAAACAACAATGAAACGACGAGAGTCCTCGAGAAGTCGAAGCCACGAACATTCGACTTTAAGAACATTCATCAGACTGTTTTCGTAGGTATATAAAAAGCCAAGACAAAACTGGCAACCAGTAGTAAGAATTCAGTCAGTATTGTGTAAAGATGGGTTGCATGTGAAGACAACAGTGGTGGTTTGAAGATCTTCGTTGTAAGCAAAGAAGGATAACTAGCAAGCAAATTATTGTTGTATTCATCAAATTGTAAACAGTGAATTTAATTGAAAGTAAACCACAATTTATTTTTATTTTGTTTGCAATCAACGAACTTATATTTTCAAAGTTTTTAAAGAGAAAAAAAATGTATAAGAAAATAGTGAAAAAACCAAGGCAAATGCCAATAATTCAAACTTTCAACGTCGCGACGTGTGCCTTTCAGGAAACTGTAAACATAAATATAACACTGTAGGGATGGAAAAACACGGTTAAACGGTTACACGTAGTGTTTATGAAAACTGAAATAAAGTTGCTGATTTCGTAAAAGACAGCAAGGGAATCACAATAAAAAAAAATATGCAAAAATAGTTGAAAGTAATGTTTAATCTGATATTGTCCTTTTAAAAACTGGAGGGAGCTTTTGAACTTTAATTCTTGAATTTTTTTTGTTTATTTGTTGGAAAAAGGTTTTCACCAATGTTTGGCAGGTAGGAGGTATGAATATTGTTATAGGAAGTTTAAGTTAAAACCGTAAACAAAACGAAAACAAGTTCGCATTGGCATGTTTAGCATATTTTTGTAGGAGACTTTTAAAAAAAAAAGTTTTAGAAAATTGTTCCCACGTGTATGGCTTGCAAAATTTTATTGCTTTTAGGGTATGTTTTATTGCTTGCAGGTATGAAAGAAAATAAAAACTTTTAAAAAATATTACTTTATTTAACTCTGTATTAAGTTAGAGCATAATTTTAGTTACATATTATAAAAGTTAGAATGGAATACGAGTTCTTTTAACTTGAATGAGTATTTTTAATATGTTGAGCAATTCTAAAGTCGCCCTAGTCTACTAGGCAGTGTATTGGCTTATTAGCAACCGTCGGCATAAAGAGAACATGATAAAAATGTGTGTGTATTTGTGAGAAGCATGTGTATAGCCCAGAGGAAAATCGTTAGTAATTATAATTAGCATTTTTTATTTTTCCCACAAGTTTTTATGGATTTATAGCAAAAGTCATCACTATATATTACATGTGACTTGAATTCAATATATTTAAAGCAAAAAAAATTCTGTTTGGCACTTTTCTTTACATTTTCATTAAATTTTTCTCTGGGTGTATAATTGATACACAAAAAAATTTCAAAAAGAAGCGACGAGAATCTATTTCATTGAAAGCTGATAAGCAACTGAATTCATTTTCACGTTCATTTTAAAGAATATTGTTCATATTCATGTCCTATGTGTGTCCCCCAGGGGACGTTGGTGCCATTATTAGTCATATGGACGTGGTTTAAACCTCTCCTCAGAATAATGAAAAAATATTAAATACCGTGTAGAATTATTATAATATGGGGCCACGCTTCAAGTCAAACATCTTTAAAAATATGAAATTTGAAAAAATCTATTTTAGGCTACTTTCATTGGTCATACAAGGATACTTAAAGGAACTGATATTGTCGGAAGCATAGACTATATGACTCCGCAATATGACTTATCAATGAATTTTAGGACATCCATTCCGAAAAGGAAGGACTGGAGAAAGAGTGTGCCGCACCTCACGAGGAATGTCGCACAAATCTACACAGATGGCTCCAAATTAGAAGGAGCCGTTGGTATTGGCATCCATTCGAGATCGGAATATCCAAGTCTATGAGGCTACCAGATCACTGCAGAGTCTTTCAGGCGAAAGTGTCGGCAATTCAAGCTGCGTTAAAAATTGTTGCGCACAAAAATGTTTTCAAGCAAAGAATCTTTATACTTTCCGATTGCCAAGTGGCCATTAGGGCGCTGTGTACGACTGTCGCAGATGTCTTAATGAGACATCGGTTTGCTGATGTGATGGCTGCTCTGCAACTTTAGAGCAGCTCTCTGATGAATTTTCTACGTTGGTTATCCCTTTAAGTACCTGTGGGCTTATGATTGACAATGCAATCCTGGACCTTGTCAACAGTAGGTGGGCAGCTTCGGACAAAGGCGCATAAAATCTGGCCAAGACTGGATAAAAAGCGAACGGCAACTCTGCTTAAGCTCCTAAGAAGCAGGCTCTGCCCTGTTATCGGGGTTATTACGTGGCATTGTATTATAGGAACACATATGAGGTGTATTGGTCTTGGACAGCTCGCGAATGATTTCTGCAGAAGCTGTGGAGATGAGGAAAAGGATGAAATTATTCTTCACATACTGTGCATATGCCCGGCACTTGGTCGGAGCAGAAAGGAACACCTGGGTGCCTACTACATAGAAGACCTAGATGAACTGTCATGCATGAATATTGGTAATCTGAGTCGTTTCATCGAAAGCTCCAAGTAGTTTCTGGAATAAGGGGGAGAGAATGAAGCTATGGTAACACAATGGACCTGTATGCGGCCTAAGTGTGTCCGCTCATCGGAAGAACCGACACTTCTATCTACTTAGCTAAATCAATGATGAATCCCCAGGTCAACAGACAACAAAACCAAAGCTCAGCAGATTTCTGAAAAAAACTCTGAGAGAAAATAAAATTGCCATGAAAAGCTTTTCCAAAATCTATTGTTCGGAGTAGACTTTATATTGTAGGGCCGCCAATCATGTATAAAATTGACACATACAAGTGGTGTGAGAAGATATCTTTATAATTCTGACTGAAGGGTTGTAATGATCAATTATGTTATGTACTGTTTGTATGTATCCACGGACTACATATATGGTAATTGCAAATTTAAACCTTCTCTCTTTCAATCGTACAGCATGTGTTTCATTGTATCGTTGGTGCATAATATTAACACCAACGGTCAAATTGAAATATTTTCTACATTAAAAACACCAAATTTCATATGGCTCAACTTCCAAACGCGCACATTTTAATTGCAAAACCGAAGGCACCAAATATTTTCATAATTTAATTCAATTTATATGGTAACGAAGTAAATTTATTTTTTTTTTGTTTACAATTATGCCGCTAATTTTAAATTCTCATATGGTATGTGATTTTTCAAAACAAAGCAAATTTTAATTAACATGAGAACTTAATTTAAAGTTGCATGCAAAAAATGTCATTGTTGAACAAAACTGGTCTTCGGTTTTGTTTTTTGAAATTTCATTATGGTGTTGTGTTTATGACTAATTAATGGAGGACCTAAAACAATATGCAAATAAGTTAACAAATTTTTAATTAAAAAACAAAAAAAAAAAAAACTCATTCATAATTCCCCAAAATTGCTTGTTTCTCTGAATGGTGTAGTGTAGGTATTTCTTTTCCTTAATAATAAATGCTGACAAAGGTCTGCATGCTTGAAATCCAAAACACATTGACATTACAAGTCTCTAGCATACGGGGCTTATAGAAATTTCCCTAAAAACCCAAAAAACACAGTTCAGACGGACATCGTATTGCCGTTACTAAGAATGAGAGAATTCACATTTGGGCACTTGCCTACGATTTTACGTTTTGATGATTGCAAACAAAATAGAAATAAATTGGTGTTTAGTTTCAACAAAATTCTTTATTGTTCATACAATTTTTGTTTGCCACTCTATTCAACCTGATGTATACAACGATAATTTGTACGTTATTCTTCTTTGTTTACACCCTTTGCGTAAACAACAACACTTGTTCGTTAGATCTGTATAGCGGAGATCCTCAAACTATGACTATTCTTTTCACACGCAACGTGTCGTCACACAAGACTGACTGAATTCTTACTACTACTTGTCTGCTTTGCTTTGCTTTTTTATATTCTCATGTAAATAATCTGACGAACATACTTGAAGTAAGACATTCTTGAAGTAGAAAGTTCGTGTTTTCGCTTTCTGGAGAACTCTATCGCAATTTCATTGTTGTTGGTGTATTTTGTTCACATTGCTTGTTGTTGCATTCTCGCTTTTCTCCCCCACTGATGTTCTTGATAATTTATCTGCAATCTACGAACTCATATTTTTAACGTTTTTAAAAGGTAAAAACATAACAATACGTAGGATGACTTAACTTTATATGTTTCACAATATTTTTGTTTTTAATTTTTAATTTATGTATTTATTTTTAATGATGATTTTTTTTACGATCACGTTCCATGAGTCCCCATTGACGATTTTGACATTTTTGTTCAACTCTTTAAAGATCTGATACTCGGATAAAGAGACAGCAATGCACGTAACATGACGTATGAGTGATATTAAATTCTATTAATACCGCATACAACAAAATTAAATATTATTTTGTTGCATACTTTTCAGAGTAATTACTCTACTTCAGTATTGATAGTATGGGTGCGTATGAGTAATATATTTTAAATAGAATTCAATATAAAGTATACTCTCAATATGATGTTAGTAAACATCAGAGATCAGCAATGGATTGTTTTTCCGCTACTCATAAGCACTAATGCAATTTTCAGTATGAGTGAATCAACAGAATTAAAATTGAACTACTCTTATTCATTCGTACTAGATTGATTTATAAGTGTAAGTAGCAATGAGTATGAGTAGAACGTTGATAAACAAAAGCTACAAAAACACAAATTGTGAGTATAAAAGCAAATGGGATAGACAAGTAAGCATGAACGCAACAATAAAGAATGTAAATCAAATACACAAACAAAAATGAAGCAACGAACATTTAACCCCAGGAACATTCATCAGACCGTTTACGTGCGCATCAGAGATCAGCAATGGATCGTTTTTCCGCCACTCATAAGCACTAATGCAATTTTGAGTATGAGTGAATCAACAGAATTGAAATTCATCTACTCTGATTCTTTCGTACTCGCAACAACATTGATTTATAAGTATAAGTAGCTATGAGATTGAGTACAACGTTGACATCAAACTCACAATATTCGAAATATGTTTGATTCATACGCCTACTCATTCTGATTCACAAATTTAGGAAAATACTTACAATACTTATAAGTGATTCGAGTGGCTCGAATCATTCATCAAAATTTACAGCCTTTGTTGTTATTGCATATACAAGCAAATAAGAAAGGAAAGACAACGAGCAAAGTATACACACAATCTTCTCGTGAGTAATGTCGTGCTCGTACGCGAATCATACTTATTTTGTGCTTCGTGTAAATCTTAACTAGAGACGAGTCGAAGTCAATAATATCATGCGTATTGTTAAGTATGAATACGACGAGTATTTCAAACTTTGAGTATGAGTAGTATGAGTATCATATTAAAATAAGTATGAATGCGTATAAGTATCTGAAATTATAAGTATGATTTGAATCTACTCATCGTTTTGAATACTCGTTGCTGATCTCTGGTCAATACCAACCACAGTGGATTTTTAACAAAACATAAACTTTTAAGGGATTGTTTTTGATGACGTGTTAATCTTAAAAACATATTAAATTATTTATTTTATGGCTTTCGGTTAAATAAGGAATAAACAAAAAATCCCAAATATTCGTTTATGTAATATAACTTCAAGTACAAATAGGTTTAAACTTTTTTTTGGTCAGGAATGAATTCCGAAATAAATTTCAACACACATAATAGAGGCAGCACGAGTTATCGAAAAAAATCAATGAAATGAATTAAAAACACTTCCCAATAAAATTGAATACATTAACGAACTAATGAAAGAGTTCAAGTTTTCGAAAAGTAGCCCCATCCTACCAAGCACAGCTGCCAGAAAAATGAAACATCAAATCGTCAAATATTTGAAAAAAAAAAAAATCGTCAATGACGTTCAGTGAAATCGTAAAAAAATCGTCTGAAAAAATTAATAAATAAATTGAAGGGGAAACATATAAAATCAATGTTAAGCAGCAGTAATATTGCATCATCTATACTCATGTATGATGTAAATATTATGGAGTCAGACGATCTTGCCTTTGTGGGCATGGAAATTCAGTGTGATGCCCGCTACATTGTTCAGTGCTTTGGTTTCTTAAGACGTTGCAATTATTACTTCACTTTATCTGATCTTCCTACAAATTATACCACTTACAACCGACCGAATATGGAATACAATTCTCATGTATGGGTAGGCTCTTAAAGTTTATTTTGAGGCTTCTCGACTATGTACAGGTGAGGCCGCAGTAGATTGTTAATCACGATAGGGTTCCAACTAAATTGATTCATTGGAGCATCTTTGCAATGTGGTTTGTGTCACCGTTCTATCGCTGCAACAATGGATATTGCTCGAGCGAAATAAGGGGAGATTTTTTGAATGCCATGTTTTTCTACGTAACACTAGTCTTTCTCGGTCATCACATACGCAAGTGGTCGATTGGATTACATTGCAGATAAAATTTATTTGTTAGACGGAATATTACGCAGAAATGCCTACCTACAGAGATCTTTCTTGCTACTTATGGTATAAAAATATTCTAATCTAGTCTCCATAAATACTGCTCCCTTTTTCCTCATTCCTATAATATACTTCCCTAGTTGCAAAAACAATGACAACCCCTGAGTGTTGAAAAAAAATAATGACACTTGATTTTGTTCTTCCAATGGTAATATTAAGAGCTATAATCGAATTTTTAAAATTTTCTGCAACGGCTTAAGATAATTTATTATAAACTACGATGTTATTTACGAGTTGAATTTTTTTTTAGCTTAAATATAAAACTTTATGCCTTGTTATAAAAAGCTTAAGGATGCCTTTAATGTACTGAAGTAAAGAAAATGGTGAAAAAATCGTCAAAATAAGGGCATAAATCGTCATGTCGTCAAAATGACATTTTTAAAGCTCAAAATAGTCAAAATAACGATAAATCGTTAAATCTGGCAGCTGTGCTACCACGGGCTACTGGCGCCCTTGTAATGTCTTTCTTAAAGGAAATTACTTTGCATTTTGACGGCTGGAACGGAACATCATATCATATAACTGCCAGGGGACAGAGTAGATGAACAGAACAGGTTTTACACAACCAAAGGACTATCCGATAAATTATCGACTTTTGGAATCACTCTGAGGATCTGTAAGCTTATAATGGACAATGTAATCATGGATTCAATAGCATATCGGAAATTTTGGACACTGGCCGGACGTGAAGAAAATCTGGCCAAACATGGATAGAGGATAATTCTGTTTTTAGGAGCACACATTTTGTATGGTCGGCTATACCGTAACAGAGCATTACATTACTTTGGAGAGGGCTGTCACGATAGTACATTATCATTGACGTTATTGGTTTAAGCCATTTGATGTCCGGCTTGTGATTTTAATTTAAACTGCAGTTAGTGGTGGGATCTGAAGTCGCCGCGGTCTAGTAGGTAGTGTGCTGGCTTATTAGACGTAAAGCCAGGGTTCGACTATCAGGCCAGACATCAAAATAAAATACAAAAAGTATGTTTTCGGCGATTTCTTCTCAGCAGATTTCTGGCAAAAGCTCTGAGATTGAAAAAAACCTATCATGGAAAGTTTCTCAAAAATCTGTTGTTCGGAGATGACTTTAATAACAATCGACAACATAAGTAGTGTGAAAAACTAGATCAATAATCCTGACTGAAAGGTTGTAATGACCAATTATGTATGTCTGTAGTTCTGGGATCATCAAGGTGACGTGTAGCATAAGTACCTAAAACTTGGTGAAACTGTTAATATAGATTCCTACAAATGATCAATGTAAACTATGTATTGATCGAAACTCGACCAGAATGGGTCTCTAGACACGGAAAAGTTATTTTGCTATATGGCAATGCACCTGCGCATAATACGAAATCGAATACAATGAAATAGGATAAAATGAAATCATTAGATTGACAGCTGCTACATTACCCGTCCTATCCGCTAGGCTTGCCTTCGTCCAACAACTATTTGTTTTCGTCAGTAGGTGACTCGAGGGATGAACTGCATTTTGGTTTCTACGTTTAAAATTGGTTGACATTGGTTGGCTTTAAAATACGAGCAGTTTTATTGGCTTAGAATCTTCAAATTGTTTGAGAGATGGAAAAAAATGTGTAGCAATTGTCATTACTTTGAATAAAATATATTTTTATAGAAATATAAATAGTGTACCATCGTTTAACATTAAAACAATAAACAAAAGCTACACAAATAAATACAACAAACTTGTTACAAGTAGACCAACAACATCAATATGAGAGAAAAGGGGATAGGCAAGTAAGCGAGCACGCAACCACAAAGAATTCAACCAAAATACACAAACAACAATGAAATTGCGATAGAGTTCTCTTGAAGGAGAAACCCCGAAGATTCTACTTTAAAATGTTCGTCAGAATTTTTATATGGGTATATAAAAAGGAAAAAAAGCAAATAACCAGTAGTAAAAATTCAGTCAGTCTTGTGTGAAGAGAACAGTCGTGGTTTGAAGATTGCCGTTGAAAAGATCTGCGTTGTAAGCAAAACAGGATAGCGAACAAGCAATTATGTTGAACGGTGGGACACAAAAGTAGTGCGAACAATAAAGACTTTTACTAAACATCAAATTATTTTTATTTTGTTTGCAATCAACGAATTCATATTTTAACATTTTTAAAAAGATAAAAACATAACAATATTGTTAAATATATGAGTTCGTCGAAATAAATTTGTGTTTAATTTTAAATCAATTCTTTATTATCTGCACAATTGTGTGCCACTGTTCGAACTTATTCCACATATACAACGTTAAATTTCACAATATGTGCTTGTTCGTTATACTTCTCTGCTTACAGCCTTTTTGTACAGGGTGACTGATATATAATGCGACAAAGTTCAAAAGCAAAAAATGTTGAAAATGGCATCAAATTTTGGAATCAATTCAGATTTGTTCGAATTGGCCACCTTTGGTACGAATTATGGCCTTCAAACCGCCGACAAAGCCATCACAGGCTGCACGAAAGTGGCTCTGCGGTATTTTAACCCATTCCCGGCGAAGCACCGTCTTGAGATCATCGACACTTTGGTAGTTTTTAGTGAGAACCTTACTCTCCAAAATGCCACAGGCGCAAAAGTCCAACGGATTGAGATCCGGAGATTTTGGTGGCCATTGTGCGGTAGAAATGAAGCAAGTAACCTCCTTTTTAAGTTATTCTTGGTTGACGGGTGCTGAGTGCTATAGTGCTGAGTCCTGTTGTAATGTCCATGACATGCGGCCGAAATGTTTGTCTGCCCAGGGCTTCAATACTATGTTTTCCCGATAATATTCGGCATTTATTTTGACCTTACGTTGGATAAATACGAGTGGCGAGCGAGCATCGGCCGTTACGGTAGCCCACACAATTACCATCGACGGCACTTGAGTTTTGGTGGCCAATCGCAGGTGTAAATTTTCAGCTGACTTCTTTGGCAAGTAAATCCGATCATTTTGTTTGTTCACAAACTGCTCAATTTGGAATGGTTTCTCATCGGAAAAAATCAAATTCGGTAACTGGCCACTTTCGTGCAAGCGAAGTAACTTCTTGGTTTATTCCAGTCTAACTTTTTTTTTACATCGGTGAGCTCTTGCACTTTTTGGAACTTTTATGACTTTAGTCCAAGATCACTTTTCAATATGTGTTGCATCCGTTCTCGCGATATGTTCAGCTCATGAGCAATGTTTCTACCACTACGACGTGGATTTCGATCAAATCTGGCCTTCACATTTCTGGTGTTGTTACCGTTTTTTTTTTTCGTCCACTTTTTAGGCGCGATGCAACACTGCCAGTATCACGGTAACGAGGAAGGGTGCGAAAAACAAAAGATTTATTCACATTTAAATGCTGGAGGGCTCCACCTGTGGTTTTCAAGCCAAATGTAAAGAAATCACGGAAATCACGCTTGAATTCCGTCACGAGTAACTTTTTTCCTGAATGCAATAGATCGAAATGCTTTTGTAAATTAGTAAATAATAAAATGAACTGTCAATGAAATAAATCTACTAGCTGACAGACGAGATGTTTACAAATGATAACAACTTGAAGTTTGTTGCAATACGTATCAGCCACCCTATAACCAATATGATTTGTTTGTTATTCTTCTTTGCTTACAACCTTTTTGTAAGTACAACACTAACAACTATTTTCTTCATACGCAACTTGCCTGCACACCAGTTTGACTGAATTATAGCTCGATCTCGTGTCTTCACGCACAACCGATTGAATTCTCACTGCAAGCAATGTGATGTTGTTTCACACGATTAACGTAATTCGAACACCATTATTGCTTGCTTATTAGTTACCTTACCATACCTTATTAGTTATGATCCAATGCAAAAACAATATTTCAATGATTACAAACAAATTTCCGCCGAAACTTTGTTCTAAAAAAGTTAAATAAACGACTTTGCATATTATCATCTTAGAAGCAAAGAAATTTTTAATAACTTTAATCAGATAATTTATGCAAAATATATGCACTATAAACAAGCAAAAATATGAGAAGAACTTTGTGTCTTCAAATGTCTTTTGAATGTCTTTATCACGAATATATTACTAATAAACAAAACTTTTTTTTTTGCTTTTTTGCTTTAAAAACTTTGAAAAAATATGCAAATATTCCTTTCTGATTATTTTATCTTTTTTAAAATTATGCAAGAGTCTTAGTAAAGAATATCAAAAACAAAGCAAATAATGTCCAATGAAAATTAGGAACAAAGTAGAGAGAAATATATCCTAAACAAACTTTTATTTGAGGACTTTGTTATTCAAAAAATAAAAAATATCACAAAAAGTTCTAAATTAAATTAAAGATAACCTTTTCGATATCTTTCGATAGTTTTCTCATCTGCTATACAATATTTTTACAATAATCCCTCTATTTGCATTGTGCCGAGGTAAATCAAAACTTCTTAGTACTCACATTTACTAATAATAAACAAATCTTAAAGATAACAACAATTCCCTACAAATTAAATATTGTTACGACAATGGAAATGGTGTTACATCGTTTAACATTAAAATGACAAACATAAGCTGCAAGAACAATGAACTTGTTTACATGAAAAACAAGTAAACAATAAAATATACCAACAACATCACTATAAAAAACGGGATAAAAAATTAAACAAAACATGCAACAACAAACAAGGGGTTGCCGTGGTCTAGTAGATAGTGTGCTATAAAAATTCAGTTAGTCTTGTGTGAAGACACGTTGTGTGTGAAGAGAACAATCGTGCTTTGAAATCTTTGATCTAACCAGAAATTGTTAGTGTTTACGCAAAAGAGTGTAAAGAAGATCAACAAACAACGTAAATTGTTGTTGTTTACATCAAGTTGTGAACAATGGCATACAAACTTGTGCGAACAATAAAGAATTTATCTAGAACTAAACACAAATTTTAATTTTTATTTTATTTGCAATCTACGAACTCGTATTTTAAACGTTTTCAAAAGGGTTAGGTTAGGTTAGGTTGGGTTGGTGTGGTAGCTTTATACCAAAAGCTTACTTGAACACGTACAGCGGCCCATTGTGGCTGAACGCAGGCCCTGTACTGATTAAGTTCTTCGGGTAAAAGAAGGAGAAGTTGATCAGCGCAGGACAAGTGTGACGTTGAATCGCCCAGAAAGAAGGTTGGGAAAGCTGCGGCATTCCCTGACAATCTTAGAATTATCCGTAACATTCGACAGAGACTTTATGGCAGCTTGGCTATCAGAAAAGATCGAGATTCGGGTGAAAGGAACTCCGTCTGCGAGGATCCAATGTGCGATCCGGTAGATGGCCATTACCTCCGCCTGGAACACGCTGCAGTCGTCCGGCAACGTTCCCGACGTTGTTATGGCAATATCGTCACCCCTCGTGTACGCATGTTGGGATGGGGATATAAGTAGTGAATCAATCGATGATCTAATGTGAACATCATGGACTCTTTCTAGTATCTTCAGAAAAAGGTAAGAGAGGCTGATTGGGCTATAGTCACCCGCCTTGGTGTGGGATGGTTTCCCAGCCTTGGGAATAAAGATGACCCTAGATATTCTCCAGCTCCACGGATTATAAAGGAGCGTAAGACTAACGTCCTAAATGGCAAGCAAGTGGAGTAGTCCCCAGACGACGATGTGGCCAGCTGGTAGAGCGCCTGGCCTCCAAGGTTAACAATATTTATAATCGTTGTTAACTAATGTCGTTTTTACAGAAATTTCCAATAAAACAGGCTTAAAAAGTATATTAATTCGCTCTATAATAAGGGTTCTCAATATCTCGATATTTTTTAGACTAGACTTGAGTGTACCGTCTTGCCGATCCAACACTTTCCTCACGGTATTTAATTTCTTCAATAAATTGCATTGCATGCAATCATAGGTTTCAGACATTTTTGCCAAAGAGATCTGTGAATTGTTTCCATGAATCTCGATACCTCCAGTTCCTTCGTCTTTACATGAAAGAGTTCTAGGTTTATAACCTACTATAATGGCTTAATCTTAAAATCTCCAGCAACATTTCCAATAAGCAATATCGTAAGAATATACTTTGAAATCTTTTGGTCTCTCCTTTTCTAATATAAATATCCTTTTGAGCACCCATTTAGTCCAGTCTAGTCTTCATTAAAATCTTATTGAATGGGGAATATATAATTCAACAATTGTTTAATTTAATTTTTTGGGGAACTTCACTGTCTGTACTTGGAAGTTTACCTACTTTACCTATTCCGTTAGGAAATCCAATTTTTTTATTTTAATCTAGTCCTTCACAAACAATAAAATAATAATAACAATGCAGTTAATGCAAGTTATCGAAAAATTATCATCAGAAAACGCAAGTTATCGACAAATTAAGTTTAGAAAATGCAAATAATTGACAAATTTACTAAAGGAAATACAAGTTATCGACAAATTTAGTTAAAAAATGGAAGTTATCGAGAAATTTTCTATAGAAAATGCAAGTTATCGCAAAATTTAGTTAAAAAAATAAAGTTATCGACAAATTTTTTATAGAAAATGTAAGTCATCGATAACCATCTCAATCGGTATTAAACAATTTACATCGAAGTGAGAATGAACAAAAAAATTGACAGCGTAAATCGGAACGACCTAAATCGAAGGGCTACTATAGTCATCTCTATTCAACACTTCAGGTAATAAAGTTTAATTATGCTAGAATCTTTGATTTTAGAATCTCAAAGAAGGCAATTTGACCTGAATGCTTGGACTGCAAAAAAACCAGAAGACCCCTGGATAAAAATGCTTACTGCACATTCTACTTCAGGAATGTTCATCAGACTATGGTCCTATAAAAAAGCAAGACAAATCAGACGACGAGTAGTAAGAATTCAGTTAGACTTGTGTGAAGTCGCGAAGCATATGAAGAGAACAGTCGGGGTTTGAAGATTTGCATTGTTAGCGAACAAAGTCAATTAAATTGTAAACAGTTACACATAAAATAGGGCGAACAAAAAAGAATTAAACTGAAACTAAACACAAATTTAGTTTTATTTTGTTTTCAATCAACAACTCGTAAATCAAACGATTTAAAAACGTTTCCTTCAAAATTAAATTTCAATTCAAAAGCCCCGTTTTGACAATACAAATTAAAATGTGGTTTCCAGCTGTTGCACTTAGTACACTATGTAAGTGTATTGCGGCAGTTTAAGAATATATTTCAATAGTTTAATGAAAATTTCTTCTGCCAATTGATATCAATTAATATTGAATAACCAAATAAACACGAAAACTTATACAAAAAAACAAGAGGAATTTAATTTGGAAACTTGTTCAAATAGTTTTGACAATCAGCATAAAAATTACCCAGCAAATGTTGCAACGCATAAAATGTAAAATATAAAAATTAGTACGGCCTGCTCAAAGATGCCCAGATTCAAACCCCATAGAGCATCTTTGGACTATCTTAAATAACAAAATTCCGATGGAGTCCAGAACAAATATTGAAACATTTTGGAAAAAAAATGCAAAGTGAATGGAGGACAATTCCTACGAAAAAAATTCTGCTTTTAATTGCAAAAATTTTAAAGGCCTATCTTTCCCTTTAATGTTGTGGAAAATCCGTGGCTAGTCTTACGACATAAAGTGCGATAACACACTATACATTCTGCATTACCAACCATATTCTTTATAAAAAAATCATTTTCCTAATTTTCATTTAACATTTTGCTGCGTGTATTTGCAAAAAAAAAAAGACAGAAAATCATCAAATCTTGCTTCATCAAGTGTTAAACATCAAGTGAATTGATTTTGTTCTCTGACATCAACACAAAACAACAAACACCCGATCATTATACGAAACCACAGGAGTAAGCTTATAGTGTAAGTGTGTCAACGCAGCGTCAGCAGAAATTTCTTTGCCTATCACATGTGATACAAAATTTCGGATGTGCCCTTCACTATTATAGACCCAAACCATCGTACTGAAAGTGGTTACATTAGACTAGATAACACGTTTCCAATCAGATGGAAAAAGTACTGCTAGCACAGATCCAGGGAACGTGTTCAAAGGTGCCAAGTAAAGCAAACTGTTAAACCTGGCGGCGAAAATATAATAGCTTGTGGATGCTTAATATGGTGGCATGTTGGCCCTCTACATTTAGTAGATGGTATCATGCGAAAAAAAGACTATCTACAGATACTCCAACCCGTCTTCCAAATTTTATGGACAAATGAGGTTATGCCGAATAGAAAATTGTTTTCCAACAAGATGGTGATCCGAAGCACACAGTAAAGATATGGGGTGGGAAACAAAATTTTCAATTGACTGAATGGCCGGAACAAAGTCTCGACCTCAATCCAATTGAAAATCTTTGGCCATTCGTGAAAATTGGCTCGGACAGTACGAAACAGCCCCAACAAACATGCTCCAACTTTGGGATCCTATAAATGCGAAATGGAATCGAATTCCGAAAGATGTTATTGATCATTTGGTAGAAAGCATCTCAAACCGCGTAAATCAAGCTATTTCTAATAAGGGTCTATGGACCAAATGTTGAAATTGGGTTAGTTTTTTTGGATTTTTTTGAAACGTGCAAAATTGAGTTTATGTAGGTTATTTTCGTTTTTTCATTTAAATTCATTGAATTCATTTCATTAATTATTGTTTTTTATTGCTATTTGTTAAGAATAAAATAAAAAATTAAAAAAAAATTTTAGTTTTTGTATTTGCTTGTATGGTTTGGTTTTTATGGATGACGAAACTCAGTATAGTGAACATGCACTCATTTCTGCTCGCTACTGTATGCCTATAGAATTGAATAACTTTATAAAAACGCACAGATTAAGTTCAATAGTATACACAGATTTTTTATTATATTTCATTTTATAATTATAAAAAAATAAAAAAAAACTTAAAAATTCTCTTCTATTTATAAAAATAAAATTTATTTTAAAGCTCTTTAAGACAATTAGGAACGGAATTTTTTCCATAAAATTTTTTTTTATTTTATTCGGAGTCAGTTTCTGATAGCAAGCGTATGCTCTTTTGCTGGGGTGGCTCAATATCAGTCTCTTCAGAAGAAATACATATTATTTCTATATCTTCCGAAGCTGCTTCTGGAACTGGTTTATTTCTTTTAACAGCAAATTCTGTTATAGTGCATTGTGATCCAACTTTGGAAAACTCTTTATAGAGCTCTCAGTATCGAGCCATTGAAATTCCACAGCTCTTTCAATTATGTTATCACATGTTAAAAAGTGTTCTGCAAACTTGTTCGCCATTTGAAGGCCGTCAAGTATCAACTTGGCAGTTATTGGACTTTGAATTTTACTCTCATCAGTTTCGACATTTTGATCTTCATTTCCCAGCGTAACCTCCATTATCTCTTCTTGATTTAGAGCCTTATCAACAATTATTTCGTTTATATCTTCAATGTTAAGAACCCTTCACCTCCAACTTCTCGCGCTATATTAATTATACCTGCATACACTTCACCACATAAATTATCATTCGCACCAGCGGCTTTACCTTTGACGTATTCTGGCCAAATGCTCTTCCAACAGGTTTTATTTCTGAAAAGGTTAAAGCAGCATGCTTTATGCAATCCATAATCAAAAAAATGATGCCACATTATTTTTTATGCACAAACTGGGAGTTAAATGGGATTAAACGATTTTATCCGTTTGTTTGTTTGTTAAAAAAAAACCGTGTAATTTCAAATTCGCGTAAAAAAACCATGTAACAGGTTTGGTTGTATATCAGTTGCCACTGGCCTACTTATGTTATCTAGCATTAAGTTATTTTACATGTTCCCTAACATTTTTAGTTTTAACTTTCAGTTTAAAGAAAGAACTGAATAAAGAAAGATGTTGCCTACTACAAATTTTAATTAAATTCTTTATTGTTCGCCCAATTTTGTGTGCCACTGTTCATAACTTAATGTAAACAACAACAATTTGCTTGTTTGCTACTCTTCTTTTTACATTAACAATTGTTCGTTAAATATTTACAACGGAGATTTTCAAACATCTATTATTTTCTTGACAAGCAACGTTCCTTCACACAAGAGTGACTGAGTTTTTACTGATCCCCTTGCCTACTTTGTCTTGTCTTTTATATCGCATGATAAACAGTCTGATGAATGCTTTTGAGGGAGAATGACTTTGTCTTTTCGAAATCACTATAATTCTAAACATGTTGTTATTGTTGTTTGTGTATTTTGTTTACGTTTGTCGTTGCAGTGTTGTTGTTGCCTGTTTGTTTACTTGTTTAACCCTTTTTTATACTGATATTATTGGTATATTTTTGTTTATTTGTTGATAATATAGACAAATCGATAGTTTTTGCTTTGTGGAGTTTGTTTATCAATTTAATGTTAGACGATATAACACCATTTCCATTTTCATAACTCTATTTATTGTCGCCATTAGTCTAGAAGGTATTGTGTTGGGTTATTAAACGTCAGGCCAGAGATTCGAACCTTAAATTAGACATCCCCAACAGAATAAGAAAAGGGAAAAAATTTTCTTTCGAAACTTTCTCTCTGCTGGCAAAAACTGTGAGAGTAAGTAAAATTTACATGACGCTTCGAGTCCATTTTAAATTGTAGGTTCTGCCACCCGGGTATAAAAACTAGGTCGTAATCCAGACAAATAATATAAGTACGTATGTATGTTTTGGATATTCAACTTTGTTAAATGGAATAATTTTTCATTGTTTTAAAATGAATTTTTCACTGGGTTGTTATGCGTACATATAGGAATGAAGAGCAGCATATTGTATAGAAACAAAATACAATTTTAACAAGTGCTTGTACATACTCGAACAAAATGGAAATTTGTTGAAATTTGAAATGTATTCCAAAATTTCTAAAATACATCAACCATGTATACACATCTACATACATATGTACGTATTTAGAAACAATCTTAAGAGCTATGCTGGAGTATGACTTTGGCAGCAATTTGAAGACGCAAAACTGAAATGAGTTTTCTTAAATTTCTTTAAGGAAAGCAAAGTTTTCCTGTCAGTTTAGTCGAAAGCGTTTTTTTTTAATTTAATAAAATTAAGAGAAGTCTTGTCTCTATTAAACTTAAACCAGTAAGACATAATTTAATGTCATTAATTTTTTAAGCATGATTTCCGGTAAATGTACTCAGGGGCTATAAATCAAATCGATCATGTGATCACTCAAATCTTTTATCAACTTTTGCCCATAATGCTACCGCCATTCATAAATTCGTGTTTAGTTTTAATTCGAGGTGCGCACAAGATATTCTGCTACCTTACCCTTCACCGAATGCAATACTGTAGTGTACTCTTTTCGGTTGCTCTTGATTTTACGAGTGTACTGAAATGTGTATTTCTCATTTATTCAATGGATACAACAGCACTCGTTTGCCTGTGAAGTAACACGAACTATGTTTTGTGTTAAAGGATATTTTACTGCTGAAGCTATATTTTCAGTATTGCCATATGAATATTAGTAGTGTAAAAAAAATAGTAGTTTAAGAATAGGTTTTTCTCCAGAAATAAAAAGTTTAAAAAGTTACTGGGAATGCAGACGTCGACGAAAATGTTCGGTTGCCGAGAGTAAAAAAAGAAATGCATGTTGTTGACTCTATGAAGAGTACAATATTTTTGTTGCACTCTACTCTAAATTAGCTACGCCTTAATAAAGAATTGGACTTTACGTTTTGCTACATACGATGGAACGAAACAGAAAACGCAGCATACACAGTAATCTCTCTAAAATAGAATGCAGGGTATAAGAAAGCGCAATTTGAGTCTGACAGAAGAACGCTGTGCTTTAGAGTAGGTTTTCGACTGCAAACGAGACGAATTTTGTGCGGACTCGGTATAATGGAGACGGAATATTGAACTCTACAACAACAGTTAATATACGGTGACAATAGAACTGCAATCAATATGTCGTTTTGACGGTCTCCTAAAGTAATATTTAATCCGTGGTTTTGGAAGTATTTCGCTTACTCAATATTTTAACTGCTTTACAGCTCGTTAATGAGATGGAGAAACTTTGGGTTAACTCAGTTATCCATTTCTGTTGGATCTAGCATCGACTTTCCTTCAAGCAAAATATTGTTAAAAAATATTCATTGAAGATCTAAGTTAAATATCTACTGGGAAACTATAAAATAATAGTAAGAATTGAACTTTATTACCAAATTTCATAAAGAAATATTTAATTTTTTACTCGTTATATTCACAAATACATGTGTACATACATTTACACCAAGGATTACCATTTCATAGCACAATTGTGCAGAGAGAATTCACACACGTTGCTTATGCTCTTTTATTTAGTCGTCGATCAGACTGCGATGAGCAGACATGTCGACGGATGCAATGATATTTTTTTTTTTATGGTTACACTCAAAAAATATTTTATCTTAAAAAATCGTTTTTTTTAAATTTTAAATCTTATATGTTCTTAAAATATTTTTTGATTGTTTTAATACTCAAATAAATAATTTATATGATATGGAAAGAGAACAACTTTTGGAAAAATTAAAAGGTTGGTTATTAGCAGTAGAGGAAATTTATGAACCAAAATTAGATCCCAGTAAATATCTAAAATGCATTACCTAATTATTAAGTCAAATATTTTTGTTGCACTTTTCACACAACTCTCTTTTATACTGTTGTACAATGGTTGTTGTTGTTTTTTTTTTACTCTATCTTTGCTTCACACTTATTTATATTTGCAGCTACAATCAATATTCGGTCTTGACAAAAATGCACTTTTATATGGCTTGTACATACCTCTACTTTAAATTATGTTCTTTATTGTTCTTAGAATTTCGTCTGCCACTGTTCACAATTTCATGTAAACAACAATTTTCTTTGTTTGTTTTTCTTTTTTACAGTCTTCTGCTTAAGCACTAACAATTATTTGTTAGATCTTTACAAAGGAAATCTTCAAACCATGATTTTTCGCTTCATACGCAACGTGTTTTCACATAAGATTAACTGAATTTTTACTGACTCTGTTCCCTGCTTTGTCTTGCCTTTTGTATTGAAACTGTAAACAGTCTGCAGGATACTCAGAATGAATTCGTATTCTCGAAATCTTTGTAAATGTAAACATCGTTGTTTCGTTGTTGTTTGTTTCATTTAGTTTACATTTATTCTGGTAACATTTGTTGTTTATTCTTGTTTACTTGTTTATCCATTTTCTAATATTGATGTATTGTTCTTTTTTTTGTTTTTATTTATATCACGTAAACAAGTCCATTATTTTGTTTTTTTATCCGTTGTTTATCATTTTAATGTTAAACGATGTTACACCATTTCCATTTTCATTACAATATTAACTCTCAATGCGTCAGGAGTTGCTGGTTTGTCGGTATAAGCCAATGACTTAAATGGCCTAACGGCTTAAAACGGTGTAACATCGTTTAACATTAAAATGATAAACAAAAGCTACAAATGCACGAACATTCTGCTTCAAAAACATTAATCAGACTGTTTACGTGGTCATATAAAAAGACAAGACAAAGCAGAAAAATAGGAGTAGTCAGACTTCAGTCAGTTTTGTGTGAAGACGCATTGCGTGTGAAGAGAACAGTTGTAGTTTGAAGATCTCCGCTGTAAGCAAAGAAGAATAGCGAACAAGCAATTATTGTTGTATACGTCAAGTTATAAACAGTGGCTCACAAAAATTGTACGAACAATAAAGAATTTAATTGAAACTAAACATCAATTTGTTTTTATTTTGTTTGCAATCAATGAACTTATATTTCTGACCGTTAAAAGCTATGGGAACGATCCAAATATCTGGTAAGTGGATGCCACATGAATTTGATGACAGATGGATGGAAAACCGAAAAACCACTTGTGAAGCAATGCCTCAAAGATACGATAGAGAATCAATGATGCAACGAATTACTGCGGGCGATAAGAAATTGTTTTAATATCAGAATCCTAAAAGAAATCTTAAGTCTGAAGCAACTATCAACTTTGAATTGAATATCTGAGGAAACTGAATTAGTTAGGAGAAAAATATGTCGAAGTCGCCGTAGTCTAGTAGGTAGTTTGTTGGCTTAATAACCGTAAACAAGGCCCGACATCAAAACGAAAATATGAAAATATTTCTTTGGCTGCTTCCTCTCAGCAGATTTCTGGAAGAAAAACTATGAGAGTAAATTAAATTGCCATGAAAAATAATTCAAAAATCTGTCATTCGGAGTCGAGTTTAAACTGTAGGTTTCACTACTCATGTATAAAATTAATGTAGACGACATAAGTGGTGTGAAAAACTAGGTCGTAATAGTGACTGAAGGGTTGTAATGATATAAAAAGGTGTTGCTGCAGCCTAGGTTATGTACTCAGCGAAAGATAAGATATAGAGAGTTTTGAAGACTCTTCCCAAAGCAATTGGATACTCTTGGGAGTATATGGCTTCTTCAAAGTATTTTCTATATTATCCGGTTGGCTGCTATTTTTATCTTCCAGTTCCAGTTGGTTTTTATTCTGCCTTGTTTCCATTGCGATAATCTATTGTTGCCCCAGCTAAGGAGGTGATTGATCTGCTTTAGAATCTAAATTAGTTAGTTAGTCGAGTAATTGTATCATGAAAAGATTTGAGTTATGCATCAGCCTAACCAAAAACAACATGAAGCAAGTAAAACAGTCTTTTGTTTTTACTTGGGAGTGCTAGTGTTTGTTTGATCTGTGCTGTACGATTTTATTGAGTTGCAATATACTTATAAGCACCATATGCAAGTAAAAATATTATAACATAGAAACATAAATATGGACCATCGGATGCCCTATAAAAAAGTAACAAAAAGCCAAATAATGGCAAAAAAAAATTGTGAAAATAAAGAAACTGTAAAAACCTTACTCACATGGCTTAAGGCTTCTGCATATTCTCATAATTTGAATAATGTATTCCAAAGAAAAGTATCACAAGATACCCATTTAACTCTATTTTATATAATCTATGCTGACACTGAGCATATCACATACTCTTGCACTAAAACCGAACAAAATATTCATAAAGTTGTGGGTGTTCCGACTATATCGTATGGTATACGAGTACCAATATATTATTACCCTTACGGTTTTGTTCTATATAAAAAAGTAAAATTTTTGTGATTTTTCCATGTGCCAGAAAAAATTTTATGTTAAAAAGCCATTGAAAAATTTGCATAAATATTCCGCAACACTCAACTGTCTGTTACAAAATCATCCTGAGCCTATCCCTTCTTTGCTTTGTGAATTTTCGTACAAAAAAATAAAATACTTTTATTTCCATTATTTCCAATTTTTTTTTCTATGCCGAAAAATTCTATTCATATTCAAAGTGCAAAGAAGAAACATTTTAGAATTTTATTTCGAAATGCTACTCCCCTTTTTTTTGAGGCAACTGGGGGTCCCATAAAAATTTGCATTAATTTTACCACACACGTTGCTACTGGAGTGCTTCAATGAATGATACTTCCCCATAAAGGACAAAAATAACAAAAATGACAAAATTATACAGGCAATCATCAATAGTAAGCAGCATTTGCATATTTAAGTCTTTCCACAGTGGACAACAAAAGTGTAGGTACCCCCCAATATGTGTCAGAAATTTTCTACAAATAATTGAGGTTTTTTTAAAATTTTTTTTCGTACTTTTATTTCTATTTTAATAAAGAAATAAAAAAGATTTCAAGAATATACAGAATATTTAGTAGAATATCGATTATACTATGTTCTCATATGCAAGTTTATTGAGTCAATATTGGGTTAATTGAGTACAATATTTTAAATGTTTACATACATACATAATTGGTCATTACAACCCTTCAGTCAGGATTATTGACCTAGTTTCTCACACTACTTATGTTGTGTGTGTTAATTTTGTATAGAAGTGGCGGGATCTACAGTTTAAAGTCGGCTCCGAATGACAGATTTTTTGAGAAACATTTCATGGCATTTTATTTACTCTCAAAGTTTTTGCCAGAAAACTGCTGAGAAGAAATCGCCGAAGAAATACTTTTAGTATTTTATTTTGATGTTTGACCTAAGACTCGAACCCTAAATTTACGTCTAGTAAGCCAGCACACTACCTACTAGACCCCGGCCACACAGAGATGCACCTTTATTGCATAAATCGCAATAAACTGCATTATTGATCTCAATATTTTGTTTTTTATTATTAATCAATAAATTGTTATAATATTTAGTAAAACTTTAAATACAACACTGTCATAAGTACGTTCAGTGGGCATATTACATTTTTTCGAACACTTTCTATTGATATTTGACAAATCAAATGTAAACAATGACAGTGCCATAAACCAAAGCTTTCTTTTCTGCAAACTACTCAATATTATCAAATTTTTCTCTCTCATCCTTCTGAGAAAAGCCACTTTGGAGTCACAAATAGTTCCTATTAAACGCAACAGCTTGGTTAATCATTAGCAATACCGTTTCCAATGTTCAATTGTTTTCCATTTTTTTGGCAATGTTGTTGAAGCAATCAGCTGTTTTGTTTACCAGCTGTCAAATAAATTTCCGTAGATTATATGTCTGAACGCTAAAAGTATTGTTCTTAATAAACCCAATGTTGATTTAAAAAAAGTGCATGTCTGAACATAGTATTACTCAATATTCATTTAAGCTCTCAAATATCAACAGAAAATGTTCGTTTAATTGTAATATGCACACTAAACATACTTATGATAGTGTTGCATTTTAAGTTTTACTCAATATTATAATAATTTGCCTATTTATTGCGCAATTATTAATTGAAACTTTACATGAAATATTGAGCTCAATAATGGCGCTTATTGGGATTTATGCAATAAAGGTGCACATCTGAACATCTGTTTATATGATATTGAATGTACCAATTTTGTTTAGCGTTTTCTGTTGATATTTCTCGCCATTCAGTTATAAGTTAATTTTTCAGTTGACTTTTGTCTAACTACGTAATCGTTATTCGAAATCATATCCTAAATACTCTTTCGGAATCATATCGAAACTATGTACAAGACTATTAAGACTGTGGGAATTTTGTTAGACCAATCAGATTCTCATATTAGCAGCCGTTTGATTGGGTACATTGACTTGTTGAAAGTAATAATCACAACGAATTCTTAGTTCTTTAGAGCTTTTGGTGAATTTGTTCTCTAGAATGTTTAAATTCTCTCTCTTAAATTGTAAATACATGCCCACAATATTGTTACGAAAATGGAAACAGTGTAATATTGTTTAACATGAAAACAATAAACAAAAGCTACACTAACAAATACAACGAACTTGTTACAAGTAAACCAACAATATCAGTATAAGAGAAAGGGGGATAGACAATTAAGCAAGAACGCAACAACAAACAATGTAAACAGAATACACAAACAATAATGAAGTCACTATGGACTTCTCGAGAAGGCGAAATCATCTATCTACAACAAGAATATTCATCAGACTGTTTACGGGGTCATATAAAAAAGGCAAGCCAAAGCAGACAACCAGCAGTAGTAAGAATTCAGTCACCCTTGTGTGAACACGCATTTGCATGTGAAGAGTACAATCATGGTCTGATGATCTCCGCTAAACAGATCTAACGAACAAGTGTTGTTGTTTACGCAAAGGGTGTAAGCAAAGAAGAACAACGTAAAGGCAAATTATTTTTGTATACATCAAGTTAGACATTGTGGCATACAAAAATTGTACATACAATAAAGAATTTAATTGAAACTAAACACAAATTTTACAATATTTTCCAACCGAAGTCAGTTTTTTACTGTTCACTGTATATGATATTTGCAAAAAGGTTTATTAATGATTTTGTTTATCGGTTTTAATTCTAACCCAACAATGTTGCTTCCATAAGGTTCCCTTAACTTTTCCCAATTAACTCAGGTTAATAGCAGATTTACTGAATCGATTGTTATTTTCTATGCTAACATCAGTTAGATATTAGATAAGCATATGTGTATGCATACTTTTTACCTAAAAAAATTAGCTACGCCTTCATAAAGAGTTAGACTTTACATTTTGTAAAAGTTTCCATGTATGGAACGAAACAGAAAATGAACGACTCAAGCTATAAACACAATAGATGCAACGCAGCATACGCAGTAATCTCTCTAAAACAGAATACATGTGGGTATATTAAAGCGCGACAGCATGCAATGATTCTGTAGCTTTAATTTCAGGTTAACTTCTATTCTCATTCGCACCAATTAGTGTCAACATTGAGAGGATTTGCGCCAACAATGCTAGGATTAATGCTGGCAATACTTACTTACTTACCTCCGCAGATCCTCGCATCAAATACTCGTCTCGCCGGTGTATCCTCCTCTATTCGAATGACATGGCCGAGCCAGCGTAGCCGCTGGATATTAATACGCTGTACAACGTCTATGCCATTGAGGAGCTCATACAGCTCACTGTTGAATCGGATGCGAAAATCATCGGCAACTCGTACTGGGCCGTAGGACTTTTCTTTGGAATACAAGACTGCGCTTAATAGTGCCCATGCCTCTGCGCTATAAAGAAGCACGGGTAGGATGATTGTCTTGTAGAGTATTAGTTTTATTGTACGAGAGGGGCCTCTGCTACTCAATTGCCTGTTGAGGCCATAGGAGCACCTGTTGGCAAGAGTAATCCTGTGTTTGATCTTCAGACTGACATCATTTTCCGTGGTAACGGCAAAGTCAAGATAAATGAATCCCTTGACTGTGTCAAAAGTATAGTTATCGGCCGTAATTTAAAAATCAATACGCCTCACGGCTCTACTTATCGATAACATATAGCACTAAAGGTAGCAGTGATCGTTTGGTAGGCCCTATGATGTGATGTCGTCAGCATATGCAAGAAACTGGATACTTTTCTGAAAAATTGTGCCATTGCGATGCACTCCCACCTTACCATGACAAAGTTGAAATTGAAGAAGAAGAAGATACTATAACATACAATAACGCAGGAAGAATGCTGCAGTGGCACCATTGATAAATAAATAAATAAAATGTTGCATTAATTGTGTTTACAGCAATAAACGTCTACATACAGCAGAACTTGCTGATTCAGAACTTAACTAAAGGTAGAGAGTAATAACCCAGCCCTGTAAATTTAGAATGTTTTTGTGCAAGTATGATGGCTCCAGGTGTCTCCATTTTGCTCCAACTTTTAGCTGTTCACAAAAACAGAAAATAATTTAATTTGAGCAGGATCTGCTTAGGTTATTATCTTGGCTTTTTCTGTTCCGCCTTCAATATAATTGCTTTCATATAAACGTTTGTATTCTAAACTTGGCAGCTTTCTGTTGCCTGTCGTCTGTCGTCTATGTGTTTATACCTTAAGTCAAACCATAGTCTTAAGTGTCTCGTTATATTCACAAATACATATGAATATGTATTTATATCAGTGATGTCCAAAACGAAAACTGTAGTTATATTGGTGAGAGAAAGAGAACTGCACTGAAAGAAATATTTTGTATACTTAAAAAAAAAAAAATCACAGGCAAAATGATAAATTAAAATTTATTTTATATATCATTAATGAAATTTTCTACATTAATGCTATTATGATAGTTCCGTAGCAAAAGAATATTTTTGAAGTTAGCGGAGTTTAAATCTGAAAAAATCTATTCACATAGACAAGTTGAGGGAAAAAATCTAGTAAGTAATCTAGTAAGACAATCATCATGACTTTACCACCGAACCTCCGTAAACATTTTTAGATCAGGGTGAGCTACATATTTATTTTTAAAAAAATTTACAAATTTCCGATGGGTCAGTGAATGATGCCCCCAAGTATTTTATTTATTATTTTCTCTGAAGTCTTTATAGAGGGGTGGTCTGTTAAAAATTGGGAAGCTAGGGCGATCTGGTAAATAATGCAATGAAAGGTATGGACTGAGATTTCACGTTTTTTCAATTGTCCTACGAGTCCTACATTCTTACCAGTCATTATATTATTACCATCAGTGCAAACCCCAGGTAATTTTTCAAAATCTACTAAGGAAAAAAGTTTTTCATTCATAATGTCAAATAAAAGTTTTCCCGTAATATTTCCATGAAATGTTTCAAGAGAAAAAACATCGTTTCAAAAACGTCATTATTTGGGTCTACGCATCTGACACAAATATTAAGTTGACACAAATCATTTATATCTGTGCTTTCGTCTAAGCAAAACGAAAAATTTAATTTTAATTTTTCAATTATAGCGGACTCTACAAAAATTCCTAGTTGATCTGTTCGTCGAACTATGCTATTCCGAGATAAAGGAAGGGACTCTATTAACTTCAGATTGTGCTTAAATTTTTCAAAATATTTATAAAAAATATTTTTAATAAACATTCCATCAGAAAATGATCTACTATGTTGAACAATATTTAAACTTATAAGGTTTGACAACTCTTTTTTTAAACTTTTATCACCGAAGTCTTTTCGTTGGTTTCCGTGTCAGATAACCAATTCTTTAGTTTTTCCAAAAAAATAATTTTATATTTTAAAAATAATTCTTCTTTTTCCCTATCACTAAATCTACTTTTATAACTATGAAAAGAATGGTAGTACCTTTTTTAAAACCTATTCCCTAGTTTACTTAAATATTTTATAACATAATAGACACTGAGCATCGGCAAACGCATTTATAATCATAAAATATTCGTCGCATGCCATATTAATTTCTTTCAGTGCTCTAAACAAAAATATTGAAATAAAATCGTACACCCGCTTCACATGTGCATTCGTCGATGGCCCAGTGACGACTAAACAAAAGCACAATTGTGCTGTGAAATGAACATCTATGATTTACAATTAAAATAAATTATTTAAAAACAAAAAGAACAATACGATTATCTTTTCATTTTATAAAAAAATAAGGTTGATAATGCCAATGTTCGATAAGAAACAGCAAAATGACAAACGTTTTCGTTTGTATTAAATTAAAAACAGTTTTATACGGTCTTGACAATGACAACATCTCAGATAAAACTGTTAAACATGAACAGTAAAGCGTGTGCCATTTTTAATTTGTTCTGCCATTTTTATTTAAAGAAAAAAAAAACAACGGCGCGTATACTTAATATTAACTTTTCATTCCATGTTACGTATACGCACCATTCTGTTGTTTTAATTCATGGTTGCGTTTTTTTTATCATCAGTTTCTGTGGTTTTTTTGTATTTTTTTTTAATTTTCTACATTATAAAATTAAATGTTAATATGTACCGCCAAAACAATAAAATACAAAATACATAATTGGTCATTACAACTCTTCAGTCAGGATTATTGACCTAGTTTCTCACACCATTTATGTTGTGTGTGTTAATTTTATACATAAGTGGCGGGAGCTACAGTTTAAAGTCGTCTCCGAACGACGGATTTTTTGAGAAACTTTTCATGGCAATTTTATTTACTCTCAGTGAGAAGAAATCGCCGAAGAAATACTTTTTGTACTTTGGTTTGATGTCTGGTCTGGGACTCAAACCTTGGCTTTACGTCCAATAAGCCAGCACACTGCCTGCTAGACCACGGCGACTTTATTTACTATATGATAATTTCAACAAAATAGCATAAAATTAAGAAAAAAAAAAGATATTTTATTCCGATCTCGTTTAAATTAATTGATAGCGTTTTTCGCCTCACGTGAATAATTATTTTTAATTCCTTATTCAGATGGTTAACAAATGAAATCTGGGGTCTATTACAATAAACTGGCACTGAACGGTTCAGTACAGATTACCTAACCAGGTTTTGTTACGTTTTTACCTTTTGAAAAACGTTTAAAATATGAGTTCGTTTATTGCAAAGAAAATAAAAATAATGTGGTGTTTAGTTTCAATTAAATTCTTTATTGTTCGCATTATTTTTGTGTGCCACTGTTTATAACATGACATATACAACATTAGTTGGTTTTTCGCGAAAACAACAACAGAGTACGTCAAACCACGACTGTGCTCTTCACACCCAAAACGCGTCTTCACACAAGACTGACTGAATTCTTTCTACTGGTTGTCCGCTTTGTCTTGCCTTTTTATATCGTAAACAGTCTCATGAATGTTCTTGAAATAGAATGTTCTTCTATTGTATATTAAAGAATCATTATGTGAAAAAGAAAACTTTTATTATTGCCACAAAATCCTTTTTCTTATTCAGTTTTAGAAAATTGTCACGTTTTTAAATGTATTTCGGATGGCATTACTTGCAATATCAGGTGAAGGAAACTATAATGAAACGTAAGGAAACCGCTAGTAAGACAAAAATACTTTCATTTCATTTACTGAGAATGCGCTTAATTTGTTGGTTTTCCGATTTCGTTTCTATGCTGGTTCTTGCACTTAAAACTGAAATTGTTTTTGCGGTTCTTAGAAGTCACATTTTAATAATTGAAGTACGTGATTGCAATTCAAGGCAAGGAAAACAAAAGAATATAAACGAGAATTTTTTATACCCAGAAATCACTGTTCCTTTCATTCAAATGTCAAATGAAATACACTAATACCCCGGTTTGCGTCGCTAATAGAGTCTGAAGAAACTCAATGCAAAACGAAGCACGATTTTCCATACATTTGCATTGATTTTCTTTTAATTGGTTTCGAGATTCTTAATTTTAGCGGAAAAAATAGATTTTGAATAAAAAATATTTAATTTACTAACGACCTACAACTTGCAACCATCAGACATCATTAAACGGGATATCCCCTTTTTCTGTTTTAGCTGTATACAAACAGAAGTGAGTGCATGTTTACAATGTTCTTCGCTAGCAGTACTGGTTTCCATCTTACTGAAAGTGGTTAAATTTGGACTCATCAGGCCAGATTACACGTTTCCAATCAGGTGGAAAGCAGCAGAAAGCCAAGAACATTGTAAACATGCACTCACTTCTGCTCGCCACTGTATATGGGAATGTGTTCAAAGATACCATGTGAAGCAAACTGTTAAACATGGCGGCGAAAATATAATGATTTGGGGATAGTTAACACGGTGTCATGTTAGCCCTCTATATTTAGTAGATTTAGTATCATGCGAAAAAAGACTATCTACAGATTCTGTAAAATTATGGAGTGGAAAACAAAGTTTTCAATTGATGGAATGGCCATCACAAAGTCCCGCCCTCAATCCGATTGAAAATCTTTGGTGATTCGTGAAAATCCGGCTCGGACTGTACGAAACAGCCCCAACAAACATGGACAAACTTCGGAATCGTATAAATGCGAAATGAAATCGAATTCCGAAAGATGTTATTGGTCATTTGGTAGAAATCATCTCAAACCGCATAAATTAAGCTATTTCTAATAAGGGTCTATGGACCAAATACTGAAATTGGGTTAGTTTCTTGAATTTTCTGGACGTGCAAACGTGCAAAATTGAGTTTATGTGGGTTATTTTCGCAAGGCGTCTTCACACAAACTGACGGAATTTTTAACACTGGTTGCCAGGTTTATCTTGAATTTTAATATGCCCACGCAAACAGTCCAATGAATTTTCCTCAAGTTGAATATTCGTGGCTTCGCCTTTTCGAGAACTTTCGTCGTGTCATTATTGTTTGTGTATTTTATTTACATTCTTTGTTGTTGCGTTTTCGCTTAGTTGCCAATCCCATTTTTCTTTCATAAAATTTATACATCGCTTAAGTATACCCCATAGAATATTTCACAGCCCTTAAATTAATTTTGATCTTTGTTTCTGGATAAAGACCATTAATAACCCGATTAATGGATTTCGGCCTACCGCAACACATCCTTCCAGGCGTCTCTGCTTCTTGGTACTGCGCCTACGATTTGATTTTGAACACATACATGGTCGTCTTTTTCGCCTACTTCCGCAAATCACAGCATCAAATATGAACACGTGTCGATGAAGCATCCTACTCCATTCGAACGACATAGTCTAGCCAGCGCAGCAGCTGGATATTAATACGCGCCACAACGTCTAATTCATTGAGGAGCTCAAGCAGCTCACTGTTCGGAAGAGGAAATAATCGCCAAATCGCACTGGATCTTGGGTAAGACTTTTCTTTCGAATATTCTCAAGGGTGGTACCTTGTGGTGGTAACAGCGGATCCAAGAAAAAAAAAAACGTATAAATAAGTGTGCTAATTACAAGATCACTACTGTGTGTACAGGGTACCTGATATATAATGCAACAAAGTAAAGCGCTATAATTTTTTAATTTTTTTTTTATTTTATTGTTCAAAAGCAAAAAATTTTGGAAATAACATCAAATTTTAGAATCAGTTTAGATTTGTTCGAATTATGGCCTTCAAACTACCGACAAAGCCATCACAGGCTGCACGAAAGCGGCTTTGCGGTATTTTGGCCTATTCCCGGCGAAGTGCCCTCTTGAGATGATCGACACTTTGGTATTTTTTAGTGAGAATTTTACTCTCCAAAATGCTCCATGTGCAAAAGTCTGGCCTTCAGTTTTTGGATCATTACTGGTGTAGTTACCGTTTTGTTTCGTCCACTTTTTGGACGCGATGCAACACTGCTAATATCACGAGTAACGAGCAACAAAAGATTTATTTACATTTAAATGCTGGAGGGCTCTAACGATAGCCGCCTGTGGTTTTCCAGCCCAATATAAAATAATCACATTATTACGCTTGAATTCCATCATGAATAACTTCTTTTCTGAATGCAATAGATCAAAATGCTTTGTAAGCTCGTAAATAATAAAATGAGCGGTCACCGGAATAAACCTGTCAGCTTCCAGATGAGCAGTTTACAAATGATAACAACCTGAAGTTGGTTGCAATACATATCAGCCACCCTGTATATACGATTTTATAACGAATAAGATTTGTTTTTATATATTTTCAATTTTCCTTTTATTGAATCGTTCATTATTTCTTACCATATTGTATGGGTAGCATATTGTATGGCATACAACAATAGCATGAAAAATAAAATCTTTTATAATTGCTTTCTAAGAAAAATTAAAAGAAAAATATAAGAAAAGAAAATCTGTTTCATATACTTTCCTTTGCTTTTCACTTCACTTCCGTTATACATAGTAATGTACTGTGATACTGTGAATGTGAAAGGGTAAAAGGGTACTTGCAGTTCTATGGCTTTTGTTGCAATAACGCATCCTCTGGAGGCATGATAGAGATACCTAATTGAGATTGTAACATGTAAGTCAGTTTTATTTCAATTGTGCCAACATTTACGTAATTGTTGTTATTCTTGCCATTTCATAAGAATGATCTCGACAACTGTATGAACTATGAATTAGAAAAATTCTCTTGGGGAATTAGTTCTTGTAGATAGAAACGTATAACATTGTTCAAACGTTTTATAAATAAAATATTAAATCCATGTATTGTAATTGTAGTTCCTTTCAACAAAGATGAATTCAATGAACGAAGAAATTTAATTTTTACAGAATACGTGGAAGATTAACAAATTTTTCGATGAATTAATTTTTTTTATTGTACAAATGACAAAATCTATGTGTTTTCCAAGCTCGTGAGTAGAGATCTGCCGCACTCGAACGTAACCTGTAGTCAGGACACTATAGTCTCAGCAGATTTGTAAGAAAAACTCTTACAGTAAATAGCATTTTTTCATGAAAAGCTTCTCAAAAATCTGGTTCAGAGCCGCATTTTTGAGAAAGTGTTAACTCCCTGTGAGCTGAATTTCACGAATGTCCTTTTTTGAGAGCAATCATGTCTATGAAACGATTTAACAACATTTCTCTTGTACTAGCATGTGACGATAAGCAAAGAAGAAGATTAGAACAAAGAGGAGATAGACTTGCTCCTATTCGTACATTGTATGAGTAATGGACTCAAAACTTGCAATTGGTTTACGTTCCAAGTGCTAATATAGCGATTCACGAACAACTTATTCCGTTCCGAGGTAGATGTCCTTTCAAAGTATACATTCAAACTAAGCCGGGGAAATATGACATGAAGGCGTCGATAAAAGCAGATTCTGACATCGCATTTTGCTTACATTTCCAAATATATTTGGGTAATGTATGAGCCAACACTGGAAGGATCGTCGTGGTCTAGTAGGTAGCGTGCTGGCTTATTAGACGTAAAGCCAGGATTCGACTACCAGACTAGACATCAAAATAAAATACAAAAAATATTTTTCGGCGATTTCTTCTCAGCAGATTTCTGGCAAAAACTCTGAGAGTAAATAAAATTGCCATGAAAAGTTTCTGAAAAATCTTTCGTTCGGAGTCCAGTACACTCAAATAATTTTTTTTTTATGATTAGGAAACTGCAGTTTTATATGTGCCTAAAAAATACAAAATGGTTTATTCGCTCAGCCCTCAATTTTGGAAGATCATTCAAAAAAAAATTCCGGAAATAATTGAATACTACAACTTGACAAAATGCGGGGTCGACATATTGGCACGTACATATTCGTGCAAAAGAAAAACCAATCGGTGGCCAGTTATCCTGTTCTCTAATTTATTAGATATTTCTGCTCTCAGCGCTTTTAGAATACGGACCGAAATATATCTCTAATGGCAAAAAAATAAACTGAACAAAGGCGCCTATTTTTAGAGCTACTCGATGAAGTTTTAACTAAAGAACATATCAAGAGGCGTAGTCGTCTACCTCGCGCAGAAGTCCCTGCATCATTGGTACAATTCGAGAAGAAGACAGTGTATCACCATCTACATATTCGCCTTCTCCAGAACGACAAAGCGTTATTGAATGGAAAAGATACAAATTTTGCCCGTCCTTTACTGAGTGCATAAGTTATAAAAAAGCAGTTTGTCCGCCACACCGGCACATAATCACTCTAACGACGACCTATTGCTTTGAAGCATTAAAAATATTTTTGAAATGTTCAAATTTGAATTTTCTGAATAAAAAAATTTGAGGTCAAAATATGACCCGTACATAACATCATAACATGTGTATTTTTTCTACCATGGTAACCCTGTTACTATTTTTTATATTATATTTTTATTTTATATTTTCAATACCCAGAAATTTTTATTTTACTGTCCAGCTAAAACCTAGCGTTTGACATGTTGTATGAGACTTTTAACATTACCTCTAGTAGGAAGTGCGGCCACAGTTCAAACCCCAGATCTGTAATAAAACGAAATATGAAAAAATATTTATTTGGTGAGCTCGTCTTAGCGGATTTCTGTCAAAAAATTAAAATAAAATTGCCAAGAAAGATTTTTCAAAAATCTGTCGTTCGAAATTGATTTAAACTGTATTTACCCAGCCAGCATTTTTGAAAATTTTGAATCAAATTCGAGTCTTTTTTGATTCTTCTGCGCGATTAAAAAAATTGAATATGCCCTCATTTTCTGATCATAAAAGACTCTTTCGTTGGGAGCGACTCTTCTTAAAAAGTCACTTATGAGTCATTTTCTATATTATTTTAAAATAATTTTTGACCCTTTTTCTAATATCTTTATAATCATTTTCGAATCACTGTCTGATCATTTATTAGTCTTATTTACCTTCGTCGAGTCGTTCGAGTCATCTTTTAGTCATCGTTTAATCGCATACGAGTCTTCTATGAGTCCTTTTATTGTTATTTATGTTTCAGGTAAGTATTAATTTGGACTCGATTTTAGATCATTTATGATTCAAATTTGCATTATTTATTAGTCGTATTTACAATTGTATTTTACTCTCTTCAAGTGTTTTTATTAGGTTGTCTGAGTCCTACGTTTACACTGCCGCGAATATAATAACAAATAATGGAAATAAAAGCCATATTTTAAACGTCTGGATGATTAATTTGCAATTGTAATACAATTTTTTATTGCATTTTAAATCGAACTCATTTTACTCATTGGCGTGAATAATTTTTGAGTCCATTTTTAATCGTGTAACTGACTAAAACGATTTTGATCACCAAAAGTACTCTAAAAAGACTCAGCAAGGTGATTTTTATACAAACAACCTTCCAAATGCTAGCTGTGTACTACATAGTATTGTATAGTAATATTGTATTAGTAATAGTATAGTAATATTGACACACACAAACATAAGTGGTGTAAGAAACTAAGCTGTAATCCTGTCTGAAGGGTTGTAATTATCAATTGTGCATGTTACGTATGTATTGTATAACCGACGTTAGCATTGAGTACCTCTGCTGTTTGTGGCTTATTCACATAAAAATGAGACTTAAGAAAACCCCACTAAGAATGCCAGCAAGCACTAGAATTGTATTTTTACGGACTGGCTTATCTTAATACGCAGCAAGCAACAACAGACTGTTGCATATAAATCAAGCATTACCATTTCATAACACAATTGTGCAGAGAGAATTCACACACATTGCTTGTGCTCTTTTATTTAGTCGTCGATCAGACTGCGACGAGCACACATGTTAGCGGATGCTATGTTATTTTTTTTTATGGTTACACTCAAAAAATATTTTATGTCATAAAATCCTTTTTTTTAAATTCAAAGTCTTATATGTTCTTAAAACATTTTTTGATTGTTTTGGTAGTCAAGCAAATAATTCAAATGATATAGAAAGAGAACAACTTTTTTATAGACATAAAGCCAAATTTTGGAAAAATTATAAGGTTGGTTATTAGCAGCAGAGGAAATTTATGAACGAAGATCCCAATAAATATCTAAAATACATTACCTAATTATTAAGTTAAAGCTGTGTAACTTGATATATGTTGATGAAATAAAAATCTAAATAGGGTATTTTACTAACATTTTTCTACGATTTTAAAATCTCAACTTATTTTTCCTCTCTCACTCACTAATACACAACAAAAAAATTTTTGGTAACCCCTGATATAAATACACATTAAAAGCGAAAATTTCTCATATGCACTTTTGGATTTTTATAAACGATGGCAGCCCAGCTACAAGTTAAAAATGTATTTCTGTTATTAAGACTTTCATCTTGTTTTGACATCGTTAAAAGGATTAAAAAATAATGTTTTTTATGCAGTTGAATGGACATTTAAGCCGGGTGAATTGTTTTAAAATTGTTTTTTTCCGTGATTTTAGTTTTTCTTAGCCAATATTGGCTCTTGGACTACTTTGTTCGTGAGATATTTTATAAGAGATTAATTGGTTTCTTTTAATTTTTTAAAAGCATTGTCGTACGATAAGATTCTTTATAGTTTATCAGAAGATATTAAATTAAATGAAATTCAAAGAATAAGAAAAAGTGATTTAAACGTTCGTTTTTAATTGGAAATCCATAAACCGTATGTACAGAATTTCAAAACTGCTGTGTCCAGCAGTGGATCACCGGAAAATCAAGGTACTCGTGAAGAGAAAGGTACGCATTCTAATAACAATTCCAAGGGATCACTGTGCTATTGACAATGTGGCTGACAAGTTTGTTTTGCCTCACCAGGCCTACTGCAGCAGACGCCATGAAGTGGAAGAAATGGAATCGGTACAATATATTTTATGCAAGTGCCCTGTACTTCAGGACAGATGTAATTTTTTGGGTAACAGAACGTTTGAAGATCTGGGCATGGTGGCAAACGTACATATGTTGGAACTGAGCGGTTTTATCCAGAGTTCGTGGTAGGTTAAACCTATCAAATCGCATTCTGTTAATGCGATATGAAAACTGGAAAGTTGGCTCACCCAATCTTATAGATATTGTTGCGATGGAATGGTGTAATGGAAATGGTGTAACATTGTTTAACATTAAAATGATAAACAAAAACTTGCAATAGCAAAAACCATGACTTTGAAAGAAAAGGGGATAGACAAGTAAACAAGAAAGCAACAACAAAGAATGCTACTAAAATACACAAACAACAAATGAAGCGATGATGGACTTTTCGAGACGGCCAAACTACGAACATCCTACTTTAAGAATGTTCGTCAGAAGGAAAAGGCAAGATAAAGCCGTGGTCTAGTGGGTAGTGTGCTGGGTTATTAGACGTAAAGCCAGGGTTCGAACCCCAGGCCGGACATCAAAACAAAATACAAAAAATATTTCTTCGGCGATTTCCTCTCAGCAGATTTCTGGCAAAAACTCTGAGAGTAAATAAAATTGCCATGAAAAGTTTCTCAAAAATCTGTCGTTTGTAGTCGACATTAAACTGTAGATCCTGCGACTTATGTATAAAATTAACACACACAACATAAGTAGTGTGAGAAACTAGGTCAATAATCCTGACCAATTATGTATATGTATGTAAGATAAAGCCGGCTATGAGTAGTAAGAATTCAGTCAGTCTTTTGTGAAAACGCGTTGCGTATGTAATGAGCATTCGTAGTTTGAAAATCTCCGTTACACAGATCTAACGAGCAAGTATTGTTGTTTGACAAAGCCCGCAAGCCAAGAAGTTTAGCGAACAAACTGGTTGTTGTTGTATATGTCGAGTTATAAACAAAAATAGAATGCAGAATTTCGTGTGTTACTATTCGCAACTTGATGTAGACAACAACAATTGCTTGTTCGGATGCTCCTTTGCTTACAACGCAGATCTTTTTAATGGCAATCTTCAAACCACGATTGTTTCCTTCGCACGCAACGCATCTTCACACAAGGCTGACTGAATTCTTACTATCTGGTTTGTCTTACATAACATACATAATTGATCATTAGAACCCATCAGTCAGGATTATTGACCTAGTTTCTCACCCCATTTATGTTGTGTGTGTTAATTTTATATATGAATAGTGGGACCTACAGTTTAAGGTCGACTTCGAACGACAGATTTTATTTAACAATGATTTCAATAATTTCAAGATGTTTACTATCTCCTTTCAATATTAAATATTTTCTGTACTCCATTTAAAACAAATTATAAAACAAACATTTTTTAATTCCTTTCATTCCCTTTACAGGGACAAAAATTTTGATTGTAAAAATTTTGATTATATTAAAATCTCAGTGCTATTAAAATAAAATGTCAAGAAAAGCTTGTGCAACATGTCTGAAGAGATTTATTTCTTCTTGCAATGCAACCCTCCTTATTCCTTACGTTTCTTGATTGTAATTAAATTCAGTCTAAGATGGCTACAAAAGAAGGAAAACTTGAAAATCTAATTTTATTTTCTTAGTTTTTTGTTTTTTTTTTATTTGTACAAAAGGGAATTATGAGTTGTTTGATATTTAGGACAGTACTTGATGTATGTCTTAAAAATGTGATTATTTACACACGTTTTCATAGTTTTAGTGAATTCTGTGGTACTTCGGAGGGTGAAATACTATTTTGTTTAAAGATTTAAATAACATACGAAACAAAATATTGTTGCTAAAATGGAAACAGTGTAATAACGCTTAACATTAAAATGAGATATACAACAGCTACACAAACAAATACAACGAACTTGTAAGTAAACAACAACATCAGTATCAGAGAACAAACAAATGATGATCGCGATAGAGTTCTCGAGAAAGTAAAAACACGAACCTTCTACTTCAAGAATGTTCGTCAGACTGTCAGATTTCTGGTTAAAACTCAGAGAGTAAATAAAATTGCCATGAAAAGTTTGTCAAAAATCTGTCGTTCGAAGTCGACTTTAAACGCTTGTTCCGCCACTTATGTATAAAATGAACACACACAACATAAGTAGTGTGAGAAACTAGGTCAATACTCCTGACTGTAGGGTTGTAATGACCAATTATGTAATTATGTATAAGTGGTGCAAATAATCTTAAGAAATCAAGGAATCCATTCGAAGATTGGTTGTAGATTGAATGTGAATCAGTGACTCATATTAAGCCTTATCGCCTTTATCTACAACCTTGATCTTGCTTAATTGCTTTTCTTGCTTTCCATAACTTTAGAAAGTTCAGAGCAAGTAAACATTTTTTAGGATCCCAGCATATTTTAAGCGCTTAGAACTGATATACTATGCAAACGTTGACAACACTGTTAAAGAATATCAAAATAAAAATCTTTAACGTGTTGCCAACATGTTTTTTTTTAATCTTGTTTTTTTTGTCTTTTTAATAAGTTTGTTTTGCTTTTGCTAAGTAATTGAATTAATTTGTGACGAGAGTTTCAATTGTTTCTGCAGCTTTTTTCAATTTTATTACACAAACAATTAAACAGTTTAAGTTCTGCACTTCTACATAAGATAAGAAAATGCAGAAATTAGAAATTATAAAAGAATTATGCAAGAATTATAGGAGAGCATAAAGAGGTGGATTCTGTTTAAATGAATTGTAATAATTGAAGAAATTCTGTAAAAGAAGAATAGAAAAGGATTTTTTTCTCTCAATATTGTTTTAATTTCATTCTGCATTCATTTAAGAAAAGAGGCAATTGATGCACCATCACCCCTAGTATTAGAAAAGAAAACTCCATTGAGGGAATTAAGAAAGTGTACGTAGTAAAGAAATTTATTCTTCAACAATAATTTCTTATTTGTTTGCTTTTACAATGGGAAATTAAAATAAAGGGCAATCCATTTCGTGGTTTCAAAAGTATGGAACTGGAATTACGACATCTGTCAAACTAAGTTGAAAGTCTGACATTGATGAAAATGGTTCGCTTAACTATCAAACAACGCATAAAATTTATCAAAACCTACTACAAAAATGGGGATTCTGCCACGGCCACGTATCGTGCTTTAAGATGAGATTATGGTTTACAGTAATCGTCCAACTATGCAAACAATTGACAAAATCGTGAAGAAATTTGCAGAGACTGGAGTGGTTACAAATATTGAACGGCCTGTGCATTATCATTTCGCTCGTTCCGCTGAAACTATCGCTATCGTAAGTGAAAGTGTTGCCGAAGACCCGAATGTGGCGATTCCTCGTCGTTCTCAGGAATTAGGACTGTCTTATAGTACATTATAGCTTATTTTGCATTTAGATCGACACCCACATCCATATAAAGTCCAGCTCAGGCAACAAATGAAGCCAGCTGACCATTCACAATGTCGTAGATACGTGGAATGGGTACTTGAACGAAAGGCGGTGGACGGCAAATTTTCGAACAAAATTTTCTTCAGCGATAAAGCACATTTCATGCTCGGTGGGTATGTTAATAAACAAAATTGTCATATTTGGGGTTCTGAGAATTCTCAAGTAATTGAAGAGGCCATTACATTCAGAAAAAGTCACTGTTTTGTGCATTCTTTTGTCCGAAGGTGTGATTGGACCTTACTTCTACGAGAACGACTGTTACCGTCAATTCGGAGCGTTATGGTCTTATGATAACTGACTTTTTTTGCCTGCTATTGAAAAATACGACCTGGAGAATATGTGGTTTCAAGAAGACGGTGCCACATGCCATACAACTCGTGCGAATATAGCTTTATTGCAAGAGGCATTTCTTGGCCGATATCAACTGGTCACTGAGATCATGCGATTTGACACCATTAGACTCGTTTTTTGTGGGGCTACGCAAAACACCGTGTTTTTGCAGATAAACCTTCAACTCTTGCTCACTTCAAGTTATGGCTAAGATACCGCCAAATATGTGTCAAAAAGTGGTCGAAAATTACCTCAAAAGAATCAATGCTTGCAACACTTTGCGTGGAGGTCATTTAAATGATGTAGCGTTTCACTCATAATGTCAACGTTCAAACTTTACAATAAAAGTGAAATATCATGAAAAATATATTTTATATCTGTTTTATTAACATTTACTTTTGAAATCATGTAATAGATAACCCATTACTATTTAATTGAATAAGAAAGATGCACCAAAATGTATAGAAAATGTATAAAGTTTGTTATACATTTCAAATACTTTAAGGAAACTATAAGTATTTTACCATTTTAAAAACGTTTTAGATAGGAGTTGGTTAATTGCAAACAAAATAGAAATGAATTCGCAATTTGTTTAAATTAAATTCTTTATTGTTCACACAATGTTTGTGTGCTACTGTGTTCAACTTGATAATTTGCTTGATCGTTTTTCTCCTTTACTACACCCTTTGCGTAAACAACAACACTTGTTTGTTAGATCTGTATAGTGGAGATTTCCAAACCACGAATATTCTCTTTACACGCAACGTCTCTTTACACCAGACTGACTGAATTCTTACTACTGGTTGCCTGTTTTGTTTCGCTTTTTTATATGACATCGTAAATAGTCTGATGAACGTTCTTGAAATCGAATATTCGTGGATTCACCTTCTCGAAATCAACTGATTTTAGAAAAGCATTCCGTGTAAAACAGTAATCTTTAGGCTGTAGAAACATTTCACTATTGTTTTGTAAATAATATGTGACCTTTTCGGGTAACGTCCCATGCCAGAGTAGTTAATATTTTCGTGAGACACTTGTTGTTTAAAACTGCTAGGTGCCTACCCATAAAATCAACTAGATTTGGAAGTACTGAATCCATTTATATTGTTGCGTTTTTACCGTTTTAAAAACGTTAAAAATATAAGTTCGTTGATTGTAAACAAAATAGAAATAAATTCGTGTTTAGTTTCAATTAAATTATTTATTGTTTGTACAATTTTTGCGTGCCACTATGTCCAACTTGATGTAAACAACAATAAATTGCTTGTTCGCTATTCTTCTTTGCTTACACAACAACACTTGTTTGTTAGATCTGTATAGTGGATATCTTCAAACCACGACTTTTTTCTTTACACGCAACGCCTCTTCACACCAGACTTACTGACTTCTTACTACTACTGGTTGACTGTTTTGTCTTATGACAGGCATATACGTAAGCAGTCTGATGAACGTTCTTGAAGTCAAATGTTCGTTGAGTCACCTTCTCGAGAAATCTCGTGGTTTCATTGTTGTTTCTGAGTTTAATTCACATTCTTGAGTGCCCTGGTAGACCAGTGGGTAGTGTGTTAGATTATTAGCGTGAGGGTAGTGTGTCCGATTCGTACCAAAGACTCTGGTCTGTGATAATACACCCAGCGCATGGTCGAAGTTACGCAGGTCATATATAATCTGTAATTATATTGTAATTAATAAACAACCTCGATCATTAGTCTTGATTCATACCTGAGACTTTAGTCAGTTATACTAAACATAACGAATATTAAGTCTGAATTACTTAGCTCGTAATAATTATGATATAATTTATAATTGTATTCTAATTAGTAAATAAACATTCACGAACAATTTAAAAAACTGTTTTGGACGACAATTCGAACCTTACAACTAAAACACGGCCGTGACAAATTGTGGAATACTCCACTTAAAATTTTTTTATTGAATACAATTTGTTGTAAAATTTGTACGCGTAAGTAACTCATTTATTTTGTTCTTTAATTGAGTGCAAACTGTTCATTTCCTTTTTGGAAAAAGATACACACCTACCCCTCGTTTTGCACGATTTCGATTTAACACGATTTTTTTTTTATATCTCGTGTAAAACGTTTTGCACGATTTTTCATAAAAATTTTTTTGAATTCGTTTTACACGATTTTCCCATGAATGTATCTTTTGGGCAAACCAAGGGACAGGTTTACATTTCTTTACATATAAATATGAATCGTATGTGTGCCAATGTGTCAGGAATACGAGTATGTTTGCAAATTTTATTGTTGACTTTATGGAAGGTAAGTCAATTAAAAACTGCATCAGTAGACATTGTCTGCACTGTAGCGAGTATTGAAATGTCATGTGCCATAAACACACTTTCCCATAAAAAATTTATGTATGTATGAAAAATGAAATGTAACAAATGAATACGGAATATAATGGAATGTCAAGAAAATGAAAAACCGAAAATGAAACTGAAATTTTCTTCATATCCTTCAATATGCAGTCATGGTGACTCACTCCAATCAGCTAACATTAATGTCATTTGGACCCAGCACGATGCATAAACTAGTCATACAGTGCAATAGAATCGTAATCGTAAGAACTGATTCAAAACGAACTAATTTATCACACACTACTCCCTCTGTCCTTTCTTGCTATTATAACTTACGTTCCACTAAACAATAAATTTATTGCCTGAATATAGGGCATTGACAAGTAGAGACGTGCGGCGTATTGATTCTCAGGTTACGGTCGATAACTATACTTTTGATACAGTCAAGGAATTTAATAACCTTGGCTCCTCCGTTACCACCAAAAATGATGTCATCCTGAAGATCAAACGCAGAATCTCCCTTACGAACAGGTGCTACTATTGTCTTAACGGGCAATTGACTAACAAAGACCCCTCTCGTACAACTAATATTCTACAAGACGCTTATCTTGTATTGTGTATGAAGTACAAAATTAATAATTTGAATCAGTATAACTGAAATTGCCCATAGGGCGCTAAGGCCAAATAATCAAATTGTATTGAGTTGAATTTAGGTGGATAGGTAGAAGTGACTGTCCACCCGATGAGCGGACACACTTAGGCCGCATACAGGCCCATTGCGATACCACAGTTTCATCCTCTGTCCTATTCCAGGAACCACTCGGAGCTTCCCATGAGGCGACTCAGACTGCAAATATCCATGCATGACAGTTTATCTAGGTTTTCCATGTAGTAGGCACTTAGGTGTTTCTTTCTCCTCCAACCAAGTGCCGGGCATGTGCACAGTAGGTAAAGAATAGTTTCATCCTCTTCCTCATCTCCACGGCTCGTATGTGTTCCTATATTACAATGCCGCGTAATAACCCCGATAACTCCCAATATCCATGAATGACAGTTCATCTAGGTTTTCCATGTAGAAGGCACCCAGGTGTTTTTTTCTCCGACGACCAAGTGCCGGGCATGTGCACAGTAGATAAAGAATAGTTTCATCCTCTTCCTCATCCGTTATAACCCCGATAACAGCGCTGAGCCTGCTTGTTTGGAGCTTAAGCAGAGTCGCCCTGCGCTTTTTATCTAGCCTTGGGCAGATTTTATGCGCCGCTCTGCCTTTACTGCCTGCCTACTGTTGACAAGGTACTTAAAGGTATCCCCAAGGTAGAGAATTCTTCAGAGTGGACGACGGTCGTGCAGTTGCCGGGAATGTTCTTATGTCCCGGTACCTATGTGATACAAACATCACAACGGTTTGCCATCGCATTGAGACATCTGCGACTGTCGTACACTGTCTTGGAGTTTATCACTCTAGAATCCAGCGCCTTATGGCCGCTTATCTATCGGAAAGTATAATGATCCTTCCTTTTGAATTTAATTTATTAAAACAAAAATACTAAAAATCGTCAAAATATGGGTATAAAACGTCATATCGTGAATATGATATTTTTTAAGCACAAAATTGGCAAAATGACGATAAATCGTCAAATCTGGCAGCTATGACTGGACTCAACAATAAATTTATCGTTTAACATGCTTATCACATCCGTACTTGTTTTATTCATACTTTTAAAAATAACTCTCTCAATGCAGTTATACAAGCTTAAGCATTGCAAACGAAATAAACTATTTGGAGATTATAAAATTTTTCTAACCACCTACGCCATAAAGTCCACTTGTTAATACTCATTTTAGATATTTTTCTATTGAAGTTTATAAAATGAAAAAAAAAACAAAAAAATAATTACAGTGCAGTCACGATAACGTGAGCACCGTCTAATGTGAACACCGCCTAACGTGAACAAGCTTTTGTTTATCTTATCTTGACTTGATTTTCAGCTTATAGACAACACTAAAATAAATTAAATTTGAACTTTAAAATTTAGGGAATCCCCCTAAATAAAAAAAAAAAAGTGAATGGTGTTTTCTTTTCTACAAAGAATATGTCACCCTCTTACAAGGTGCATTAAAAAAATTTTTGATCAAAAGAATATAAAACAAATATTTAAAAAAGGGTATGCCCTGTGTTTGCCATGGCGGCTGTTGATATTAGATCTTAAAATATGTTTTTTGATTTGTTTTCAATAATAAATGTAAATATGAAAAAAGTGTTGCCAGATCGCTAATTATTTAACTTTATTTTTTTTATAGCAATAAAAAAAACATTTTAACACCGATCTAACATTGAATGCAATTTTTATATTACGGACCGTGTAGCTTTATTAATGTAATGTTTCCTTAGTGTTACTTAACACAGCAATCAAAAAATTAACTTCAAATTGGTTAACAATACCAGACGACTTTTTTTAAATATCATTTGGTAGCCCTATGAATAAACATCGTCATCTGCTTTACAATGCATTATTAGCACTCTCGATTTATACAGGGCATAAAATGCAATGCCCTTCACCATTGGCAAGGGCGAATTATTTAGAATAAAACATATCACGCTTTTAGAGGCGAAACATTTTTAAGAAAAAAACGCAAAATTGCATTTTGCTTTAATAAAATGCACATTTTTTGGTAGAAAAGAAAACACCATAAGTATTTTAGGTTGAGTTTTCCTTGCCCATTGATTCAAGACTGAAATAAAGATTGTTGTGTGGTTGACGCGACTGAATTGCCATGTAATTTGACAATTTGAAGAAAGTCGAGAACGATAGAGGCATTGCCGATGAAAATGATAAAGAAATGCTTGAAAGAGAGGCAATTTAAATTATTAACAAGTGGATATTGTAGTGTATAGGAGATGGAATGTTAAATCGAAGTGACATGACTGTAATAAGATGCATAAGGGAAAAAACAGTATGTCAGCTATTGGAGAAAGAACAAGCAGTAGAAAAAAATGTCTGATTACAAGTGTTCATATATTTTTTTCATGACATTCGCCCAATCGCTAATATGAACTCCCTTGATTGTATTTAGGTAGTTCATGTTATCGCAAGTGCACTGTATTTCTATTTTAAGGTCTTGCGTTTGATTTTTTATAAAAAAAAGTCACTGTACATATTTGCGACATTGAGCTGATAAGGAAACCAAATTAAACAAAAAACGAAATTAAATATTTTAATGGAACTGGTGGATTAGTTTGTTTGTTTTTTTTCTTTCTTCAAATAATCAGCATTCCACTATAATTTTAGTGCACAACATCCCTTTTTTTTTGATTTAGTTTTGAAATAAATACTGAATTGTAAACAACACTTTAATCTCGAGAATTAATTCTTAAACGTTTAAAAAAATTCAACAGAAAAATAATGAAAGTGTTCCAAATTATTTTATTAGTTGTGGCAGTTTATGTGATGTTTACCACAGCATCTGTGGTACGCCGCAATGTGGAAGACTTTGATGATGATGATGACTCGGACGAGGTTGGAAATGGTGGCGATAATGATGATGATGATCCCGAGAATTTACCAATTGCCTCAATAAAATCACGTGCCATAGCAATGGATCGGGAATTGTGTCGTGAATTATCACGTTATCATCCGCATCATCCGCGTTGTCAATTGTATTGTGAAAAATTAAATCATTGGATGGGAATGTGTCGACGTGATAGTTGTCATTGCTATTCTTAAGTGGAATAAAGTGTTTATGATATCGAAATATGTTTAAAAATATAGTTCTTGTTTTTAATAAACAAACGCAATAAATAACAGTGTTGTAAACATTATTATTTGTATGTATTAAGACAAACACAAAAAAAAAAAAAAAATACAAAAAAAAACAATAAAAACCATGATTAAATAAAATTTCGGCTCAACAAATAATATTTTTTCTTTAAATTTAGTTTTCAGTTAAATTGTGTCTTTAAATATTAGCGGTTTAACCGTAGACCGAGTCTGAAAAAAACTTCATAATTCTAGGGTCAATATAAATGCCGAATATTTTCTTAAAAATGTCTTAAAGACAGAATTGAAGCCCTGGGCAGACAAACATTTCGGCCGCAGACCATGGTCATTTCAACAGCACCGCCGCACTTAGCACACGCCAACAAAGAATGGCTTAAAGAGGAGGTTCCTCGCTGTATTTCTACCGCACAATGGCCACCAAAATCCGTTGGACTTTTGCGCCTGGGGCATTTTGGAGAGTAAGGTTCTCACTAAAAACTACCAAAGAATCGATCACCTCAAGACACCACTTCGGCAGGAATTGGACAAAATACCACAGAGCCACTTTATTGCAGCTTGTGATGGCTTTGTCGTCCGTTTGAATGCTATAATTCCTAACAAAGGTAGCTAATTCGAACAAATCTAAACTCTTTTTAAAATTTGATGCCCTTTCCAAAATTTTTTGCTTTTGAACAACAAAATGAAAAAAAAGAAACATTAAAAAATATAGCGCTTTACTTTGTTGAATCAGCCTCCCCGTTTGCATAATTAGTAACATCTGCTGCCCTTTTCTCAGGATCAATTTTTATTATTTTTACCATTTGAGGGTCTTGGCGGGCTATAGATTTACGAGGTCGAACACTTAATGCCTTTATTTTTACATTATTTGTTTGACAATATCGCGATGAAATCCGTCAAACCGTTGATTTGATGACATTAAATTGATGAGCATCTTCATTCTTTGTTTGTCATCTTCCAAAGCCCAAATAATGGCAAGTTTGGTGTCTGCTGACAGCTGTTTTTATTTCGTATTACTAATCTATTTATTTATTTGAATTTCTGTACAACAAGAATGAATCTTATATTTACAGTACAGAATTAATTAAGGAAAAAAGTTGCAAACATAAAAAGAAGAAATACTTAACATTTACTTAAAACTAATACTTTATATCAATACTTAAAACTAAAAGAGGGACACAAGTAGAAGAAAAGAAGAAAAGAAAATGAGAACAATTTTTGAATTGTTTTCTATAGGAAATCTGGTGGCAACATAATTTGCTATACGAAATCTAACGACAACATAATTTTCTATAGGAAATCTAGCGATAACTTAATTTTTTACAGGAAATCTAGCGACAACATAAAATTCTATAGGAAATTTAGCGACAACATTATTTTCCATAAAAAATCTAGCGACAACATAATTTTCTATAGGAAATCTAGTGACAACATAATTTTCTATACGAAATTTAGCGACAACATAATTTTCTATAGGAAATCTAGTGATAACTTAATATTCTATAGGAAATATAGCGACAACATAATTTTCTAAAAGAAATCTATCGACAACATAATTTTCTATAGGAAATCTAGTGACAACGTAATTTCCTCTAAGAAATCTAGCGACAACATAATTTTCAATTGAAATCTTGCGATAGCATAATTTTCTATAGGAAATATATTGACAATATAATATTCTATAGGGAATATAGCGACAACATAATTTTCTATAGAAAATCTAGAGACAACATAATTTTCTATAGGAAATCTAGCGACAATATAATTTTCTATAGGAAATCTAGCGACAACATAATTTTCTATAGGAAATCTAGCGACAACATAATTTTCTGTAGGAAATCTAGCGACAACATAATTTTCTATAGGAAATCTAGCGACAACATAATTTTCTGTAGGAAATCTAGCGACAACATAATTTTCTATAGGAAATCTAGCGATAACTTAATTTTTTACAGGAAATCTAGCGACGAGATAATATTCTATAGTAAATTTAGCGACAACATTATTTTCCATAAAAAATATAGCGACAACATAATTTTCTATAGGAAATCTGGTGGCAACATAATTTGCTATACGAAACCTAACGACAACATACTTTTCTATATTACATCTGGCGACAACATAATTTTCTATAGGAAATCTAACTACAATATAATTTCCTGTAGAATATCTAGCGCCAACATAATTTTCTTTAGGAAATCTAGCGACAACATAATTTTCTGTAGGAAATCTAGTGACAACATAATTTTCTGTACGATATTTAGCGACAACATAATTGTCTATAGGAAATCTAGCGATAACTTAATTTCTTACAGGAAATCTAGTGACAACATAATTTTCTAAAAGAAATCTATCGACAACATAATTTTCTATAGGAAATCTAGCGACAACGTAATTTCCTATAAGAAATCTAGCGACAACATAATTTTCAATTGAAATCTTGCGATAGCATAATTTTCTATAGGAAATATATTGACAATATAATATTCTATAGGGAATATAATGACAACATGTAGTGAAATGTAGTGACAATATAATATTCTATAGGGAATATAGCGACAACATAATTTTCTATAGAAAATCTAGTGACAACATAATTTTCTATAGGAAATCTAGCGACAATATAATTTTCTATAGGAAATCTAGCGGCAACATAATTTTCTGTAGGAAATGTAGTGACAACATAATCTTCTATAGGAAATCTAACGCGAACATTATTTTCTATAGGAGATGTAGCGAAAACATAATTTTCGATAGAAAATATAGCGATAACATAATTTCCTCTAGGAAATCTAGCGACAACATAATTTTCAATTGGAAATCTAGCGATAACATAATTTTCTATAGGAAATCTAGCCACAACATAATTTTCTATAAGATTTCTAGCGTCAACATAATTTTCTATGGGAAATCTAGTGACAACAAAATTTTCTGTAGGATATGTAGTGACAACATAATTTTCTATAGGAAATCTAGCGCCAACATTATTTTCTATAGGAAATGTAGCGACAACATAATTTTCTGTAGAAAATCTTGCGACAACATAATTTTCTGTAGAAAATCTAGCGACAACATAATTTTCTGTAAAAAATCTAGCGACAACATAATTTTGTATAGGAAATCTAGTGGCAACATAATTTTCTATAAAAAATATAGCGACAACATAATTTTCCATAGGAAATCTTGTGGCAACATAATTTTCCATAGGAAATCTAGTGGCAACATAATTTTCTTCTACACATGTTGAAATACATTGTGTTGAAACTAGGAAAGTATGTGAATGGGGTAAGAGGACGTAGTGCTTGTGGACATTAATTTTGAATATTCTTATATTATAAGTGGCAGAAGAGACTTCAGCAGAAATTGAGTTCCACAAAGAAATAATGCTAAATAATAAGGCTAAAAACCGAATTCTGTATGTAACAAAGTTTGCGATATACTGGCTAATTGAACACAATTCAATTCAAATAGTTAGAAGATCACTAAATTTCCAATAGCTACAGTTTTGTTACAAAAGCTTCAGATTATGATACCTCTAAATATACGCAGATCATTACATTTTTAATAACATCAAAGTGGGCCTAATTGTTTTTAGCCTAAGTAGGAAGTGTAATGACGCCATTAAACATTTTCCAACATATAGGAAAGAACAATCCAACGCCATTCACGCCTACCTAGTTCTTTCAAGAGTAGCTGCTGATCTTTCCTTCTACAGAGCGTATGGGTAAATATAGATCTAGCTGGAATACGGCTAAACTTAGGAAACATTGTGGTTTTGCAATCATAAAGCATTATTATTTAAACAAATATTGATTTGTAGATATATTGTCGTTTTATATGTGAACGCCTAATGTTGTCAATTTGATTTAATATAATAACTTTAATTATTAAATCAGTTGTTTCAATAAAATATTTACCCTAGCAAATACAAACACAGTAATCCCCGGATAAAAGCACCCGGGATATAATAATTCTCCACTTAATACCACGCAAACCTAAGTAAGTAAGTGATTTTTATCTCTAAATATGCTGAAACTATTTTGATATATGTACACCACTCTTATGTAGTATGAGAATCATAGTTTAAATCTTCTTAAGCCAATTCGTTTATATTGTTACGAAAATGGAAACGGTGTAACATTGTTTAAAAATAATAAACAAAGAGTACAAAAACAAAAGCCATAAGCATGAAAGAAAAGAGGGTAGATATGTAAACTAGAACGCAACAAGATAGAATGTAAATTAAATGTGCAAAAAACAATGAAACCACAAGAGTTCAACCATTCGACTTCAAGAACATTCTTCACACTGTTTACATGGGCATATAAAAACGGCAAGACAAAGCAACCAACGAAGTGTAAGAATTCAGTCAGTGTTATGTAAAGACGCGTGGGATGTAAAGAGAACAATCGTAGTTTGAAGATCTCCATACAGATATATTTCTAACGAACAAGCGTTGTTCTTTACGCAAAGGATATAAGAAAAATGTAATAATAACGAATAAGCCAATTGTTGTTGTATACATCAAGTTGGACGCATTGGCACTCAAAAATTGTACAAACAATAAAGAATTTAATTGAAACTAAACTTCAATTTTTTTTTAATTTGTTTGCAATCAACGAACTCATATTTTAAACGTTTTTTAAAAGGCAGAAACTTAACAATATTCATTTGCTTAGTTGGCCAGTACCAAAGCCGATTAACAGATTTCTACACCAATTGATGACAGGGCTTTCTCGATTTGGTTTTTCCTATACAAACAAGATTGTTCTCTCCGTCGACTTCCGCACATTCCCGCATTAAATATCCGTATCGATGGAGCATCTTCCTCCATTGGAACGACATGGTTGCAACAGCCAAGATCAATAAATTGCTTGACTATATCGTTATTGGCCGTTATTTTAAATTTATAACGACGGACTTCTCTACATGTTGTTAACATATATTTTAATTTACCCTCAGTTACTGACAGATCCATTTTAGTATGTAGACTCCCGTTCAATAGCACTAAAGGTAAGAGTAAATCTCGTTTTTAACGCCTTATGATGTCAATGTCGTCAGCATATGCAAGAAACTGAACGATTTTTTTTTTGAAAAATAGTGACACTGCGATGTACTCCCGCCTTTCCAGAACACTTTTCGTAATGAAGTTGAACAGGTCTCATGATAAGGAATCGCCGTATCTGAAGGAATCCGTATCGCACAGGTATTAAAGGTTCGGAGTGGTACTTGACAGTAGCTGCAGGAATTGCTCAACGTTATTTTGCATAGCCGACAACACGACTCTCTGCCTAACACTACAATGGGGTATCCCTATCAAGAGTTCATATCCTTCAGTACTATCTAGCCAGTGACACTTGTACCACACAAATTACACCCTCTTGTAGGACGGTTATCAAGCTCTCTCCTACTAGCCGGTAATTCATCCAATAGAACGCCAGTGCTGTTAATGAGACAAATAGATTTCCATCAGCTGAAATGACACAGGTGCGGAATTTCTATACAAGAATTCCTCGCTTATATGCACTATCTATCAAGCATTTTTGAATGTGCTTATATCAGGGGCATACTGTAATAAGTTCATATTTCAGATTTCAGTCTTGTAATAACCTTATGGGAATAGAAAATTAATTTCTATGCAAATATGTTGCAATTAAAAGATGCAAATAATTTGAATGCAATTCATTTGTTAAAATGAAAATGTAAATATTTGCATCGTTACCAATTGTTTACTTTCAGACACGAATATTTAAAATAAAATGGGATTTGAATTTCCTATCGAACAAGCAATATTTATGATAATTTTACTGAAAATTTTATAATAAACGTATTCCACCATAATTTCCTAATTTTAAATCCAATTAATGGCATTTGATTGTGTCGTGTCATAAATATGCATTTTAATTTTCATTTTATTTTTATTGATTTAAACAATCACACAATATTGATACAATTTTAATTAATAAATATCAGAATTTTATTTACAAACATACATATATAATTGGCCATTACAACAATTCAGTGAAGATTTTTTTGCGATAAGGAGGAGTAAATGTACCTAACCGCACCATAGGGGTAGTCGTCACTGTCCCCCGTGTGTGGGGCCCTCAGAAGCTGTTCAGAAACACATCCCAAAAGTTTCCGACAGTACAGGCGCCGATTTTAGCCTCAAGATTCCTTCTTTCCAATCTCCGTCTTTAACAATGAAAGCAAGTGTATTCCGCATCATCAGTCGACGCATAATCATAGATGCAATTTGGTCGCATCATCTTCCCCATTTTAAACAGGTACTTACAAAAATAGCCGTGCCCAGATAACAGATGTGTCAGATAGCAGTTAACCTGCCCAAATTTCCTCTCCATCCAGCGAGTAATATCTGGAAGGAGTTTTGTCGTCCATCTGCCACTTGTCTCAGTGTTCCATTTCTCTTGCCATTGTTGTATGGTTCGCTTCCTGGCTCGTGCTCGTTTTTAGGCTCCCACACTCTCTTCCCCTCGCTTGCATGTAGATCTATAAGTATTACACCACTAATTACCAGTACTGCTGACTTAGATGCAGTGCTATACGCCGATGCTACTCTAATTGCAGCGGTTCGTTGTACCGAGGTTAAAATTTTCCTTCCACACTCGACCTTCAATGCTTTTGCCCAGACCAGACTGCCATAAAGCAAGATAGGGTCCGTTAATGCCATCAGCAATCTGCGTCTGCGCTCTATAGGACCACCAATTTTGGCCATATGCCCGCTGAGTAAGATGGTAACCTTAGCTGGCTTGGTTGCAGCATGTCTTATCTGAGCCCAGAACGTCAGTCTAGGGTCCAGTCGGATTCCGAGGTAGTTGACCACTTCCTACGTCGCCAAAGTGGTGTCGCATGTCGTGATGTCGATTTCCAGTGGTATACACTCCTTCGTAAGAAGTATCAATACTGTTTTTTCCGTAGCGAGTTTGAATGCTCTGTCCCCGATCCATGACTTCGTTCTTATTATCACTTTTGCTTTAGCTTCTTCGACATTCCGAGCCACAATTATGGCCGCAACGTCAATACATATCCAACAAGATATGCGCCATTTTACATCTCAATGCGAAAGATACCATCATATTTCATGTTCTATAGGTCAGGGTCAAGTATTGATCCTTGCGATGCACCAGACGTAACCAATTTTCTCCTCTCCTTCTTCCCTGGCTTGTATTGTAAATGAGCTCACGATCTCGTCAATTGCTCCGCATAATTCGCATCAGTGGTTCACGTACGTCAACTCACCGGAGGGTGTTAAACGCATTTCGGACATCTAAGGTCGCCAACAGAACTAGGTGCCTTAAAAAACGGCTTAAGCTTTGGACAGCCTTCACGTTAGTCAATACTTCGTTTATGGCTCCTATCATCGATTTGCCCGTCATAAACCCGTACTGTCTCCCTGAGAGGCCACCTGCATTTTCCACAGCTGTATTCAGACGAAATTTCAGAAATTTATCCATCAGTTTTCCATCGTAATCCACCATGCACAAGGACCAATATGCAGACGCTTGCATAGGATCACCCTTCCCTTTGCTAATCAAGGAAGATTACGGTCTAGCTTCTTGCACCACTCATGTTGTGTGCGTTAATTTTATACGTGAATGGTGGGACCTACAGTTTAACGTCAATTCCGACCGACAGATTTTTGAGAAACTTTTCGTCGAAAATATTTTCTTTTTCATATTTGGCTTTTATCCCTGATCTGGGATACAAACTAGGGATGCCAATCGGGAAATCCCGAATTCCGAAATTCCGGGATTTGCGGAATTTACAAAAAATCCCTACCCTCCCTAATGCATTAGTTTGAAACAAAATAATTCATTTTATAGGGCTTTTGAATTCTACGATGGCATGAAATAACCCCTTTTTATGGTTTTCCTCATCAGAGATGCTATTATCGAAATCGAGTGTTATAGAAAAGGACCCTTTGCAGGATCAAAATACATATGAATTCATAATCCCAAAAATCCCTGGGAAGAGTTTTTTTAAAATCCCGGGATTCGAGATTTGTAAATCCCAAAAATTCCGGAATTTCAGGATTTGGGATTTCCCGATTGGCATCCCTAGTATAGTCTCTCTAGAATCTAAAAATTATTGCTTAGAAAAAGTCTATGTTGTTTCCAGAAAATGAAGTTTCTCCAAAAGTACAGGGTGGCTGATATATATTGCAACCAACTTCAGGTTGTTAGCATTTGTAAACCCCTCTTCTCACAGCTGACAGATTTATTCCAGTGACAGTTCATTTTTCATTTACAAGCTTACAAAAGCTTTTTGATCTATTGCGTTCAGAAAAAAAGTTATTCGTGATGGAATTCAAGCGTGATAGTGTGATTGCAACAGGTAACTATCGTTAGAGTCCTCCAGCATTTAAATGTGAATAAATCTTTCTTGCACCATTGCTCGTTACCGTTATACTGGCAGTGTTGCATTGCCTCCAAAGAGTGGACGAAAGACGGCTAACAACACCAGAAATGATCCGAAAAGTGAAGGCCAGATTTAATCGAAATCCACGCCGAAGTGGTAGAAAAATTGCTCGTGAGCTGAACATATCTTGAGAACGAATGCAATACATATTGAAAAATGAGCTTGGACTAAAGCCATTGAAGTTCCGAAAAGTGCAAGAGCTCACCCATAGACAAAAAAAAAAGACTGGAAAGAGCCAAGGAGTTTCTTCGCTTACACGAAGGTGGCCAGTAACCGGAATTTGTTTTCTCCGATGAGAAGGCTTTCCAAATTGAGCAGTTTGTGAAGAAACAAACTGATCGGGTTTACTTGCCAAAGAGTTCAGCTGAAAATTTACAACTGCGATTGGCCAGCAGAAGTCAAGCGCTACCGATGGTAACGGTGTGTGCCGCGTAACGGCCGATGGTCGCTCCCCGCTCGTATTCATCGACCGTGGGATCAAAGTAAATGCCGAATATTATGGGGAAAATATCTTAAAGACATTACTGAAGGCCTGGGCGGACAAACATATCTGTCGTGGACTATAGACATTCTAACAGGACCCAACACCACCGCACTCAGCACGCGTCAACCAAGAATGACTTAAAAAGGAAGTTCCTCCCTTCATTTCTACCACACAAAGGCCACCAAATCTCCGGATCTCTATCCGTTTGACTTTTGCGCCTGGGGAATTTTGGAGAGTAAGGTTCTCACTAAAAAATACCAAAGCGTCCATCATCTCACTTCGCTTCGCCGGGAATGGCCCAAAATACACCAGAGCCACTTTAGTGCAGCCTGTGATGGCTTTGTCGGCCGGTTGAAGGCCTTAATTCGTACCAAAGGTGTCAATTGGAACAAATCTAAACTGATTCTAAAATTTGATGTAATTCCCAACATTTTTTGCTTTTGAACAATAAAATGACAAAATAATTAAAAAAATATAGTGCTTTAATTTGTTGAATTATATATCAGCCACCCTGTATTCACTAAAATTTTGAGACAACAAATAACTTAAAAACTATGACTTCTCGCCCATATAAGACTATCATTACCACTTTAGAATGCAACCTTCCAGTCACGATTACGACCGATGTTCTTGCACCAATTATGTTGTGTGCGTCAATTGTATACACGAGTGGTGGGACTACGAACGACTGATTTTTGAGAATGTCTTTTCCATGGCAAGTATATTTATTCTCAGGGCTTTTGCCATAAATCTGCTGGGAAAGAAGTCGCCGAATAAATATTTTTTTCATAGCCCCACGTCTAGCAAGTCAAAATGCTACCTACTAGACTACGAGAACTTTTTGTCCTTTTCACTACCCCAAGATATGTTAGTAAAGGTCTAATTACACACTTAAAGAGCAATTGTGTACTGTGTATTAGTACATGCGGGCATTTATTGACTTATTCTAAAGATATTACCTCGATTTCCTACGCAGGATAACATCCACGTGTTATACCAGTGAAATGAAATGAGTCAAGGAATGTTCTTGAATTTCTTTGTAAATAAACAAAAGAGTTAATGTTATGCTGTCCTACAGAGATCTCTCAGAGGTATTAGGACTTCGTTCAAGTAACACACTGATTCACAAAAGTTGTCATCAATATTCCCAGATGGATAGGAATATTGGTAATCAACATAAGGAGTGATAGCATGCCTTACCGTGGTGCTCTATTTTTTTTCTTGTCCCTCACTATTATGTTGTATATTCACCGTAATTTATCCATGAAATTTAATTATTTAAACAATCATTTTTGAACGCAATGTTAAATAATAAGTGAACTACTTATACTAACAATTATAGCAGAATAATTTCCACCATTTCCCATATTTCATGTCCTAACACTAGGACCTCAACAGTATTTGTATTTGTACACATTTGACGCGAGCCAACAGCCGAGAGAGAGTTTTCATTTATTTTCTTTAATTTCTTTTCACTTTAAATTGTAGTCACGTACTTGAGTGGTTAACATGTGGTTCTAACAACCACAAAGCCAAAATACGGTTTTAAGTGCAAAAACCAGCATAAAAATGAAATCCGCAAAATGAGAAATAACGCGCATTACCAGTAAATGAGAATAATTTTGCTTTTGCCTTCAAATCACCGAAATCCAATTATGTTAATTGCAGTTTAAAGCAGTAAAATCTTCAAGACCAGATTTAACAGAGCGTCAAGTTTTTAATGGGAAAGTTAAAACCATTTTTTTTTAATATTATGCCCCGGTTTCTAAACGTCCCGCAGTATAGTAGGAAGTGTCCCGGGTTCGTATCCCAAGTCAGGCATCAAAACCATAATATGAAAAAAATATTTGTTCGGCAATTTCCTCTCTGCAGATATTTGGCAAAAACTCTGAGAGTAAATAAACATGCCATAAAATAGTTTCTCAAAAATCTGTCTTTCGGAGCCTCGACGTTAAACTGTAGGTCCCGCCACTCATATATAAAATTAATGCACACACAAGAAGCTAGGCCGTAATCAAGACTTATTATGTATCTTCCAACTGTCCACGGAACGTACAATAATTTTTCGTATATGAAGAGTAATGTAAATGCTTATCGAAATTACATTACAGTTCGGCAATCGCCCTTCATTGCTTTTTTTTTCATTTTTCAGACAATTTGTGGATTCCAGGCCACTAAAACTATTCGTTTTTTGAAACAAACCAATTAGTCACCAAATTTTCGACGCATGTCCCATGTGTCACTGTGTCTTGTCATCCATACTGGTAGTTTTTCGTACAATGCATGTTTCAATTTGATAACCTGTTGTCGGTGGCAATTTGTACTGAGGTTTTCACTAGATTTTAGGTACACCAAAACTTTCCGATCCCATCATACACACGCGTTTGTCGTCCTGCTGAATCGATCAGGTTTTGCAGTTGAAGTTGATGTTTGTTGTATATTAACCAGAGATCAGCAATAAGTATTCAAAACGATGAACAGGTTCGAGTTATACTTATAATTTCAGATACTTATACGCATTCATACTTATTTTGATATCATACTCATACTACTCATACTCAAAGTAGGAAGTATTCGTCATATTTATACTTAACAATACCCACAATGGTATTGACTTCGACTTGTATCTACTTAACATTTACACGAAGCACATAATAAGTGTGATTCGCTTACGAACACTACTATATGATTCAAGCCACTCGAGTTACTTATAAGTATTATAAGTATTTTTCAAAATTTGTGAATCAGAATGAGTAGGCATATGAATCAAACACATTTCGAATGTTGCGAGTTTAATGTCAACGTTGTATTCAAACTCATTGTAACCTATACTTATAAATCAATGTTGTAGCGAGTACGAATGAATCAGAGTAGTTGAATTTCAATTCTGTTGATTCACTCATACTCAAAATAGCATGAGTGCTTAGCAGTAGCGGAAAAACGATTCATTGCTGATCTCTGGATATTAACCCTAAACTTTTTCCGTTGAGAATTCTGAAAATGAATCAATTTTTCATTGCCAATAACAATTCGTTGCATTACAAACTCCGTATCGCATCTTTGAAGCAAAATTTCATAAATTTTCAATTTTCCATTTGTACAAAAATAATTGGTCTCTACAGCTCTTTAGTCAGGATTACGACCTAGCTTCTCATGCCGCTTATTTTGTGTGTGTTAATATTATACATAAGTAGGCGGGACCTACTGTTTAAAGTCGACTCCGGAAGACAGGTTTTTACGAAACTTTTCATGACAATTTTGTTTGCTCTCAGAGTTATTGACAGAAATCTGCTGAGAGGAAGTCGCCGGAGGAATATTTTAATATTTTCGATTTGATGTTTGACCTGGAGTTTGGACCGAGGCTTTACGTCTAATAATCCAACATACTACCTACTAGACCACGGCGACTTCGATTCATTAAATTCATGTGGCACCCATTTTCCAGAGTTTTTGATTTTTCTTGTGCAACATTTAACATTCCCGACATACGATTCTGACTCTATAACTATTGTCTGACAATCAATGTTGACCTTTTTGTCCACTAGAGTAAAATAAATCGTACAATTTTACTGAAAAGCAACCAATTCTTAACCAATTTTTGTTCTAATTTTACTCTACTCTACCATTAATAAGACGAAAAAAAGTTTATGTATACAGACGAGAGTGGCGCCATTGAGTTGTGAAATCTTGAGGTAGACATCAAAATGTCGTTTCTTGGTCCAACCTTTTTCGTAAAAATAGTATCTTCTTGCCTATAAATACTGCTCCTTTGGGAGTTAAAACCACCATTCTTTCAAGAAGTGGCATTGTTCAGTAACTCCCTCGTGCGTGGGGCAAAACGCCTCTGGTTTGTTGTTAAGTCATTAATGACAATGAACTAGCAACTCTTAGAACTAATATTTAAAATTTAATGAATACCAATAGTTCGGTAGTAACTTCCGCCCAGGTCATGTCACATTGAATATTCTAAGTGACTAATTCCATGGTATGAAAATCACACGTGGAGGTGATGTGAACATAGTCCGCAGTCAAATTTAAACTTTAATTGGCGCCATTCATAGAAAGAAACTAGGTTTTGAGACGATTTATGGTTATTTTGACGATTTTCAGCTACAAATTATTTGAAAGATTTTTAAAAATTAAAAATTTGCATAATTTTCCTGACTTTAGTACATAAAGGCCTCTTTAAGTTTTGTATTTGTTTTGCAATTGTTACTTTCGTAAATTTAGGTTAGTAATAACGCGGAGGTGATGGCAATTTACTGGGCCGCTCAATGGATCCTCGTCAATAATGCTCCTTTCTGTAGCGATCTCGATCTTTTCCTGACAGTTGACCATTGCTTTCAGGACCCCAACCTATCCTGGGTCAATGAGCAGTTCTGCTCCACCGCTAGACTCACCTGGTCCAAGATGGATAGAAGGCGTACCAACCGATTACTTGGTCTCGGTCGTGATGTCATCTCGGACTATAGTTGGTCATTGCATCATGGGTAGACACGCGGAATGAATGAGGCTCCCTTTTAACTACTTCTGCCGTGGATGCAGGTCCACTGAAGAGAAGACTGTTATTCATTTTTTTTGCCAGTGCTCCTGAGAGTAAATAAATTTTCATTCGGAGTCGACTTTAAACTGTAGGTTCCGCCACTAATGTATAAAATTAATACACACAACATAAGTGGCGTGAGAAACTAGATCAATAATGTTGACTAAAGGGTTGTAATGTCCAGTTATCTACATATGTACGTAATAGATTTAAATGATGCAGTAATACTGCAGGGCTTTTATGTCAATAAACAACACTGGTATAGATTGTTTAAACATTAAATAAATTTTTCCTGAAAGCTACTACTTCCCAATTTTTCCACAAAAATTGGTAATAAAAATAAGAAATTTTTTTATGATTTCTATGTACGACTTTTTTGATTTATTTTCTAATATTTCAGGATTTGATGCTTTGTTCTTCTGGCTTATTAACAAACTGTACATTCACAATATTTTAATCTCTTGGTAATTTGGTTTGGATTTTGAAATTCCTAAACTTCTAAATAAGAAGAGATTTTAATATTTGAAATACGCCACATTCATGCACATAGTATGGATGTACAATAAATGGATTTTCAATGAATTTCTTTACAAAGGAAATAATGTCACAGATTTTAAAAATGACTTTCATTTTATGTTTCCTTATACTGAAGTATGGCAATTTGTTGTAAAGATTTTGTATTTTCGTTATGCTTGATAAAAACAACATATTTATGTTCATAATGAAGTTTATTTTATCACTATCCTTTAAGTTTGTATATCCTTGTATTTCTATTTGCATGAGTATTTTTTCAACAACAATTGTACTTTCCAGGACCTGGAGGATTGTTACAATTGCTTGCTCTTTGATAAACAAATAATGGCTTCCGGTAAAGTCTTTTTTTTTGTTTGTTTGGTAAATACAAACGAATAATTAAATTGTCCTTCTACTATTAAACAGATTCATTTTATAGCCATAAATATTGCATTTTAATATCCTGAGAACACTTTCTGCGGGCACCATATTTTTACAGCGCCTAAGTGTGGGGTTAGCTACAAGAAGAAATCAGAATAAATTTAAAATTCAAAGATCCAACATACTAAAATGATATTCGAGTAGCCATCGCAGTCTAGTGGATAGCGGGATACGCCGAGTTCAAATTTCAGGTCAGAAATCAAAACAAAAATATGAAAATATTTCTTCGGCGACTTCCTCTCAGCAGATTACTGGTAAAAACTCTGAGAGTAAATAAAATTACTATGGAAAGCTTCTCAAACAAAAAATCTGTCGTTCGGAGTCGACTTTAAACTGTAGGTTACGCTACTCGTGTATAAAATTAACACACACACCATGTCCCTGAGGGGACACTTGCAATGACCAATTACATAAATGTATTTAGTAGGACATCGCTTAAAGTTAAGCGATCCATTTCACCCATTTCACAGTTTTGTTTAAGGTTTTCTGTTAATTATTGCCGCCATAAGCGAGTTTTTCACTTAACTAGTCTTTTAGGTTGGCAAATATTCTCTTGAAGTCATATCGGGACTTTGTGCAAGAGCATTAAGCCTCTGACGTTGCCGCGGTCTAGTGGGTAGTGTGTTGACTTATTAGACAAAAGGCCCAAGCTCGAATCCCAGGTCAGACATCAAAACGAAAAATATTTCTTCGGCGACTTCCTCTCAACAGATTTCTGGCAAAGTCTCTGAGAGTAAAAATTGCCATGAAAAGCTTCTCAAAAAATCTGTCGTTCGGAGTCGACTTTAAACTGTAGGTCCCGCCACTCATGTATAAAATGAACGCACACAACATAAGTGGTGTGAGAAGCTAGATCGTAATCCTGACTGAAGGGTTGTAATGGTCAATTATGTATGTGTATGTATGTATTAAGCCTATGGGAATTTTTGTAGGTAGTTTTGTGGAGCATCCAGATCACAAAATTCTGGCGCTTAATTGATTTTTTACAAAGTTTTTCATGGTACTTATATTTTTTCTCAGAGTTTTTATCAAAAATATGCTGATAGTAAGTTGCTGCCAGATTTCGTTTTGTTGGAGTTGTCTGACCGGGTAGTTTGAAAACGAATCCTAACGTCTAATTAGACAACAAACAAACTGCTAGACTGTTGTGGCTATAATCCATTACAGCACTGTACAATCAGCCTGACATCCTACTGCACCTGATGAAATATTGGAGGAATGTTGTATAGAAGCTGAATGTATGTATGAAACTTTTGTTTCCATCAAAAAGTCATGGACCCATTGAATCATTCTCCTTAAAATTCAGGCTATGAATGAAGGAATAAAATTTTATCCGGTTCTGGGAGTTTAATTTTCAATTATAAAAATCATCTTCAGCGATGAAGGCAACCAAAAAAATTCGAATTTGAGAAGATACCAATCCACATGATGAGATCCATCACGAAAAATCACTGATTAGTTTGAATTTTGGGCTGGCAGTGTCTTCGAACTCCGTAACTTTATAAAAAGAGCAGTTCACTGAAATGTCATAGTCACAACTCTTAAAGAATGCTTACACAAAAATGTTTAGACAAAAATGAATAGGTCCTCTTCTTATCCGTATGTGCCCAGGAGAATCTAGCAATATTGCATGTACCCTCCTGTTGCCAATAAGATTTAGCTTTCCGTGTGAATACTATACAGATTTACTGTAACTTGTTCGAGATTACGAGGCCATGGCCGAGTTATCAGCAATGTAATTTTCAACGATAATCTGGAACCCAAATAAGAATCTGAATCTAACAACTGTTTGGAATTCATGAACTGGAACGCGATCACTGTCAATAATGCCTGCTTGCTGTGCGAACAATTGTTTGAGTCAGTGTATATTGTTACGAAAGTGGAAATGGTGTTGTTAAAATAATAAACAAAAGCTCCCAAAACAACACAATATACTCGATCATGCAAAAATGATAAACAAAACAGCACACTGTTCACGTGATCAATGAATGAGTAAAAAAATATAGCAACACAAAATAAAGCGCTTGTTTACAAGATCGATGAATAAACAAGAATAAGGGATAAAAGACGTAAATAACCAACAACAAAATGAAGGAAACAAAGAAGTAAACAAGCAACAACAATGTGCAGTAAAAATAGCGGATAGAAAAATAAACCTACAACAACTAATCTGCCTGGACGAATGTAAACAAGAAACAACAAAAATGAAAAAAAATATTGTTTACATTATTAGAATGTTCCCGAAGGCCGTCATCATCCTTCGAGGGCATTCATCACACTAATGATCCAGTGACATAAAAGGCAAGCCAAAGCGAGCGAGGAAGATTCAGAGTTCAGAGTTTGAGTTGAATCAGTCGTGTGTGCAAACGGCACGTTGTATTCGGAGTTTGAATTAAGCTAGTCGTGTATAACGACGTTAAGTTGGTTGAAGTGGTAAATCAAGCGGGTGTGTGAAGACACGGGATCGATTGGAGACAAGTTGCGTCTGAAGGAAGCAGTTGTTAGTGTTGTAGTTACAAAAAGGTTGTGAGCGAAGAATAACTAACAAGTGTTGTTGCTTACAAAAAGGTTGTAAGCAGAAAGTTATCACGAACAAACATGTTGCGAAAATTATCATTGTATACGTCGAATAAGCTGGAACAGTGGCACAAAAGCTGTGTAGATAATAAAGAATTTATTAAAATTAAACACATATTTATTTTGAATTTATTTGCAATCTACGAACTCATATTTTTAACGTTTTTAAAAGGTAAAAACGTAACATTAAAATGATAAACAAAAGCTACAAAAATAAAAACTATGAAAACACAAATAAAAGTGTCGATGGTATTCTAGAAAACATGAACGTTCTTCTGCAAGAACATTCGTCAGACTGTTTACGTAGGCATATAAAAAGACAAGACAAAGCAGGCAATCAGTAATAAGAATTCAGTCAGTCTTGTGTGAAGACGCGTGGCATGTGTAGAGAACAGTCGGAGTTTAAAAATCACCTTTGTAAGCAAAAAAAAAAAAAATAACGTATAAGGAAATTATTGTTGTATACATCAAGTTGAATACAGTGGGCCACAAGAATTCTGCAACCAATAAAGAATTGAAGCGAATTAACGAACTCATATTTTGAATATTTGTAAAAAGCTAAAAACGTAACAATATTGTAAAGGTTCGTTTAGACTATGCTAATATTTGTCCAAACACAACAAATAATGGTTTGGACTAAAGGTTCGTTTAGACTATGCTAATATTTGTCCAAACACAACAAATAATGGTTTGGACTAATAGTATGGTTTGTGAGCAATGTTTGGGCATGCGTTTAGATTGCACTAATATTTGTTTGAATTTTATTTGCACAAATAACAGAAAATTTTGTGTCAGCCATGTTTGGTACAAATATTTGCATACCCCTTTACACTGAACTAATAATTTAATTTGTCCGGTGTGTATGACAAACATCTGTCAAATAAAAAGTTAAAATGTTTAGTGACAGTGATATTGAAGATTAGTTATTAATAACTGCTGGAGCTATATCAGTTTTTGAAACCCAGCAAAAAGAAAAAAAAAAGAAGATCCAGGAGAATGTGGGTTCGAGCTTGGGTGCAGCGTCGTAAAATGGAAGGATGTTGCCAGAAACTTCTGAAGTATATATTAATGTTTTTCATATAAAGCTGAATCTAGTGGCGCCGGTTATAACAAAAAAAACCACACATTTGAGGGAACCAATATCTGCGTCTGAAAGATTGGCTCTGACTTTGCGATATTTGGCCACTGGCGAAAGTTTCTCGTCGCTGCAATATGCACAATATCAGGAATTGTGCCAGAAGTGTGCGATGCTATTTACAATGTTTTAAAGCAGATTTTATGAAGGTAACAATATTCTTAATTGCAATGTTTCAATTACGTTTTATTTAATTAAAAGGTTCCGTCCAACGAAGAGGAGTGGAAAAGCGTTGCAGATGAGTTTCTGGAAAAATGGAATTTTCCAAGCTGCCTGGGTGCCGTAGATGGCAAGCACGTGGTGATGGTGGCTCCTACGAATTCAGGAAGCGTATTTTATAATTATAAAGGTTGTGCAAAATTTATACAAAAATAATTAATTAATTAATAATTTTTTTTTTCTATTTTGCAGGCACACATAGTATTGTGCTCATAGGCATTGCCGATGCGTCATATAAATTTATTTACATAGACGTTGGAACAAATGGTCAAGTTTCTGATGGGGGCGTTTTTTCGGAGAACTGCATTCTATGATGCGCTACAAAACAATTCTCTCCATCTTCCTCCGCCTGTGCCATTGCCTGAAAGGTCAAAATGCATGCCGTTTGTCCTAGTGGCTGATGATGCATTTTCTGCGAGCATAAATCTTTTGAAACCCTTCAATAAGAGCAGGCTTGATGGTATTCAACGCATCTTTAATTATCGCCTATCAAGAGCACGACGCGTTGTAGAGAATGCATTTGGCATATTGTCAGCACGATTTCGCATTTTCCGCAGCCCAATACAGCTTAATCCCGAAAAAGCATGAAAAATAACCACTTCATGTTGTGCATTACACAATTTTCTATTGATAAGAAACCCAAAAACTTACTTGACCTCTTCTTTGATTGATCGTGATAATTCCGATGGTAGCATTACTCCAGGAGAATGGCGAAATGATGCAATTGACTCATCTTTACATCCTCTCATAAGACAACGTTCTTACAACAGTGAAACACTGTCAAAAATAACTGTTGGCAACACACGTTTCTACAATTATTTGTCGCTATTTGTTCCGCCAAAAATATTGTGAGAACAAACAAAATATTGGGCCAAATATTTGTAACGACGTGCTGACAAAGTGTTTACACTATGCAAAGTTTTATTCACAAACAAAAATTTTATTAGCCAACAAACAGTCGAAAAATATTTGGTGGCTAACAAATTCGAGTGTTTACACTAGGACAAACAAAATTTTTATGATTTTGCACAAATATTAGCACAGTCTAAACGCACCTTAAAACAGAAATCACTTTCCCCTAATCGCCTAATTTAATGAAAATTGTGAACTTTTTTACTTCAAATCTGTGTTTGACAAAGGAGTTAAAGTTCTAATAACTCAGAGAGTAAATTGTTTTCTTTTGTGGCTTCCTTGTGAATTTTTTTGTTTTTTTTTTTTTGTTTTTAATTTTATTTTTATTCCCTTGTGACTGTGTCAAAAGTGGCATTTAAATGTTACGGTTTCTCCTGCCTTTTATCTTTTATGCTTTACACCGTGTAGACTTTTGATTTTTATTTATTAGCGGTTACAAAAAAAAAGGAACAAAAATTTTTTTTTTTAAATTGAAACAAGCGAAAAATAAAGAAACAAGATTTATAATCAAAACTCTTTCAAAACTTTGTTAAAAAGGTTGAGCGATGTTTATAGCCATTGTTGTTTTTAATACAAAAAAAAAACAACATCACAACAACTTTTTTTCCTTAGCATTAAAGTGGCAGAAATATTTTGTTTTTTTTTTTTTTTGTTGTTGTGTTAACTAAAGATGAACATGAGAATAAAAAGTAACCCAAACAAACAAGACCCTTTTCTCTCTCCTTTTTGTACGTTAAAATGAAAACCAAAAAAATATTTTTTTTGTTCTTTTTGCCACTGTTTTGGTCAAGCCACTTGCTAGTTACACAGTAAATAATTGCTGCAATTCATTCATTCATTCGTGCATTCATACAACCATCAACCAACTTTTGTAAGTGAGTTTCCCCACACATTCCCACATTTCTTTTGATGAAGAAAGGTGAAATAACTTTTTTTTTTAAATAAATTTTTTTAAATTTTTTGCCGTTGCTAAGGTAAATGTTTTTGAGATCGTTCAGTTGTATGAGGTAGCAACAAAGTTTGGAAAGAAGAAAAAAATTTTACAATTTATTAAAGTGAAGGAAAAAAAGTCGAGAGTAATTACAGATTGCTTTGAACAATACACTATTGATACAAAAATTGACGCATATCTAATAAAATTGTGAAAGCGATAAAAAGAGAACGATTATAAAGGAGAAAAACGGAAAAGAATAGAATAAATATAACCATCGGTTATTTCGAATCTGTCAATACTTATGTCATTCAATTCTGTCACAAAATTCTGTATACTAAATAGAAATTGATGTTTAGTTTCAAATAAATTATTTATTGTTCGCCACTGTGTCCAACTTGATGTGTACAACAATAATATACTTGTTCGTTATTCTTCCTTTCTTCCACCCTTTCGCATAAACAACAACAACACTAGTTGGTTAGATCTGTATGGCGGAGATCTTCAAATCACAACTGTTCTCTTCACACACAACGCGTTTTAACACAAGACTGGCTGAATTGTTACTACTACTCGTTGCCTGATTTATCATGCCTTTTATATGCCTGATGAACATTCTTGAAGTAGAATGTTTGTGTTTTCGCTTTCTCGAAAACTCTATCGCGAATTCATTGTTGTTTGTGTAAAAATTTAATTAAAACTGAACATAAATTTTTTATTATTTTTATTTGAAATCTACGAACTCATAATCATATTTAAAAGATAAAAACTTAACAATGTTTTGACTCGTCAACAGATTGTTTAAAAAATTATTTAAAATGCTTGGAATGAAATCTAACGGACTCAATCCAAAGAATTTCGTAGTACAATATTGTGGACATGTGTGTCTATGCCAGTGATGGGCACATTTCGTATCACATATGATAGGCAAAGAAATTTCTACTGACGCTGCTTTGACACACCTACTCTATAACCTTACTCGCGTGGTTTCGTACAATGATCGTATGTTTGTTGCTTTGTTTGTTGTTTTGTGTTAATGTCAGAGAACAAAATCAATTCAGTTGACGTTTAGCACTTGATGAAGCAAGATCTCGCTACACAACTTTTTTGAATGATTTTTTGTATTTTGCAAATACACGCAGCAAAATGTTTAATGAAAATATATAGGAATATGATTTTTTTTATAGAGAATATGGATGGTAATGCTCAATGTATAGTGTGTTATCGGACTTTACGTCGTAATTCTTTTTTTTTATAAAAAGATATGCAAGACTAGCCACGGATTTTTCGACAACATTAAAGGGAAAGATACGACTTTAAAATTATTGCAATTAATGCAAATTTTTTTTTGTAGGAATTGTCTTCCGTTCACTTTACATTTTTTCCCAAAATATTTCAATATGTGTTCTGGACTCTATTGGAATTTTGTTATTTAAGATAGACCAAAGATGCTCTATGGGGTTTAAATCTTATAGAAAGATAAACTCCTCGAGCCAATTTCCTCCTCACTGCACTGGACTGGAGATTTTTTAAGAAAATTGGCTTGGATTAGTTTATCTTTCAATAAGGCAACGATCCCAAGCGCACGAGTAAGGTCGCTAAAAAATATTTTGATGAAAATAATGTTAAAAAATTAGAATGGCCTGTTCAAAGATGCCCGGATTCAAACCCCATAGAGCATCTTTGGACTATCTAAAATAACAAAATTGCGATGGAGTCCAGGACAAATATTGAAACATTTTGGGAAAAAATGCAAAGTGAATGGAGGACAATTCCTACAAGTACTTTGAAGAACCTTGCGCTAAATATGCCCAAAAGATTAAGGGAATTCATAAATAATAAAGGAGGAACAATTTCGTACTAAATTTTAAAGTTATTTAATTATTTGTAATATTTTCTAGGGAATAATAGTAATATTTTCATTTTGTCACTTGAAATTCCTTATGTGCCATATAGTTTCTATTAGAAATAGAAAATATAAAGAAAGAATACAATGTTAAGGTCCCTGTTAGATAAAATATTAACCGAATTAAAAATTAAACTATAATTTATAAACATTTGAAAACAATAAACATATGCTTTAATAAAAAAACAAAAAGCAATAAACCAATTTTTTTCTTTTTTTTTATTTTCCTAGTGTACGACTCTCAAAAATTACGTTGAATTTTGTTCTCCGCTGATACTATGATAGTATGTGTTTGCCCTTCACTGGTCTATACACATAATTTGTCATTACAACCCTTCAGTCTGGATTAAGATCTAGCTTCTGTCACCAACTATGTTGTGTATGTTAATTTTATACATGAGTTGCGAGATCTACAGTTGACTCCGAACGACAGATTTCTAAGAAACTTTTCATGGCAAGCTTATTTACTCTAAGAGTTTTTGCCAGAAATTTGATTTGAGATGTTGTTTTAATATCTGACCTTGTGTTTGATCTTGAGCCTTCAGTCTAATAAGCCCACTAGACTATGCCACCCATTGATTTAGATGATGCAATATGTGTCAATAAACAACTGAATAAAGTTTAGGAATGTTTTCCTGAAAATAATATAAAAATCAGGAAGGAATATATGAAATGGCAGCTTTTAATTTCTAGCCTTGACTAAATTAAATTAACAAATTTGAGTATTATTACATGTTTCGGCTAATATAGAGAGAGTATTAAGCTAAATATATTGTAAAACATTCCTTTTTAAAGTTTAGTTTTTAAATGAAAGCGTTAAATTAAAACATGAAACGTAACGTATGAGTGATATTAAATTCTATTAATACCGTATCCATACAACAAAATTAAATATTTTTTTATTGCATACTTTTCAGAGGAGTTACTCTACTACAGTACAGATAGTATGGGTGCGTATGAGTGATACATTTTAAATAGAATTTAATATAAAGTATACTGTCAGTATGATGTTAGTCAATACCAACTACGGTGGATTCTATACTTCATACATAATTTGCCATTACAACCCTTCAGTCAGGATTACGATCTAGTTTCTCACACCACTTATGTTGTGTGCGTTAATTTTATACATGAGTGGCGGAAACTACAGTTTAAAGTCAACTCCGAACGACAGATTTTTGAGAAGCTTTTAATGGCAATTTTTACTCTCAGAGTCTTTTCCAGAAATCTACTGAGAGGAAGTCGCCGAAGAAATATTTTTCGTTTTGATGTCTGACCTGGGATTCGAACCCGGGCCTTTTGTCTAATAAGCCAACACACTACCCACTAGACCACGGCGACTGATTCTATACTTAACATAAGCTTTTAAAGGATTTTTTGTTAATTGTTTTTTTAATAATTTTTTTTTATAAATATGATTCAAAATATGAATCAAGATGTACTTAAGAGACTTTTTTGTATTCTGATATCATTTAAGAATAAGTCTTAAGCATATTGTAATAAATTATTTATTTTATGGCTCTCCGCGTTACCGATTAACGGCTGAACCCAGAATCCGTGGTCCGATTTTGGTGAAATTTGACACAAACAGTATTTGGATTATTTCTATTGTTTTGAATAATTTTATTTTTTTGTGCAGTACTGTAGTGTATTCTTTTCTTTTGCTCTTGATTTTACGACTGCTCTGAAATGTGTATTTCTCATTTATTCAATGTATACAGCACCACTCGTTTGCCTTTGAAGTAACGGAACTATGCTTTGTGTTGTAAGAGCATATTTTAGCATATTGCAGTATTGCCATATGAATACCAGTAGAGGAAAAAATAAATAGTTTAAAAAAGATACTGGCAATGCTGGCGTCGACGAAGATTTTCGGTTGCCGAGGGCATAAAAAGAAATCCATGTTGTGACCCTATGAAGAGTACAAAATTTTTGTTGCATTCTTCACACAATTCTCTATTATACAGTTGTACAATGGTTTACGAGTGCAGTTGTTTTTTTGTACTCTATTTTTGCTTCACGCTTATTTATATTTGCAGCTACAATCAATATTCGGTATTGAGAAAAATGCAATGTTGTGCAATTTTATATGTCTTGTACACACCTCTAGTATATATTTAGATGAAAATAGTGTTTTATATATAAAGAATGCCTTTCTGGCTTTTATAATTCGTATCTCACATGTCGTCTTCACATACGACTGACTGAATTCAAACTGAAACTCACGTTTCGTCTTCATACACGACTGACTGAATTCGAACTATCTCATATGTCATCTTTACACACGACAGACTGAATTCTAACTGAAATTCACGTTTCGTCTTCACACACGACTGACTGAATTCGAACTATCACACGTGTCATCTGTACACATGACAGACTGAATTTTTACTGAATCATCCTTACCTGCTCTGTCATGTCTTTTAAATCACTGGATCACTAGTGTGATGAATACTCTCGAAGGAGGATTATAGACTTCGGGAAATATGTATCTAAAAATGTAAACAAGTTGTGTTTTGTGTATCTTGTTTACTGTTTGTCCGCTCCATTTTTTTATACTGCATTTTGTTGTTGGTTATTTACTTCGCTTTCCGCTGCACTTGGTTGTTGGCTGTTTACATCTTTGTCCCTTAAATATTTTTTTTATACTGATGTTGTTGCCATATTTTTGTTTATACTTTGATCAAGTAAACAAGTCCATTGTTTTTGTTGCTATATTTTTACTTATTCGTTGATCAGGTTAACAAGTCCATTGTTTTGTTTCTGGAACTTTTGTTTATTATTTTAATAACACCATTTCCATTTTCATAACAATATTTTCAAAGAGATTGCACTTCACACTATGGGAAACTATAGTTTGTAAAATAATATTGTTAAACATCATATATTTAGAGAATATACGTTAATCTTCGACAATAATAAATAAATATTAGTAGTACACATTGCCTGGCCTCTCATATCCTCTTGAAAATTTATAAGAAATGGAAACCTTTTCATTTGTTGAGAAAAAAAATTCTTTTTTTCATTACAACTCCTCTTACAGCTACATCTACAGCTATAGCTACTGTCTATAGTTAACGACACAAGCCCACAACTATTGTTTGGAAGGGAGTAATAAAAACTAAATCAGCAAAGACCGGGCAAATACTCACAGGCTTATACAATACAAATGTAACGGAATTTAGTTTTGATAGGAAGTTAAGTAGCTTCTTAACAGTATACCACGATTTATAGAGTGGGGATGGGTGGTGTATGTAATTTATCCTATCAATGGCTTACAAATAATACAGACTTTTGCTATTGTATTTTCATTATATCGACAATGACGCTGTTATTGTTGTATTGGTATGTACATATATGTACGACTGCCTACAGGGTGGCTGATAAGTACTGCAACCAACTTCAGGTTGTTATCATTTGTAAACCGCTCCTCTGACAGCTGACAGATTTATTCCAGTGACAGTTCGTTTTATTATTTACAACTCAGAGAATAAGTTATTCGTGATGGAGTTCAAGCGTATAGTGTGATTGTTTTATATTTGGCTGGAAAACCACAGGTGGTTATCGTTAGAGCCCTCTAGCATTTAAATGTGAATAAATCTTTTGTTTCTCGTACTCATTACCATGTTACTGGTAGTATTGCATCGCGTCCAAAAAGTGGACAAAAAAAAAATGGTAACAACACCAGAAATTATCCGAAAATTTGATCGAAATTCAGGGCGCAGCGGTAGAAAAATTGCTCGTAAGCTGAACTTATCGCGAGAACGGATGCAACACATATTGAAAAACGAGCTTAAACTAAAGCCATTGAAGTTCCAAAAAGTAGTGCAGGAGCTCATCGGTGGACAAAACAAAGTTAGACTGGAAACAGGCAAGGAGTTACTTCGGTTGCACGAAAGTGACCAGTTACCGAATTTGGTTTTCTCCGATGAGAAGCCATTCCAAGTTGAACATTTTGTGAACAAACAAAATGATCGGGTTTACTTGCCAAAGAGGTCAGCTGAAAATTTAGACGTACGACTGGCTACCAGAACTCAAGCGCTACCGATGGTAATGGGTGGGAAAATATCTTAAAGAGATTATTGAAGCCCTGGGCAGACAAACGTTTCGACCGCAGACTATGGACATCCAACAGGACTCAGCACTGAACACACGTTAACCAAGAATGACTTAAAAAGGCCACCAACATCTTCGGATCTCAATCCGTTGGATTTTTGCGCCTTGGGCATTTTGGAGAGTAAGGCTCACGCTAAAAAATACCAAAGTGTCGATCATCTCAAAACGGCAAATACCGCATAGCCACTTTTGTGCAGCCTGTAATGGCTTTTTCAGCCGTTTGAAGGCCATAATTCGTACCAAAGATGGCCAATTCGAAGAAATCTAAACTGATTCCAAAATTTGATGTAATTTCCAACATTTTTTGCTTTTGAGCAATAAATTTAAAAAAAAAATACTTTGTTGCATTATATATCAGCCACCCTGTATACAAACATTTGTACGAGGGACTATTTTGCCAGGGAATGTTAAAATAACTGCCAAGTTTTTCAATTTCTTCTCTTTTCATTTCATATCATTTTGTTTTTCTCTCTCTCTCTCTCTCTCTCTCTGTTTATTTTTATCCTCAGTTTTATTTTGTTTTTTTTTTCTCCATTTCGACTGGCATTACGACAGCCAGTAGATGTGACCCCTTGAACCATTATTACTAAAACCAATACAATACTACCCTTTTTATATTTTGTTTTTGTTTTCTTTCCCCTTACTTTTTATGGTATTTTGTCTGCTACCAAGTACTATGCTCTACTTTCTTTCGATACTCTCTCGTTCGGGTTAATGGCAGAGAATTGAAAATAATTTTTATGTTTTCGTAAAGGAAATGGATTCTGCATGAGACAGACAAACAGAAAGAAGTTTTTCGTTTCTGTTTTTATATGGGTTTTGAGGTCATAAAATGTTGGGACATGCCATTTATCAATTCAAGTTAAATTTCAAAATAAGAATACAATTTCGTCTTTAAATTGCCGTATATGGGAGTGAGAGTATGCGTACCCTTAAAATATTTTCGCAAGAGATTGATACTTAATGGGGATTATGAATATTTACTTCTTTAGTATTTAGTGAGTTTATTATTCCATAGCTGTTGTTTACGTATATATTTTTATAAAATTTTAAAGTTTTACTTACGTTTTTTCTTAATTGGAAATTGATTTTTAATTGGAATTTAGATTCTTAATTGGAAATTAACAATCAAATTAACGGATTTCGGCCTGCGGGAACACATTCTTCCAGGCCCCTCTTCTTCTTACGCGCCTACGCCACTTGGTCACACCAATCTATGACACGGTTTCCTCGATTTGTTCCTTCCAACGCATATGCCAACTTCCGCAGATCCCTGCATCAAATTTTCGTTTCGCCGGAGCATCCTCCGCCATGCGAATGACATAACCGAGCAAGATGGATATTAATATGCTGCTCTACGTCAATGTCGCTAAAGAGCTCATACAGCTCACTGCTCAAATCATCGCCAACTCGCACTGGACTGAAGATCCTTCGTGGATTTTTCTTTCGAATACTCTCAAGGCTGCTGCATCAGTGCTTAATGGGATCCATAAGAAGCACGGATAGGATGAGCGTCTTGTAGAGTATTCATTTTGTCATGCGAGAGGCGTCTCTTCTATTCAATTGCGTATGGAGATCATAGTAGCACCTGTTGGCAAGAGTATTCTTGAACTTAATCCCTAGACTGACATCATTTTTGGTGATAGCGACGGAGCCAAGAAATAAATTCCTTGAGTATAACAAAAGTGTAATCATCAGACGTACGTTTCTAACATATACTTTGTTTTGCCCTCATTAACGGCCAGACCCATCTTCATAGACTACCGTTTACTAGCACCGAAGGCAGCAGTAACATCTCGCTTGGTACGCCCTGTGATGGTAATGTCGACAGCGTTCACAAGCAACTGGACGCTTTTTTGAAAAATCGTGCCACTGCAACATTCTCCATAACGAAGCTGAAGAGATCGCATGATAAGCAACCTACAACGGTATCTAAAGGTTTAGAGATGTCCATTCCTAACTTCACGGAACTGCCGGAATTGCTCAATGTCATTTCGCATAGCCTTATCAGCTTCGCAGGTATACCGAGCACAGACATTACGGCAAAAATATGATCGCGTATGGCTCTATCGAAGGTTTACTTAAAGATGGTGTGTGTCGACTTGTTTTTCGAACAAGCTCTGGTCGATAGTGGACTTGACGGGTCTGAAGCCGCACTGATAAGGTCCAATCAGTATTTGGCGAGTATCTTCAGTCGTTCACACAATACGCCTGTAAGGATTTTATATGCTATAGGGAGAAGGTTTATACCCCTATAGTTGGCGCAGTTTAACCTTTATGTCAACAGATAAAAAATTATACGTACGTCAACAGAAGCATACCCGGGAATGTTCATACTTTTTATATGGAAATTCTTTTGTTGCTAAGTTTATTTCTGTTTTTCTTATGTCTTGTGGTTGCATTGTTTTGTTTCTGTGTACGTTTTGATTTATTTGTGCTTTGTTGCTACATTCATGGTCATCCAAATATATCAAGCTTCCATATGCGTGCGGCATTTTTGGGTTATAAGCCGCTTTATACGTTTCGACAATGGAAACACCCGTCGATGGCGTAAAAAAACCGACAAACATACCCAACTTAGATTTAATGCTGAATGGTAATCTACGTAGCAATAACGTACCAGTTCCAAACGTGACAGCTGATGATTATATTCCTACCGTGTTGGACTGCGTTTACCCAATACATAACATCGAAACCCGCCTAGTACGAGTATGTGACTCCGTATCATCCTATCCAATGGAGGGACAAATTGATATAGGATTTGCGGCAACCGGCGAACGGGAAAAAATGTGCGTCAATCTTTTTCGTGGAAGTGGACGGAAGATAGTTTGTGATAATTTCTCCACAACTTATAACTTATCGAAGAGTTTAATAATGGACAGCACTTTATCAATGTTAGGTACAGTGAACAGTAGATAAGTGTTTGTTTGTACCAACTTTAACTAAAGGACGGGAAGTAGATTCAACTACATTTGGTTTCCCTGAGCTCTTACATCCCAAATATAAGGTTGACGTCGATAATATGAACAAGCTTTTAGCAGAAAGCAACGAACAAACTGATGGCCTTTGGTTTTCTTCTGCAATATACTAGACGGTGTAGCCATTGCAGCATGCATAATTGGGATCCTCTATATGAAAAATATTCCGATGTCATCGAATCTGTACAAAAGCAATTTCTGATATTTTGTCTACGAGGACTGAATTTTAATCCCACTAGTTAACTATCTTATTCTGCCTTACTAGCATTAATCAAACTATCCACACTTAAAAGCCGCAGAACTTTGTTAATGGTGATATTGGCTCCAGTTTTTTAATCCATGATATCACTTTTAATGTTCCTCAACGTCCGTCACGTCATTTTACCCCATTATTAATACAATTTTTTAGAACCAACTATGCTGGTGCTGATCAAATAAATTTAATATCATAGTTTGTAATATTAGCTTGCCTGTAAGAATATTTCATAGGCAAATAAACAATAAATAAATAAATAAAAATAAATAAATAAATAAATAATTTGCGTTAAGAATAATCCAATGCCAAAAGCTTCCACAAGCCGCCGTAGAATGTTCCTACACAGCCTCAGCGAACAGCTGATGAAGCCGAAAATAGAACACAGACTCAAAAATAAACACGTAGCAAAAATATTTTCCACACGCAAGGCTATTGAAGCCATAAATATATTGGGAATCATTGACCGTAAGAGGTACTGCAGATGAAAACGTGGAAGAACGTTATGTTTTCTTATATTTGATTGAAAATGAATTTTATTTTATTATTAAAAACTTGTAAATTCTACTCAATAAACATTCAATATCAACATATTTTCATTATACATACCCAAACTGTTGACGTAAGGGGTAGAAATGAAAAAATGGTCACATCCTTGGCCTCCATTCCCCATTTTTAATCAAGGAATAAGGAATAAGATAGAAGACACTACTAGTAAGGATATCATAAAATTTCAAGTTAATACAGTTATTACTTTCTGACATACGGCGATTTAAAAACACAAAATTTACCCGGGTAAGTATCTGTGGACATAAATGTTAAATGACCTATTAATTGGCATCTATTCATTACTGTTTTCTTTCCTATAGGTTTTGGAGCACCTGATTGTTCTACGGCATCCATGCTTGAAAATTTGGCTACCAAACTTGTATCCAGACAGGATAAGTTCGATCATACAGAATTGCCTGCTTTTAGCTGCACCTCATTGTCTATAGATGGCTACTATTTGCTTGAAAGCACTCATTACGCATCACAACTGCAACATCAGCAACATTTGATCAAAACCGTAAATCTTAATGCACTACCTATGGATTATGTTACTAGCATCAGTCCTATCAAAATTTTACATTAACAATGTGATACTTATGTACTCGTATATATTAAAATGCCTTCTGGTTATATTTTAAATTTCATTCACATGCGTTAATTGGATTTAATAGTTAAAACATGTTTTAAATTCTGTTCAATTAATTGTTTACAGATGATTTAATTTTTAATTTGTACATGTCAAATGATTTCATTTCCTCTGAAACACTACCAATTAATGAAAATTGTTCAATTAAAATGTGTTAATTGCTACGTTAACTATATTTTGAAAGAAAAAAAAAAGAAATCTTGCCTTTCTGTGTGACATCACATAGATTTGCGTAAAAAAATTTCATTGATTTTCGTAACAAAACAAACATGCACGGTAAGTAACTTGTTCACTGCAACCAGCATATTTTTCCAGTGTCGAGAGGAGTATTTAAGTATCTCGGTTTCTTAAGACGATTGGAGAAATACTTCATTAGCCCCTTATATCCTACAGATAATGGAATACAATTCGTATGGGCTGGAGTCTCAAAGTGTATTTTTAGGCTTCTCGCCTGACAACATTAGGGTGTACCACTTTGTTCATTCAATGTTTCAATAACGCAAAGTGGCTTCTGTTTCACTGTTCTATCGCTATTACTACAGATTTAGCTCTAACGATATATGTAGCTCCTGTTTTTCCCTTCGGAACACATTCATTTGTGTTCGATTGGCCAGTGGATCGCTTACTGCATTACAGAGAGGATTTGTACTTTCAGCAAAGGTTTTTCCTTTCAATTATTATAATAGCTTCAAATCTAATGTCCATGAACACTTTTCTTTCTGTCCTCATTACCATAAACTATTTTGCTAATTCCAACACTATGCACTGTAGGAGTGGGGGCCATCACCTGAAAAATTTTAAATTTTTCAATAAGTATTGTATTCAACAAATCATTTTTTACAATTTTTACATGTCATATGATTACTTTGTTTCTTTGTTTTCTCATGTTATTCGATTAAGGGCCATTATTACAAATTGTCGTTAACTAAAGGGAGGATTTTAACAGGCAGAAAAATTGTTTTTCATCACTATAAGAGACAAAATGGTAGAAATGGGCGTTAAACTTAAAGGGAGGACCATCCAACCTGTAACTTTTAAAGTTACCAGAAGTTAAAGTTGAAGTTTATGCCATCAAGGAGAAGGTACCTAAGGCAGGACACACTTGACAGTCATACAGCCATTCGTACACTGGGCTCTTATGGCGTCAAATCGAAGATAATGTGGAATTGTCGAAATCAAATAAAATAAGGTTAGTTTCCGCTGCGTCACTGAAATTTAGCAATCAGACCAACTTGGGGGAGCTGTCAAACCTTTCTGTTGAATGAAAGCGATTATCTGAACAGATATTCAAAACGAAGGTGAAATGTAAAGATAACACTGCGATAAAATAAAAAAACTTAAATACATCCGGCTAATGACCTAGTATAGATTGTGGGTTTTGTTAAGTAGATCTCAAAAATACTTTTTTTTTATATTTCTCGAACCTTCCAAACTTTTTTTTATTTCACAAAAACAGTTTTTTAGACTTAACGCACAAATTTCTGCTATCTATTTTAAGGTCGCCATATTCATTCTAACGTGAGATCTACTTACAATGCGGAGGATAAATTCAAATTCACTGGTTCAGTAAACAATACACAAACACTCGTACGTTGGCACAAGATCTATCGAAAACACCATCGCTGTCCATGAAAGAGTGCAGGAAATACGAGGAAGTCGATTTCGCATCGTTCATAAGAGCTTGATGTTTAGTAGACATCAGGTTACGGAATTTTGCATTGTAGTCTTGGGGTAAACTGGAGGTAGACAACTACGACAATATTGGGCACAAGCTCAGTCGGCAACTGACTCGAATTTTCATAAAAAAAATCATATTCTGTGATAAGGGCTCATTTCAGGATGAATGGGTATTTGAACAAACAAAACATGAGATCTATGCATTCCAAAAAGCCATTGTTTACAGCCGATTTTGGCCTTGTACTCCTTGTGCTCATTAATTTCAACATCTTTCAGTTGTTATTTTCAATATTTGAAGTTGCCCAATATAAAGAAATTGAGCAAAATACAACAAAAAAGCTATGACTGTCGTTGCCAGACTTGTTTAATTGAGCAGTGTTATCGACATTGCTACGTTGCTACCGTATTTTTGAAAAAGTTAATTTTATTTTATCTGCAAGTTGTAATAACGCAAAATAAGTTAAATGTGACTACAAAGTTCACTTTAGCTAAAGTTAACTTTAACTAAACTCAAGTTTAACGGTAAGTTGTAATAACTGTCCTAAATAGAGTTAATTGTATTAGACGAGGTTATTAAAATTATCAATTTTCAATTAGCGACCACAATATTGTCACAATTACAATGACATTTTTCAAATGGCATAATAAAAATTTCACTTACGGTTATACAGGAAAAAATGTTCAACCGTCATTTAAAAAAACAAAAATTTCTCTTTCGCTAATAAAAGAAATTTCAGATTAAATTCCCTTAAAAAAATTTTTTTTTTGGTTTTTGTTTTTTTTGGTGCAATTTAAAATCAATCGTCAGGTCATTATTGTACGATTAACTATAAATCAAGATTAATTGCCTGTGTATCATGATGTTGGCAGATAATATTGATTGATTTTTTTAAAAACAGCAAACCGACAATTTAATATTGAATAAAATAATGAAAAGCAGAGCACAGCTCCATAAGGAGCTTTTGCAAAACATCGTCATATTACGACATATTTTGTTATATCATTAGTATATTCACCTTTTAGGTTTTCCGACTACTAAATACTAATAAAAAAAATCTTTATAAGTCTCTAGAGCCTTTACTTCTGCTATAAGGTAAGCCCAGCCTGAGGTTAGCTATTGTTTTTATTACAAGTCACTGTGACAAGCCCTTAGTACATTTTAAGTTGGAGAATCCCGGGCAGGGGCTTTTACAAAGGTTTGGACTCTCCGTCGAGGGTCGACATTAGGGCCCTCCATAGGTTCATAAATATTGTTACGTTTTTACCTTTTTAAAACCGTTTAAAATATGAGTTCGTTGATTACAAACAAAATAAAAATAAATTTGTGTTTAATTTCAAATAAATTTTTTATTGTGCGCCCTATTTTTGTGTGCCACTGTGTGTAACTTGTCGTATACAACGATAATTGCTTGTTCGATATTCTTCTTTGCTTACGACGTGGATCTTTACTATTCTCTTCACACACTACGCAATTTCACATAAGGTTGACTGAATTCTTACTACTGCTTGCCTGCTTTATCTTACCTTTTTATATGCTCACGAACATTCTGTCTGACGAACATTCTTGAAGTTTAATGTCCGCGTTTACGTTTTCTGGAGAACTTTATCGCGTCTTCATTGTTGTTTGTGTATTTTGTTTACATTGCTTGTTGTTGCGTTCGCTTACTTGCCTACCCTTTTTTTCTCATACTGATATTGTTAAATTACTTCTAACAAGTTTGCTTATGTGTTTATGGTCCATCTTTTTCGTCCCTATTCTATACCCTCTTTTTTCTACCCCTTCTTCCTCTCTCACTCTCTTCTAGGACGTATTTGTAATAGGCCATTTCGACCTCTTTCGATAAATAGGCAACAACAACACTGCAAGGACCAATGTAAACAAAATGCACAAACAACAATAACGTAAACAATATGTTTCCATTTATAAACATTTCGCGAAGGCAAAGTCATTCTTCTTTAAAAGCATTCATCAAATTGTTTAACCTGCAATGTAAAAGGCAATACAAAGCATGCAACGGGATCAATAAAAATTAAGTCAGTCTTGTATGAAGACGCGTTGCGAGTGTAGAGAATAAGTGTGATTTGAAGATCACCACTATAAAGATCTGTCGATCAATTATTATTGTTTACACAAAAGAGTGGAAAGACGAATAACAAAGAAAGTAAATTGTTGTTTACAACTTGAAGTAATACGAACGGTGGTACACATAATTGTACGAACAATAACGGAGTTTATTAAAGCTGAACACATTTTTATTGCAATTTACAAGCTAATATTTTAAACATTTTTTAAACGCACATAAGTAAGTCGGTTGAAGGTGAGGAGGCCAACTAAGGATCTCATGCCATGATATGGGTTTGTTACGCATTCACCATTAGGGCTACCACCTTACTTTCTAGAAGAAATTTGTACAAGCTACAGGCGTCATTAACTTTTTCTCGTCCATTACTTAATGATGAGTTATGGTTATGGTACAGTGTCATCTCCATAATATCGGGTTCTCGATCTTACGAAAACTGGGCAATGGCACAAACAGTGCTCAATCGTTTCGTTGTCTGTATTCGGTGTAGTGAAAATGAATTTATTTTTCTGATTGAGCATCCTACAGGTACAGTGACAGGTAGCTTTCTCAATGCATAATTAAATGAATGATAATTCAATTTAAAATTTGATACTCACGAGGCATTTTTTTTTCCATCTTCGATTAATTTTGGTTTGGTTGGTTTCCCTTCATCTTCATATATTATTTTAAAATTCTATGAGTTTTGGGTTATTTTTTCCAATCAATTCACAAAATTTAATGGCCATGTGTTCTTTTCATTTTCACTGTTCATCTATTACACTCCTTTCTACTGTTTTCCAAATTTTTTTTTCCTTTAAAAATTTGTGGCCTTTTGTTGCGCTACGAATTGTTTTAGAAATAACGTCTGTAACAGGAAGCATAAGAAAGAAAATGATTTTAAGAAGCTTAAATATCCCACATCACCTAAAGGAATGTGTACAAATGTGGGTGAGTATAGCAAAACTCAAGTAAAAGAAAAAAAAACCAGGATAGATGAAGGAATGAATGAATTGCTGTAATTTGTAACCGTGCAACAATCAAGCAATTTAACCCAAAGAACAGGAAAACAATTTTCACAGTTCTCCTCTAACAAATTAACAGGAAAAAAACAAAAAACTTTTCATTGCATTGTGATTACAAAATTATTGTTAAGGTTTTAAACAAATAATGAAATGAAAGGAAAAGTTTAAGAAACTTTTAAACAGTTTTGAGTTAAAAATCTTTTGTTGTACTTTTCATGTTTCATTGTGATGTGGTTATTCTCCTAAACTCAAATGCGAAGGACCATAAAGCAAAACAATTTATGACAAGCTTTTAATCATTTTTGATGGAGTTGTAATGGGGGCTTGATGGTTCATTTTGAACATCGAAGGAAAAAAAATTTTTTTAAAGGAAATTTATGAAAGGAAATAATCTTAATATTTGAAGTTTAGGTTAGGTTAGGTTACTATGACAAGTACAGTACCCAGAGTTCGAATTGACCTATTGTACAACGTCCTAGCTTCTCACACCACTCGTGCTGTGTGCGTTAATTTTGTACTTGGGTGGCGTGACGTACAGTTTAATGTCGACTTCGAACCACACATTTTGTGAAAAGCATTTCGTGACAATTTTTACTTTCAGAGCTTTTGCCAGAAATCTACTGAGAGGAAGTCGCCGAAAAACTATTTTCATATTTTCGTTTTGATGTCTGACCTGGGATTCGAACTCGAGCCTTCCGTCTAATAAGCCAACACACTACCTACTAGACTACGGACTTCTTACGGACTTTAAAAAGCAAACAAATTTAGCGTTTGCCAATGATAAACTTTGCAATAGTCAAGCCAAATAATTGAACATATCATGAACATTCATAAAAGCACTTTCAAAATCTACAACGGGTTGTTGGAGAGCAGATACATTAACAACGATTGATCTTATGATATATGAGTAACTCTCATATGTTGATTCCGGGACATAGGGTCATGATAAGTGTCTATATTGCAGACTCTTGTCAATATAAGAGGAGACCTCTATCGCACAAAACCGATTTTTAAGGCTCAAGGTATTTTTCGTAAGCATACCGAAAGATTTGGTACTCCAGATGATTTCTACAGGAGATGTGATCCTAAAGAGGAGGAAGAGACAATCTTTCAGATCACGTGCCAGTGCCTTTTTATTTATAAAGAAAAGATAAACAATTATATTTCAAAAAGGAATAGTATTGTTGGTTTAAAAAATTCTTATTACAAATTAATTGCTAATTACGTCTAATTCACTTGTCTCTACTTGTCGGTAACATATACTTTGTTTTGCCTTTATTTACTGCCAAACCCATCTTAGTAAACTCCCGTTCAATAACACTAAAAGCAGCAGTACACCCTATGATGTCGATGTCGTCAGCGTATGAAAGCGTACATCATTCCGACTAGTCTTATCAGCTTCGCAGGTATACTGAGATCTGACATTGTGGCAAAAACAAGCTCCTTTATGAGGAAATCGAAGGCTACTTTATGGTGACAAAAGTATGGTGTATGCCGACTTGTTTTTCGAGAGCCTTTTCCAGGATTTGTCGCAGAGTGAAGATTTGATGGATGGTGGACTTGTCACTGATAAAGTCCAATCAGTGTTTTGACAAGTGGCTTCAGTCGTTCGCGCAATAAACTAGTAAGAACTTTATATGCGATAGGGAGAAGATTTATACCGCTGTAGCTGGCGTATATTGAAGGATCTCCGTGAGCCTTTAGGCATATTTTTTAAATAAGCTGGTACATGCGCCCTACCAAATCATTACATCCGGTCTTGAATAATTCAGTGGGAAAACTATCAGTACCTATTTAGTTATAAGATAATGTTCTCTAATACTATAACGCTTCCTCTACCAAAATATCATGCGGATCGTACAAAACTTGCTTGGTCCATATAATACTCATAATGACTGAAGTAGTCTGGATTGCCTAAGCTATGGGTTTTTCCCTTCATCTGTTCATTCCCGTGTGGATCGTAGTTAATCATGGTTTTATTTCTTTCCATTTAATCGTTGTGGTAGCATTTAAAAAAATGGGAATGATCTCTTAGTAACTAGACAATCAAAGTTTTTATTTATTTCTCGATATGATAAACGATTCATGTCATGCCTATATTCTCTATAGATTTTTTTTTTTAATTTCTGTTCCTAGGAACTTGAATTCCACAGTCTTAGACAAATTTTAGAAAATTTCTTATTATAAATAGGTCCCGCCACAGTTTAAAGTCGACACAGAACGATAGATTTTTGAGAAGCTCTTCTTGGTAATTTTTATTTACTCTCACAGTTTTTGTCGCCAAAGAAATGCTTTTTTTTATATTTCGTTTTGATGCCTGGCCTGGAATACCAAACTGGACTTTAAGTCTAATAAGCCATATTTCCTTTTAAAAACGTTTGAAATATGATGTCATAGATTGCAAATAAAAATAAATTTAGTTTCGGTTTTAGTTAATTTCTTTGCATAATTCCGTGTGTCACTGTTCACAACGTGATGTAACAACAACAATTGCTTTCTTTTTTATTCTGCTTTACACTCGGTTCCGTAAACAATAATATTTGTTTGACGGACCTTTATAGCGGAGATCTTCAAACCACAATTATTCCCTCAAGACTGACTGAATATTTATTGATTTGGTTGCCTGCTTTGTCTTGCCTATTTATAAGCCCACGTAAACAGTCTGATGAATGCTCTTTCTTCACCTTCGTGAAACCCCTATTAATGTAAATATAGGGTGGCTTTTATGTATTCCAACCAACTTCAGGTTGTTATCATTTGTAAACCGCTGGTCTGACAGCTGTCATATTTATTCCAGTGACAGTTCATTTTATTATTTACAAGCTTACAAAAGCCTTTTGATCTATTGCATTCTGAAAAGAAGTTATTCGTGATGGAATTCAAGCGTTATAGTGTAATTACTTTATATTTTCCTGGAAAACCACAGGTAGCGATCCTCCAGCATTTAAATGTGAATAAATTTTTTGTTTCTCATATCATTGCTCTTTACCGCGATACTAGCAGCGTTGCATCGCGTACAAAAAGTGGTCAAACAAAAAACGGTAACAACACCAGAAATGATGCGAAAAGTGAAGGCCAGACATGATAGAAATCTACGCCGCAGTGGTAGAAAAATTGCTCGTGTGTTGAACATATCGCGAGAACGGATGCGACACATATTGAAAAATAATCTTGGACTAAAGCCATTAAAGTTCCAAAAAACGCCAGATCTCAGCGATGGACAAAAAAAAGTTAGACTGGAAAAACCCAAGGAGTTATTTCGCTTGCACTAAAGTGGCCAGTTACCGAATATAGTTTTCTCCGAAGAGAAGCCATTTCAAATTGAGCAGTTTGTGAACAAATAAAATTATCGGGTTTACTTGCCAAAGAGGTCAGCTGAAAATTTACACTTGCGATTGGCCACCACGGTCTTATTCATCGACCGTGGGGTCAAAATAAATGCCGAATATTATCGGTAAAATGTCTTAAAGACAGTATTGAAGCCCTGGGCAGACAAACATTTCAGCAGCAGACCATGGACATTCCAACAGGACTCAGAACCACCGCACTCATCACGCGTCAACCAAGAATGACTTAAAAAGGAGGTTCTCGCTTCTTTTCTACCGCACAATGGCCACCAAACTCTCCAGATCTCAATCCGTTGGACCTTTGCGCCTGGCGCATTTTGGAGAGTAAGGTTCTCATTAAAAAATACCAAAGTGATGATCATCTCAACATGGCGCTTCGCCGGGAATGGGCCAAAATATCTCAGAGCCTCTTTCGTGCAGCCTGTGATGGTTTTGTCGACCATTTGAAGGCCATATTTCTTACCAAAGGTGGCCAATTCGAACAAATCTAAGCTGATTCTAAAATTTGATGTTATTTCCAACATTTTTTGCTTTTGAAGAATAAAATTAAAAAAAAAAAAAAAATATAGCGCTTTACTTTGTTGCATTATATCTCAGCCACCCTGTATGTTGTTTATTATGGTTATTGTGGTTTGTTTATTTTGTTTACATTTGTCCTTGCAGTGTTGTTAAACACTTGTTTATCCCTTATTCTTTATACTGATGTTGTTGCTATATTTTTATAGCCTTTGTTTATTGGTTTTAATGTTAAACAATGTAATACCATTTCTGTTTTCGTAACAATATAAAGGAAACAAATTAATGAAGTACAACAAATTATGTAAGTGCGGTCAAACGAATGTCTATGATTGCAGATAAACACTAATCTCAGTTTTTTGTCTTTAATGATTGACAGTAATTCAAACATTCACTCATTCGAACATAAGTTTTTTATTTTACTCGTAGTACAATTCGTTTAAAATAGACTCCTGAATTTAATTGCCACAATAGCCGTCTTAAATGCATTTATCACAACCAATTAAAGACCACATCGTGTATGTATATTCCGTCATTATTCGCTATGATATTGCTACCAGCAATTTTCACACCCATATTTTATTATAATCACTTTATACGGCATAAGAGTAATAATAAGTAAAATTTGTGATTTATATACACAAATTAATATAAAAATAAGTTTGCATACAGGGTATGTAAAATCGCGTGTTGGAATTTTAAAAAATTTATTCTAAATTCAATAATATCGTGTATCCTTTAACAGGCGAAATTTTCGATAACTTTCCGTAACTATGGGGTAAGATATAGGGATGCCAAACGGGATCGAATTTTAAAAATCCAGTGCCCGAAATCCCGGGATATTTCGGGATAATTCGGGATCCTTAAATCCCGAAAAATCACTGGAAAAATCATGATTTTCTCTCAATAACAAAAATATTTGGTTAACAAAGTCATTAGTATTCCAATTATGTATATCAGAATTGTATATCATTAAAAATAAAATATAAAAACAGCATTAGTTTTTAGAAAATTATTTGAACTTCAAACACAAAACTTGTGATCCGAAAGGCTTGAACGAATTTTGTTGTCAACATACCCTGCCATTTAAAAACACCTCTCACGATCAACACTTTTTGTTAAAATATTTCCAAAATAACTATTTACTATACAGTAAGACCCCGCTTAAAGCTGTTGCAGTATTACGCGTTAGTATTGGGATTTCCCTAAATCGCACACTGTATTGATACCTGTTGTATAGGTGTGCAAATGAAACGGCCATGCATTAGCCAAAAGTGGTGCACTATAAAGCACTGGTGTGTACTATGTATCTCTTTCAACACTCTTTTGTTAGTCTGTCCAGAATAAAGATTTCAACTCTGATTTCCGTTGCTGAGCTATGTTGCCTCGTTTAACGCTGCTTCGTTTAGCGCTGGAACATATTCGAGCGTAACCCCCGCGTTATGCGAGGTCTTACTGTATATGCAGCTTGTAAATATTCACCTCTACCATCTCCTGATGTAAATAAATCTTTTTCTCTGGACAGTTGAGTATCTAAATCAGTTACCCTATTAATTCGTTTTATAGGGTTCTTTTTGCATTCTTCGATGGCATCAAATAACAATGGAGTAGAGTTTTCCTCATCTAAGATGCTATTGTCGAAGTCGAGTGCTAGATATACATAATTGACCATTACATCCCTTCAGTGAGGATAACGACCTAGCTTTTCACACCACTTACGTTGTGTGCGTTAATTTTATACATGAGTGGCGGGGACCTACAGCTTAAAGTCGACTCCGAACGACAGATTTTTTAGAAGCTTTTCATGGCAATTTTTACTCTCAGAGTCTTTGCCAGAAATCTGCTGAGAGGAAGTCGCCGAAGAAATATTTTTTCATTTTGATGTCTGCCCTGGTCTTATAAGCCAACACACTCCCACTAGACCACGGCGACTTCAAAGATGCTATTCTGCGACTTCTGAGATGCTATTGTTGAAGTCGAGTGCTATAGAATTTTTTATTTCAGGACCTTTTGTAGCATCAAAATACATATGAATTCACAATCCCGAAAAATCCCTGGACAAGTTTTTAAAAATCCCGGAATTTCGGGATTCAGGATTTCCCGATTGGCATCCCTAGTAAGATATCACCAACATCCATTTGAAGGATCTATTATGTATTATAAAATCTTTTGAAGATAATAATTTTCCTTAACTCTGGGACATAAACCGGACTTGTTTTTACCGATGTATGGTTTTGAGTACATCTTAGTTCAGTGACTAATTCGCAAATACCAAAGATTTAAGAAAATCCTAAAAGAAAAATTCTAACGAGGCTAAATGGCAAGATTTCGGCGACTAGTTCACATCACCTCGGCATGAGATGGCCATGCACTCAAATGATGATTTATGTACCATCGATATATCGCTTCAATCGGACAGCTTTATGTGTCACCCTATTAAAGTCACATTGGATATTCGGAACGAGATATTTCAAGGCATGATCATGTGATTAGGTGATGTGATAGCGTTTTTACGGCCAATTGAGATCACTATTTGGACGCAATAAATCGGTTGTGGGACGAGATGTTTAGCGAGTTATACTATCCTGTTGAAACCAAACAGCATTCACATCGGTACCATAAAGAACGAGATACAAATAAATCTGCAATTATGGTCCGATAGGTGCCTCCTTTGACCGTAATTCTTTCTATTATTCGTCTTAATTTTCAAAGAAATAGGGTGATCCTAACCAAACAATCACTCCTAATGGGTGCATTGGTTTCTAAGGCCCAAATAATGTAATTTTGCTTATAACGACCGACCATGATGGAAATGAGCTTTAATCCGAAAAGATGCTTTTCCCAAAGTTGCTCAAGCGTAAATCGATCCATAACGTTTAATGGGGATAAAATATTGAATTTTGTGACAGAATAGAATGACATAAGTTTTGCCAGATATAATCTTTTCTGGTAGGCAGGCTGCCATAAGATCTTTCTTGAACGCTGTGAATAACGCTAGGGTTGTAAGGGAATGTCGCCATTGTCTCGATCTTCTTTCTGGGCGATTCAGTGTCACACTTGTCTGCGACCCCATAGCATTATTCCGGGAAACTACTAAGCCGACGAGCTCGCCAGTTCTGGTGCACTAATTCCGGAATCCTTTCAGTCGACTTGAAGACGCCTCGGGCAAGTTGAAAATCGCTCGAAAATTCTTACGAGACACCAGAATCAACGAGAGGTCCTGCTCCACTACTAGGCTCACTTGGCCCTCGATGGATAGAAGGTGCACCAGACAGTTACTTGGTCTTGGTAATGGCTATTTACAGGTCATTGTGTTATGAGAAGCTACGCAGAGAGAATGCGGTTCGCATTTAACGACTACTGGGTTCAGATATGCTGAGGAAGAGAAAACTGTTGTTCATTATCTTTGTCAATGCGTGGTGCATATATAGGCTATTTGGTTCCCCCATGTCTTTTCAGCTTGTCGGAGCTATTGTCCATTAATCTTGTGGATATAGCTTCGTTTATAAACTCTTCGGGTATAGGGTAGTCATGCTTTCCAATGTTACAGCCAGTGCCCTGACTAATTTCTGTTCCTCTGATTTGGAAATTTGGTCAATACGAAGACTGCGTTCACCTGTGACATCACAATGGGCCACTTCGTATGCTCAAGTTAGCTTTTCGCATTAAGGTGCTACCACTCTAACCTAACCTAAGATTTAAAACAACCGATGGTTCCAATTCCATAGTTTCTTTGTCCAACCTTATCATTATCAAATTCCTTAGTCCAAACGATTACATACGTTTACAGTTTTTCCCAGCATCACCAGTTTGATAATGCGCACTAAAAATTTCTTTTCATTCAGTGCTCTAAACTAATTTGTTGACAACCTATCCTTACCAAATGACTCCATGCAATCGCCATATAAAAAGAAACTCAATCTCGGATGACTCTGTATAATTATTTTAACAGCAAAGTATACCAATTTCCATAATAATGAGAAATTATGAAATTATGAATTTCTCGTAAATATGAAAATGAATACGAGACTTTATCAATTTCGAGTAATGGGTTTTCAGTTTTATTTACTCGTTATAAAATAATAAAAATATCACACGCTAAATTGTTAATACGAGTAGTAGTGAAAACCAATATGTGGCAATTCAAGTATGCAATGCGTATAATGAAATATCAAAAATTTGAAGCGAATATTTTAATTTGCATGCATAATTATATGCGGAAATTTGAATGTCAATCAAAATAATACATAGAGCACTGGCAAGCAAAACAGTTGCATTTTTATTTATTTGTCTTTCCGTAGATATTTTTAATACAGGGGGACTGATATGTATTGCAACCAACTTCGGGTTGTTATGATTTGTATCATTCGTTATCATATGTATTGCAGCCAACTTCAGGTTGGTATTATTTGTAAACCGCTCGTCTGACAGCTGACAAATTTATTCAAGTGACAGTTCATTTTATTATTTTCAAGTTTACAAAAGCATTTTGATCTATTGCATTCAGAAAAGAAGTTATTCGTGATGGAATTCAAGCGTGATAGTGTGATTGCTTTATATTTGGCTGGAAAACCACAGGTGGTTATCGTTAGAGCCCTCCAGTATTTAAATGTGAATAAATCTTTTGTTTCTCGTACCATTGTTCGTTACCGTGATACTGACAGTATTGCATCGCGTCCAAAAAATGGATGCAAAAGAACGGTAACAACACCAGAAATAATCCGAAAAGTGAAATCCATGCCGCAGTGGTAGAAAACTTGCTCGTGGGCTGAATATATCGCGAGAACGAATGCAGTACATATTGAAAAATGATCTTGGACTAAAGCCAATGAAGTTTCAAAATATGCAAGAGCTCACCGATGGACAAAACAAAGTTAGACTGGAAAGAGCCAAGGAGTTACTTCGCTTGCATGAAAGTGGCCAGTTACCGAATTTGGTTTTCTACAATGAGAAGCCATGGCAAATTGACCAGTTTGTGAACAAACAAAGTAATCGCGTTTAGTTGCCAAAGAGGTTAGCTGAAAATTTACACCTGCGATTGGGCATAAGAACTCAAGCGGCACCAATGGTAATGGTGTAGGTTGTCGTAACGGTCGATGGTCGCCTCCCGCTCGTATTCATCATCCAGGTCAAAACAAATGCCGAATATTATCGGGAAAATGTCTTAAAGACAGTATTGAAGCCCCGGGCAGACAAACATTTCAGCCCCAGACAATGGACATTCCAACAGCACTCAGCAGCACCGCACTCAGCACGCGTCAACCAAGAATGGCTTAAAAAGGAGGTTCCTCGCTTCATTTCTACCGCACAATGGCCACGAAAATCTCCGGATCTCAATACGTTTGACTTTTGCGCAGAGCCACTTTCGTGCAGCCTGTTATGGCTTTGTCGGTCGTTTGACGGCCATAGTTCGTACCAAAGGTGGCCAATTCGAACAAATCTAAACTGATTCTAAAATTTGATGTTATTTTCAACATTTTTTGCTTTTGAACAATAAAATTAAAAAAATATAGCGCTTTACTTTGTTGCATTATATATCAGTCACTCTGTAGGTATATGTTTTTAACGTTTAATATAAAGTTAAAACGATTGATACTTCCACTGCAAATAATTGCTAACAAATTCGTAGTTAAATAAAAAAAAAGTAACTGGAGTTCTTGTGAAAAGTACATTGATGCACCACAAGTTATCATTCAACTGTTAACATCTTTATGTTAACAGTTGCATACCCGGTTTTGTTTTGAATTTTGAAATGTCTGTATCTCTAAATGCAACTTTCATATCAGAATCACATTTAACAATTAATGAAGACATGTAAATCCCTATACAGTGAACAGCAAAAGTCTAGATACCCAAATATATATGAAAAATCTAGATACTGGTTTTACGTCGCTTAACATTAAAATTATAAACAAAAACTACAAAAACAATGCGGTAAACAAACCTGTTTCCAAATTATAGTAGCGCTTAATATAACAATAAACAACAGCTTATAAAAATGGTAAACAAGTAAACAACAATATACAAACAACACTACAAGAATAAATGTAAACAAACTACACAAATAACACCACAACAATAAATGTTAACATTTATAGCGATTTCGAGAAGGCAAAATCATGAACATTCGTCTGCAGGCAACTGAGTTAGTGAAGTTCAGTCAGTCTTGTGTGAAGACGCGGTGTGTTTGAAGAGAGCAAGAGAAGAGGTTTAAAGATCTCCGTTACAAAGATCTGCTGAATAATTGTCAAGCAATTGTTATTGTTTAAGCAAAGGGTATAAACAGGCAAAAAAGGCAATTTGTGTTGTTTGCATAAAATTGTGAACAGCGGTACACAGAACTGTGCAAATAATAAAAAATTTTATTTGAAACTAAACATAAATTTAATTTTTTTTTTATCTGCAACCTTTGAATTCATATTTTAAAAATTTTCTGATGACTCCATATTTCTGCACTGCAATCCTCAAAAAGAACTTTGTAAATTTAAAATTCAAATCTTATACCCAATATTTGGTATCATCATATCTCTTAAGATCTAGTACTCCATTTAATGTATTTGGCATTGAACGTACCAGTTTTTGTTTGATATTCTTTCAATATTTACCGCCTTACACCGACCATAAGAACTAAGTTAATCAGCTCATAATAATTATAGGATCTTTCAAAAAGGAACTTCCAGTTTCACAGTTAATAATGCAAGATTCGTTAATTGAGTTGTCATTTCTTCAGTCTGTTTTGGCAAATCACATGAGTATCCATGTATAATACCAAATGGGTTCTGAAGCAATTAGCAAATACAACGAACTTGTTACAAGTAAATCAACGACATCAGTATGAAAGAAAAGGGATAGACAAGTAAACGAAAACGCAACGACAAGTAATGTGTACAAAATACACAAACAAAAATAAAACTACAAGAGTTCTCGAGAAAGCGAAAACACGAACATTTTACTTCAAGAATGTTTCTCAGACTGTTCACGTGGGTCTATAAAAAGGCAAAACAAGCAGACGACTAGTAGTAAGAATTCAGCCAGTTTTGTGTGATGACGCATTGCGTATGAAGAAAACAGTTGTGGTTTGAACACCGCAGTTATAACGATCCACCAAGCAGTTGTTAGCGCTCATGCAAACAGATGTGCGAAGAAGAATTGCAAATTGTTGTTGTATCATCGAGTTGTGAACAGTGACACATAAAATAGCGGGAACAATAAAGAATCGATCTAAAACTAAACGCAAATTTATTTTATTATTTTTATTTAATTTATCTGGTTCCTTAAATTTTTCTCCTATATCTTTTGACAGATACTGTAACCTAATTGTCAGTATGTATGCTCTAGATTGTAGTGAAAACAAGAATTGGAATGCACGGCTGAAATGTGAATTTAGTGTTATTGCTATACAATATAACAACAATTTTTGTGTATAAGAAAATTGCGCAATCTTTTTGGTTAAAATCGCATAAACATTTTTTTTCACAAATTTTATTCATTGTTTATGTTGTTTAGGTTCATGCTGTTGCAATCCTTTTGTTAATTTAAATTTAATTGTTCTTGTATTCGATTTGTTAGTCAAATCTTTTGGGTGTTTGTTTACTGGAAAATACAAAACCAAAACGCATATGCTTTCTGCGGTCCTTAGGAAATAATTTACAGTAATCCTCCGATTTATGTCACCTCGATTAACATTTTTTCGATTTACGTCGTCAAATTCCCATTACGTCGTTAGTTCCCACTGAGTTCGATTTTCGTTGTCATTCGATTTACGTCGCCTTTTTTTTTTAATCAACTGCGACGTAAATCGAGGGATTACTGTAACTTTTTTAATTTCCTTTTTGAAAACATGCTACTTTGTAGTATGATCAATATGAAATTCGAATTACGTCGTTTTGATTTAAGTCATCTTTTTTGGAACCAACTGTGACGTGAATCGAGGGATTACTGTAATTTGTAGTTTAGCATTTATGCCTTATCTTTAACTGGATATTGTTTGTTTTGTACGGTCAACACTCAACGAATTCGTGAAAGGTAAGACGGTAGAAATAGCACAAATGAATTTAATAGATTGTAAAGGGTGATTTTTTAAGAGCTATAGGAAAATTTTTCAAAAAAAAAAAACACACAAAATTCAGAAAAGTGCATGAAATCTTTATTTGAATCGATAGTACGGTCCATATAATTTAATGTTTGAAGATTATTTCATGCAAATGTTGAACGTGACTGTGCCTCTAATGGTCTATCCGCTTAGTCCCATTTTCACGAATAAATGTTTCAATGTTTTCTTCCAATACGTCAATTGAAGCGGGCTTGTCTGTATAGACATGAGCTTTAACATAGACCCGGAAAAAATATTCTAAAGGCGTCAAATGTTCACCGAACACGTATCTCAATAAGTCCATTGTTACGCGTGCTGTGTGACATGTAGTACCGTCTTGTTGAAACCACATTTCATGCAAGTCTTTTGAGAGGGTTCATACCTTATTCTTTCCGGAAAATTTTCCACGTTGTTGAGTAACAGAGGATCAATTGCTGCGAACAGCGACGAATCAATAATTGATGGTCATCATTAACACTGGCCACTACAGCTGCGATATTTTTCGTACCCTACGTAAGCGTGTTCGTGGTTTAATGTCCAACAAAGTAAATTTGGTGCGAAATTTAGTCACATTAGCCCGAAAAGCCGCTTTAGTGAGTCAATTAATCTGACCATAAAATGAAATAAGAGCGCGATGAACTTTCTTAACAAAGCACGCATTTTGATAATAAAATTCAATCATTTTCAAGCGTTGTTTGTTTGTAAGACAATTCGTGGTTAAGTTATAGACCAAACTGAAGATATTTAACAGTGAAGCAAAACACGAAACGTGCGTGAGCTGTTTAGACAAGTGTTGCCAAAAAGATAAAAGCTTAAAAAAACCACCCGATAAATAGAAAAGATCTCGATAGGAAAGAGTTCGATAGGAACGAATTTCAAATAACAAATAAAAATTCTGTAATTTTTTAATTTAATTTTTTAAAGAAAATGTCATTCAAAGTAAGCGAAGTGAAATATATTCCAGTTAAAGCGTTTTGCACCGCTCGATAAAAATTGTAATTAGAAAGGGAAAGGTTTTGGCTACAAGGTGGGTAGGCTAAACTTTCCATACATTGTTTTTCAACTAACATTTGATCGGCGCAGCCAATTTGAGAGCATGGTATTGCAAACTGGCCACCTTACTTACTTAATTGGCCATTACAATCCTTCAGTCAGGATTACGACCTAGCTTCTCACACCACTTATGTTGTGTGCGTTAATTTTATACATGAGTGGCGGGACCTACAGTTTAAAGTCGACTCCGAACGACAGATTTTTGAGAAGCTTTTCATGGCAATTTTTACTCTCAGAGCCTTTGCCAGAAATCTGCTGAGAGGCCACTGGCCACCGATATCGAGCAAATTTACCCTCGTAGGCTACATTCAATACAAATTCGATTCAGAGGTTATGAAATCGATGTGTGAGAGTAAATAAAATTGGCATTAAAAATTTCATAAAAATCTGTCGTTCGGAGTCGGCTTTGAAGTGCAGGTCCCGCCACTTATATATAAAATTAACACGCACAACATAAGTAGTGCAAGAAACTATGTATGTATACCTAATTGGTCATTTCAATTCTTCTGTCAGGATTACAATACATCACTCATGCCGTGTGTGTTAATTTTATACATGAGCGGCGGGACCTATAGTTTAAAGTCGGCTCCAACCGACAGTTTTTTTACGAAACTTTTTATTTCAATTTTATTTACTCTCAGAGTTTTTGCCAGAAATCTGTTTTTTCGTTTTCGTTATATTTTAGAAGTGGTGTTACTCTGATGTACATCAGGGATACGAGATTCTACATCGATTTCATAACCTCTGAATCGAATTTTTATTGAATGTAGTCTAAGATGTGCCATTTACTATCAGAGTTTTTGCCAAAAATCTGCCGAGAGGAAGTCACCACAGAAATATTTTTTCATATTTTCGTTTTGATGTCTGACCTGTGGTTTGAACCTGGGCCTTTCGTCTTATAAGCCAACACTACACCAAGTAGACTACGACGAATTTGAAAAAAATATAACTTCTCTTAATTAGAACGATGTTACTCAAAGTTTTGGAACTAATTTTTTTCCTTATTGTCTTCGCAATGTAGTATTCTTCGGTTCTGGTAAATACAATCTTACCTTTGGAAGGGTTTGACCTTGTGCTTTGTTTATCGCCATAGGAAAACCAACTTTCATAGGGATTTGTGTTCGTGTCATTGGAAAAGGCACATTTGGATCAGAAGGTGTAAGGTTGATTCGGGGTATGAGTAGAGTTTTATCGGTATGAATAATTTTTACTTATATGATATGTTTTCCCAAGTTTGTTACGATTAGCCTGGTGCCATTTATTAATCCCTGTTTATCAGTAATATTTCAGATTAACATTGTAATTGCATTTGGCTTTCCAAATGCACGTTATTTATATTCTTAAGTTACACGTTATTTTTATTCGTTTTAGTTGTTAAATATCAGCTGACACTACATATACGTATATATTAAAAGACACCGTATTACTACACTTCATAAAACAAACAATGCCATGACAATAACGACATTACCAAAATGGCTTTTACAGCTTTATATATTATTATGTGGAATAGCATTACAATTAAGCGACCCTCTTTATCGCATTCGATCTTTTGCCAAAACAGCTTTTTACAACTTAATATGCACACATAACTGACTTAGCAATAAACGGAATTATGGTAAATAGCGGTATTGCCAGAATAGATTTTAATACATACTATATTATGTAGAATTGCATTATTATTAACCGATCCCGTATTACCACACTTGAACAAAAACATATAATCATAATGACAACAGTATTATCATGCAGTTCTATATAAAATATAATTTTTATCAATGAAAATATTAATTTTTTAATTTCTAATTATTTTTCGTCATTAATGTTAGATATAGGCTTTAAAATGAGATATCATTCATTAAATTTGATGCAGTGGTATGAGAGATATTTGCAACCGACAAAAACAAGTGCTTTAGAAATATCATGTATGATAATTTGTGCTCGTTTATAATACAATTGAAAATAAAGCCTTATAGAAGAGCAGTCAACAATTATTCTGGCTATAAAACAATTATAAAAAGGAGAATAATAAAAATAAAATAAAAGAAAAACTATTTCTCTTATTATTCATTCCACATATAATAGTTTTGCATTTCCAAAATCCTGAAACATTAAATGATTTGTACAAAATGAATAAACTAGTTTATTTTGATTTGTGTTTGCCAGCTGTTTAATATTTTAACAATTAATTTTGAAATGTGGTTTTTGAAATGCCACACACATTTATAAAATGATTAATTAGCAGACTCATTAACATTGCGTTTTTGAATTTAAACTGAATCGTTGTGCAATAAGGTGTAAATTTTAGAACACTACACTGCCACTTTTAAGTTACGAGGGTGATTCTGAAATTTGACAAATCTACGAATACGTGGCAATTTCTATTTGTTTCAAGAAGAGCCTTTGGATGACACTAAGGTCTTCATCTTGACTGTTCGCCCAATTCTGTGTGCCACTGTTCACAACTTGATGTAAACCACAACAATTTACTTTGTTTGTTATACTTCTTTACATTCCTTTGCGTAAGCATTAACAATTGTTCGGCAGATCTTTATAACGGACATCTTCAAACCACGATTATTCTCTTCACACCCAACGCATCTTCACACAAAACTGACTGAATTTTTACTAACAGCGTTGCCAGCTTTGCCTTGCTTTTTTATATGTCTCTGTTTACAGTCTGACGAATGCTTTCGTGATGAATGAATCAATGTTTACGCGAAATCTCTATAAATGGAAACATGTTGTTTACGTTATTGTTATTTGTGTATTTTGTTTACTTTTGTCTTGATGTGTGGTTGTTGCCTTTTTTTGTTTACTTGTTTATACTCTTTTTTATACTGATGTTGTTGATATGTTTTTGTTGATTTGTTCATCATGTAAACAAGTTCATTGTTTTTGTTTTTGTAACTTTTCTTTATCATTTTAATATTAAACAATGTAACACCATTTCCATTTTCGTAACAATATGTTATACATACATAATTGGCCATTACAACCCTTCAGTCAGGATTACGACCTAGCTTCTCACACCACTTATGTTGTGTGCGTTCATTTTATACAAGAGTGGCGGGACCTACAGTTTAAAGTCGACTCCGAACAACAGATTTTTGAGAAGCTTTTTATGGCAATTTTTACTCTCAGAGTCTTTGCCAGAAATCTGCTGAGAGGAAGTCGCCGAAGAAATATTTTTCGTTTTGATGTCTGACCTGGGATTCGAACCCGGGCCTTTTGTCTAATAAGCCAACACACTACCCACTAGACCACGGCGACTTCAGCGAAAGACATTGGAGTTGTAAAAAAAGGCAAGAATACAAACTGCATTGGCAAAGAGCGTTTTGCAAAATTTCACTTGCTGGTGCCACTTGGGGAATTTGGATACGCCCTCTCCATATGTGCTCAAGACAGAAAAAGTGGATTAAAATGTGTCACGTATTTGATTATTGCATTTGTATTTAATTCAATAAAAAACAGAAAATTTTGTATGAAAGCGTAAACGCACACTCCACAAACCTAAAAAGCGGACAAATCCTTTAGAATCTTTGGTTCATATATTGGTTAAACGATTAAAAAATTAAAAAAAATAGAAAAAAGTATAAATACTCGTGTAGCTACAGCAATGCCACGCGCCCAAATATATTACAGTATTCCCTCGATTTACGTCGTAGAATGTTCCGGAAAAAGGCGCCGTAAATTGAAACGACGTAAATCGAATTTCAAATAACTTATACTAACAGACGCATTTGTTTATGTACATTTTAGAAAAAACAACTAAAATAACCCTTTCCCTGTCCTCTACGTCACATGTGATGCAGAGCAAGTTGGTTTCATATGCTTGCGCATCACATGGACAGGTAAAGGGATAATTAAATTTTTATTCTATGTATTGAATTTTTTTAAAGAGGGAATTCCCCTGATTTGGTTTATAAACAACAGAGACGGTGTAAATCAAAGTTGAAAGGAACAAAATTTTTGACGACGTTAAACGAAATAATGTAAATCGAGACGACGTAAAACGAGGGAATACTGTAATGTATTGTATTTGCAATTAAAGTTAATTTGATATTATCTTAATAGAACAAAGGAATCAATTGACAGTCAATTGTTGACTACTTTAACTACATCAATTGACCCTTGTAACGTTTTTCGACTTGGGTACTTAACAAACTGACATTCAGATAAATGGAAAAGATATCAAATACCTAAAAGTAATATATTACATCCTCTATGACGCGAATTTATTTTTTAAATATGTAGGAAAGGAGATGTTGTTTTCATTGTTTAATATGTGTATTTACATATGTACAAAGTATATATTCAATCCATAAAGGATTTTACTGTAGATGCTACTTGTGCACTGTAGGCCACAATTTTCTTACTTTGTAGACTCAAAAAAAATGATCCATTTATTAACTTTAATTTTCGCAAAAACCATTTGCAAATACCTTTGAATTCCATTCCATTGTATTCCATTCGATTCAGAGTCGACATTTAATTATAGGTCCTTCCACTCATTTATAAAATTAACACATTAAAGCTGCTGCGAGAAGTTAAGTGGTAATCCTTGACTGAAGAGTTGTAATCACCAATTATGTATATACAGAGTGGCTGATATGTATTGCAACCAACTTCAAGTTGTAAAAATTCGGCCCCAATGCCAAGCCGGAAAGCTCCACCAGGCTGTTTATATGGTACTCAGTAAAATGACTTTTCCTCTACAACATATTGCCGAACACTCGCATGAAGAAGTTAAAAATTTACGTAATTTTCTTTACTTTTGTACATTAAAACCATTTTAAGCTTTGTATTTGCTTTGAAATTTTTACTTTTGCAAATTTATTTTAGTAATAACAAGAAGTAAAGTACTATATTTTTAAAATATTTACGAATAAAATAATGCTAAAGAACAAAATAAAAGCGCCCATAAGTAAAGAGATTTAAAAAAATGGTCAGATATTTAAAGAAAAATGGTAGGCACCGCAAATATCTTCAAATACCTTAACATTACCCAGCATATAATAGGCAATACAAAGAATTTTGCAATAAGATTGACACTAATTGTTGAGCTCAATTTATCATTTGCCGTTGCTTGTTTTTTGGAAATTTTCGAATATATTTTCTAATATCACTCTAGGAAAACAAAAGGCAAGTCCTATTACGTTTTTTTCCGATCAACAACGAATAGCCCCTACTCATGCAGTGCACTTTGTTGGAACTAGGAAAATATGTTATGGGCAGGAGGATAGAGGGAGGAGTGTTTGTGGACACTAGGTTTGAAACTTTTTATGACATAAGCAATAGGAAAGACCTTTGTCAGAAGGGAGAACAAAAGAAGAACAAATTTTGCCTGTAACGCATTGTGCAATCCACTAGAAAATCGACAAGAAACGAAGCTGCTTGCCGAGTAACGTGAGTGTTATATGATTTCGCTTGGGCTAAATCCGTAGCGTAGATGATCCAGTACGCGATTGAAAAGCCTTAAAATAGACGCTGGAACACCGGCGCTTACATTAGAGTTGCATTCTTTTCCTGGTCGAATATAAGTGGTGTGAACAGGAAGAAAAAATGAAGTTAAATATTCGTTCACCATCTTAAAAAGCCAAGCTACTAAAAATTGAGTCGAATACACGGAACATCATACAGAATTTTTTTTAAAAATATTTTAATTAATTTATTAATTTTTTCTGATGATTTTTTGACGATTCCAATGAACGTCTGACGATTTTTTTTTTTAAAATCTGACGATTTGGTGCTTTATCTATCTGGCAACTATGTGTGGAAGACCAATGCGTTTATATGCGTTGCATAATAAACTGCTCAGTTATGACTCTAAGAAATTAAGCAGACTTGTCCAATTTATGCCAAAATTTCTGAGCTATTCCACTCGCGTCCGACGTTGCCTGCCTATTGTTGATGGAATCCTTGGTCACATTGCCAATTATAAGCTTACAATTTTTCAGAATGATTTAGAGAAAGTCCTGCCATAGTCTAGTAGGTAGTATGTTGTCTTATTAAATGAGCTTACGCTCCAAATTCCAGGTTTGTAACAAGTTCGGTGTATTTGTTAGTGTAGATTTTGTTTATCGTTGTAGTGTTAAGCGATATTACACTGTTTCCATTTTCGTAACAATATTGAAAACACTTTCGACGTTTGCTGATAAATCTCAATATGGTAGGTTCTAGTATTTGTGGACCGATTGAAAGGAAGACAGATTTTCTTAAAATGCGACAAACGTTAACTCAAACTCATGCTAACAAAGTATGGAGCTTTAAACTTTAACAAGCATTTGTTTCAAGCAGAAGGATAAAATAAATAAAAAAAGAAAAATTAAAAACAGTGTTCGTTATCAAATACAAAAGGGTCTAGACAATTCCCTTTCCACTATAACAAAATTTAAATAAATGAAATAGTCTTTCATGTTTGCAGATTTAAGTTTTCCTTTTAGTTACCCATAGAAAAACCTTGGCTCGTTGACTTTTTCACACTCATACACACCACTGATACAACTGAACTTAACTATTTGGCAGAATTTCATTGGCAAGGATTGAATTACTTTTCAAGAAAATAAATCAAATATAAACCTTCTTCCCTAATACATTTAAAATTTTAAGGCGTAAAAATATAAGAAGGAATAAAATTTATACTGACATCGCACACATCCTTCTATAGAATAGTAAACTATTCAGACATACTTACACACACGCGTGTATTTATGTAACCATTCTGCATAGAAAATGGAGAAAGTTTTTCTTTCCCAAAATTAATTGTTCATACTACAGTATTCCCTCGATTTACGTCGTCTCGATTTACGTTGTTACGATTAACGCCATCAAAAAATTTTTTGCCTTCAAATTCGATTTGCGTCGCCATTGGATTTGTGTCGCCTCTGTTGTTTATAAAGAAAATCAGGGGAATTCCCTGTTTAAAAAAATTCAATACATAGAATAACAATTTTATTAGATTTTTTTTTGTAAATTGTGCATAAATAAACGCATCTGATAGTATGAGTTATTTGAAATTCGATATACGTCGTCTTTCTCCGGAACATTATACGACGTAAATCGAGGGAATACTATACACATTCTAAAAGTAATTTACTATACAGTAAGACCCCGCTTAACGCTGTTTCAGCATTACGCGGTAGTATTGGGATTCCCCCTAAATCGCACACAGTATTGATACTTGTTTTATATGTGTTCGAATGAATCGGCCATGCACCAACCAAAAGCGGTTTACTATATAGCGACGCTCTTTTCTTAATCTATCCAGAATAAAGATTCCAATTGTAAGTTGCCTCGTTTAATGCTGTTTCGTTTAGCGCTGGAACTTATTGGAATTTAACCCCTCTATTACTATACATTACTTCAAAGTAAACATATTCGAATCGTATAAATAGTCCGGTTCTTACGGAGTTTTCTCTGTTATCTAGCCAAGTTCGTTTTATAGTTGACTATGACTACTAGGCGATACTTTTAAGATAGGTATATACATACAGGGTGACTGATATGCATTGCTACCAACTTCAGATTGTTATCATTTGTAAACCGCTCGTCTGACAGCTGACAGGTTTATTCCAGTGACAGTTAATTTTATTATTTACAAGTTTAGAAAAGCATATTGATCTATTGCATTCAGAAAAAGAGTTATTCGTGATGGAATTCAAGCGTGATAGTGTGATTGCTTTATATTTAGCTTGAGAACCACAGGTGGCTATCGTTAGAGCCCTCCATCATTTAAATGTGAATAAATCTTTTGTTTCTTGTACCATTGCTCGTTACCATGATACTGGCAGTGTTCAGAGACTTGCGCCGATCGGCTGACAGCCGGCTAAGCCGAGCCGCCGACAAAATTTAAAAGCCGCCGCCGCCGAAGATTTATTCGGCTTAAGTCGGGTTAAATTCAGCCGCCGGTTTATGTATGTAAGAAAATTAAAATATATGAAAATATGATTTTAATACTGTATACAATAAATTTTAATTATATGTAAAATATGATATTTATATATTATTATTTTGATATAGTGATTTTGAACACATTTTCTTGTTCTTGGTGAATGTGGTAACAGTTTTAACTTTACGTTAAATTTTTTAAAAGACAAAAAATTACAATGGAGAACCAAAAAATTACAAGTTTCTTTCAAAATTTAAATAATAATTTAAATGAGTTAAATTCATCTGATTCCGATGACGATGAAACAACCCAAATTCTTTTAAACAAAGAAATCTCCAGCAGGGTCCATAGTTTGGCACTATTTTGGTTAAATAGTTATTGGAAGTAAACCTGTGCTAAAAAAGTATAATATGTGTAAAGTTTGCTTTGATAAGTCCCCCATGCGTTTGACCAGGATTTAAATTTAACGATAATTAAACAAAACAAAATTGTAACTCCAATTTCAATTAGCGTTCAGCCAAATTTTTTGGGAAATATTATTTTGAATATTTATTTCTGATAATTGTTTTGTAAGTGTTATAAAATGCGAAATAATTTCAGGTTTGGAGTTTCTACGTCGACATCAAACCTCTGTAACCATTTACGTGCTCATGGTATTGACGTAATATCAAAAAATTTGTAAACTTCGAATGCCAAAACAAAATCCATATTGTCAGGAAGTTCTAAAAATGCAGATTCCGAAAAATATACTAACGCACGTCTACTTGTGCAAATGTGCTGCAAAGATCTAAAGGCCCTTTAACATAGTGGAGCAACCAGGGCCATTATATTTATGTCAATTCGGATCACAGCAGAGGATATAAAAGGCGCCGCCGAAACTGAAAGCCGACTTAAAGCCGCCGGCGAAACTTTTCACTTTTAGCAGTCAAATTTGCTCGGCGCAGGTCTCTGGCAGTGTTGCATCGTCTCCAAAAAGAGGACGAACAAAAACGGTAACAACACCAGAATGCTCCGAAAGTGAAGATCAGATTTGATCGAATTCCACGCCGCAATGCTGAAAAAATGCAACACATATTGAAAAATCAACTTGGACTAAAGCCATTGAAGTTCCAAAAAGTGCAAGAGAACACCGATGGACAAAAAAAGTTAGACTTCGCATGGACGAAAGCGGCCAGTTACCGAATTTGGTTTTCTCCGATGAGAAGCCATTCCAAATTGAGCAGTTTGTAAACAAACAAAATGATCGGATTTATTTGCCAAAAAGGGATGCTGAAAGTTTACACCTGCAATTTGCCACCAGAACTCAAGTGCCTCCGATGGTAATGATGTGGGCCGCCGTAACGGCCGATGGAAGCTCCCCGCAAATTTTCATCAACCGTGGAATCAAAATAAATGCCGAAGTTTATCGGGAAAATGGCTTAGAGACAGTATTGAAGCACTGGGCAGACAGACATTTTCCACAGTTAATGGACATTCCAACAGGACTCAGCACCACAGCACTCAGCAACCTTCAACCAGAAAGCTTGAAAATGAGATTCCTCGCTTCATTTCTACCGCACAATGACCACTAAAATCTTATCTTTTTATTTTCGATGAGATGACAATAAGTTACCTTTCAGTAAAATTTTATTTCTTTTTCTGACGGCTATCATTCTGTTTGTACAGGGTGGCTGATATATAATGCAACAAAGTAAAGCGCTATATTTTTTTAATTTTTTTTTTTAGTTTTATTGTTAAAAAACAAAAAATGTTGAAAATGACATCAAATTTTAGAATCAGTTTAGATTTGTTCGAATTCGCCACCTTTGGTATGAATTATGGCCTTCAAACAGCCGACAAAGCCATCACAGGCTGCACGAAAGTGGCTCTGCGGTATATTGGCCCATTCCCGGCAAAGCGCCGTCTTGAGATGATCGACACTTTGATAATTTTTCGAGAGAACGTTATTCTTCAAAATGCCTCAGGTTCAAAAGTCCAACGGATTGAGATACGGAAATTTTGGTGGCCATTGTGCGGTAGAAATAAAGCGAGGAACCTCCTTTTTAAGCCTTTCGATGGTCGGTCAATAAATCGGTGGCTGCTTGAATTTCCCCGCCACGGAAATAAGTAAAAATCTATTGTGTTCTACGTAAAATGCATGAATAAGTTGCGTCATTTCAATTGTCATTATTACCTATCTGTGTTACACAATCACAACATAATGGATGGACTTAACGATTAACCCACGTATCCATTGTATTACAACTGAAAGTTTTCATATTTCGTCATTTGATATTTGACACTCACACAAAAAGAAGTTAAAGAAGATGAATAAAGGTGCACACAAAGAATTTGTTTTTCCGTGAAGATACCGTATGATGTGTGTGATGTGTGATGTGTGTTGAATACACCATAAAAGATGACACTCAAGTGTGTAATTTTAATTTATAACTTAATAAAGTTATGATGTCGATATGAGGCTGATAAGTATCAATTTGATTCTCTAATGTTGATGATAATAATAATGAAGTGCTGAATGCTTAAATACCGTAATTTATTTTATCATACATACATACATACATACGTACGTATATATGTGTGTATGTATTTGTTATTATATTGTAATAATAAAAATTTCCTTATAAAAATGCCTTCCTTATGTACTATATGTGATGTGAATGTGATGTGATGTGTTTTGTTACAATGAATTTTATAACTTACTACGGTATTCCGTAAAGACATTAAAAAAGCTTTTGATGATCAAAAAATACTTTTAAACTGATTGAAGATACCGTCGTTTATTTAACAGCAAATTTTCTTTTCAAAATTACCATAATAAAGAAGGATATAAAGGAAAATAAGTATTTCATGTGTTGTATTATTAATGGAAAGTTATTTTCATACCATTTTGTAACAGAAATGTAAGCATATTACTGAAATATTTAGCACAAAATTTCTGTATTTAAAAGAGCCCTTGAACCAAAAATATATGATTTTGAAAAAGTATACCCGCAAACTTTCAAACTTGTACAGTAGCGAGAAAAAAAAAAGCAACGTAATGTCATATGATATCCAATTGAGACTCGAAACTTATAACGTTATATAAATCCACTCCACTTTTGTTTTTTTTTTTTAATAAAAATCATCATTAACCCATTAACGCCGAATGGGTAGAAAAATACCCAAAAAAAAAGAAGATTTTATTTAAAAAATCTCTTTTGACCCAACTAAACGAGAGCCCAAACTTTTCTTTAAGAACGAATAAAGAAGACATAGAACGAGTTAAAAAAAATTAGTAAGGCATGATATTTACATATTTTGGATGACAAAAAAAGGTCAAAGATCACGAATTTTTCAAAATCAAAATTTTGTTGAAAGAACTTCTGTGGAATATGTATGGATGACATTCTCAGAAAAAGGTGATTAACAATTACTTCACATACGTAACAGTATGCATTTTACGGGATCCTAGTCATAATAGAGTGATTTGAAATTAACATTTTGGCTATTACAGCCAGAGTATTACATGCCCTAAGTTTAAATACCCCAATGCCTTTCCGTGCATTAAAGATCAAGCTGGCAAAGTGAACGACTATGGTGGAATAATAAGACAACAGGAAGAATTACAATATATTCTATAATATTTCTCAAGTTTCAAGCTTTTGGTTATACGTCTTAATAATAGGCCGTTTATCATTCATTTTATTCATAGCTTACTACAAAGGCTTAATCTTAAAATCTGGAGCAACATTTCCGCCAAGCAATATCTCTCCTTAATATCCTTAGCTTCTCCTCTTCTGCTGTAAATACATTTTACTCGTTGACAATTTAATCGAGTCTTTTCGAAAATAAAATCATGCCGAGTGACAAATTCTCTTGCTGTAATCTAATAAGTAGGATGTTGGCTTATCAGACAAAAGGACACAGTATAAACTTCTTTAGCGAGTATTTCAGATTTGTGGCAAAAACTCGAGAGTAAATAAAATTGGTATGAAAAGTTTCTCAAAATAATCTGTTGTTCGGTGACGACTTTAATCTGTAGATCATGCCACTAACATGTATAAAATTAAGTCACACAACATAAGAGAAATGAGAATGTAGATCGTTATAATGACTAACAGATTGTAACGACCAATTATATTGTCACTATGTATAGGGTGGGCAATGTATCGGTTTCAATTTAAACCATGTGTTATTTCGAATCTGGCAATACTGTCATTCTATTCTGTCGCAAAATTTTGTATTTCATCTCCATTAAACATAATGAATCCATCTAAAAAACATTTCTTCAGATGAAGCTCATTTTTATCTTGGTTAATAAGCAAGATAGCCGTATTTGGAGATCAGAAAACGCACACGCAGTTTTATAGAAGCCAATGAACATATTACAAGTGACAGTTTGGTGCGACTTGTAGAGTGGAGGCATCATTGGCCCATATTTCTTTGAAAACATTACTATCAATGGAGACCCCTATCGCACCATGATAATTGATTTTTTTTGTACTCGCACTTTGTAATATTGATGTGAACTATGTTTAATGTAATAGAGTGGTGCAATTTGCCACACATCTCATGCCACAATCGATTTATTACGTCAAACATTTTAAGTTCGTTTAATTAGCAGAAATGTAGCAAATGTAGGACTCATTAATGCCTTCTTTAGATATCTGAAGGCAAATTGACAATCAACTGTCCATTCAAATAGCACACCCTTTCTTGACAACCTCGTGAGGTGTCTGGAACACTCAAAAAAAAACTTCGGTAATAATTACAAAAGGCTACAAAACTTTTGGCGCTATCCGCATCATTGGGCGTCGGGTATTTACTATCGTCTGGTAATATTCCATTGTCGGTATCTTGCGACCAAGATAAGTCACTTCTCTAATGAAGAATGAACATTTTTCAGGATTTAGTTTCAAATCAAAGGCATCCTTTAAATTCGAAAGCATATGTCTCTAAGAATATCCTAATACTACCAAGTCATCAATATATAGGAATACTTGGTCTGGCTTTAAACCACTGGAAGCACATAGTGCATATTATATGAATATCAATACTGCCGGCGACCACTCAACAAAGTGTCAAATGATCTTACTATTGTTGCATTATACGCTGCAGCGACGGTCAGCAGCATTGGGTCATCAATGTCGTTGCTCATATGCAATTGGATATTATTTTGTTTATGCACATGAAATGTTGTGCTGGTATTGACAACCGTAAAATCACGCTACAGGATTTCAGTTGTCACCAGTGGACTATTTTCTGTGAAGCGCCCACAAACTAGAGTCAATTAAACATTTGAAGGAAAATGTAAGTGACGCCATTCCCATGATATGCACCCATATAATTGAAAAAGTCAATGAAAATTGATCTCATCAAATGAGGTACTATGAGGCCAACAACGGCAGTAATATGAATGAAATAATATACCATTTATAACTGAAACCATTGTAATTTTAATTTAATTTTAATTTTGTATAATTTCGATTTTATTTTAGTGCATTTTTAAATTTATGTACTCACGTGATGGTTATATTTAATATGTAAAATTCAAAATACCAAGTGCATATGTGACGTATGAGTGATATCGAATTTGAATAATTTCACACATGACCAAATCAATCACATTTTGTTGCATACTTTTCAGAGTAACTACTTTAAAACGGGTAAGTAATATGATGCGTATGAGTAATGCATATTTGAAATCCAATTAAATAGTATGTATACCACAAATTTCTGGTGGATTTTCGAAATCTTAACATAGACATAAGAAAGTTTTCCTTTTTTCACTTTGTTTTGTGGAGAACATTAAAGCCAAGAAGCTGCGATTTATTATTGAACTATTTTCTGTGAGCATTTGAAGGCCAACATTGGTGACGCCATTGCCGAAGATACGCACCCATATATATACTCCAAAAAGTGAATGAAAATTGATCCGATCAAATGATATACTCTCAGGCCAACCACGGCAGTCATATGTATGAAATAATATTCCATTTCTAACCAGAAAAGTTTTACTTTACACCGAAAACTATAAATTTGACAAAATTACAGTGTTGCCATTTTAGCACTTTCAGTGCTAGATTTAGCATTGTTGCGTGGAAATGCACTTATTTGTTTGAAAGTTATGCTAAATGCTTTTTAGCTTAATTTGGTCGAAAAAAATTTTTTTTCTTAAAGAAATGGTTTGGTTATTTTACATTATTATTACAAAACAAGACTTTTATAAACATTTGAAATTATCTTTCAGTGTGGTGAGCAAATGGAATATATTTGCTATTTGAAACATTTTAAAGCTACGTACAGATGTATCCGTTAAAAATTTTCTAAAAGAATTTGTTTTTTTTAATTTTTTTTTGAACAAAAATTAAAAATTATTTTGTAAATATTAAATTCAGCATGGAAAAACAACAAAATAAAATTAGAACTAAAATTATATATAAAAGTCTCCAACAAAAAAAACAAAATTCATTTGGTCATAAAAATACGAAATAGAAATTCATACTAAAAAAGGAAAAAATGGAAGTGTTAAATTAATATCCGCTATATCCACCATTAGTTTTGAGTACATTATTGAATCTGTTGGGAATAGAATCGATAACGTTATGGCAAGTTTCAACTGGCATGTTGTACCATAGGTTAGAGGACGTGCACCTGTCGGTCAAGACAAGCACAGTACCCGGAGGTACTGACCTGTTGTACCATATTTCTCGAACTTTTTGCCACAGTTCAGCTTTCTTTTGTGTATTTTCCTTTTCCAACCGATTCTTTTGATGTAAAAAAAAAATTTCCGTTGGGTTTAGAACCGGCGTTTGGCTTGCTCAATTCAGGAGGCGGATGTTGTTTTCGCGAAACCAAGAACTTACTAATCTGGAGAAGTGTTTGGGGTCATTATATTGTTAAAAGACGGAGTGCAGTGGCACTCTACGCTAGCAAATGGCAGCATTACTTCCTCAAGTATACTTTTGGAACTTTGCGAGCTATTTTTCCTGAAAGCTTAATGTCACATATACGATACCACACACTTTTTGTCGATATTTGATTGTCTATTTAGCTCCGATAGTTTGCCTCACTGCACCAACTTCTTCTACGACATTTTGAGGCTTGAGGGCATTAAAAATGAAATTTTTAGATCGTCCGTAATAGCGATAGTTTGCCTCACTGCACCACGATCTTCTACGACATTTTGAGGCTTGAGGGCATTAAAAATGAAATTTTTAGATCGTCCTATATACGATTATTTCTGTCCTCGAAGCTTTTCAATGATCCTTTTCTCCTTCAATGTACAATACTGCGCTCTACCCATCTGTTGATAATATTAGTATAAAACCGATGTATAGTTACCTCAATATTAAATTTATTTTTGATAACAAACCTTAAAATGTTAATTTTATATATATTAAAAAGGAACAATAATTTTATGCACATATTGTTAACCCAAGTGAAATAAACTAATCTAAATAAGTTTTATTTTCGGAATTAAACAAAAACATGTATAGCTATATGCAAGAAATTGTTTATTTAGCACTATGTTTTTCATATTTTAGCATATTTTGAAATTCATTTTCTTGCAACACTGCAAAATTACAAACAGGTTATGCCCCACCCTGTACAATTAAAAAAGAATTCCAACACAAATTTCTGTCACACAACCATTTTTAGTTGGTATTAGATATTTAGTTCCTCTGGCTACTCTAACAGCATTCGACAGATATAGTTTTCCATGAAAACAAAAACTTGAGGAAAATCCCCAAACACTTTCAACTGTATGTACATACATACATACATATGTACGTATTTTGTGTGAATATTTTTACGAAATTTTTTGTTTTCTATAATACAGTATTCCCTCAATTTACGTCATCTCGATTTACGTTGTTTCGATTAACGTTGTCATAAATTTTGTTCCCTTCCACTTCGACTTACGTCATTATTCGATTTACGTCGCCGCTGTTGTTTATAAACCAAATCAGGGTAATTCCCTCTTTAAAACAATTCAATACATGGAATAAAAATTTAATTATCCCTTTCCCTGTTAAGGCGATGTACAAGCATATGAAACCAACGAGTTGTGATGCAGAGACAGGGAAAGGGTTACCTTAGTTTTTTTTTTTCTAAAATGTACATAAACAAATGCATCTAGTTAGTATGCGTTATTTGAAATTCGATTTACGTGGTTTCGATTTACGTCGCCTTTTTCCGGAACATTTTACGACGTAAATCGAGGGAATACTGTATTTATATGTGTGTTTATCCATAGGTAAGTAGCCAGAGATCTACCCGTACTTCGTAAGTAATTTTTCTTTTGTTGTCAATCACTTAATGGTCAAACATTGTTATTTGTATTAAGGCTTTATATATCTATGTATGTATGTATGTATATTATCGTATATATGTATATGTAATAAAGTATATAAAAATTCCAAATAAAATGCCATCAAATTACTAACATAAGCACGGGTGTGGTGTATTTTGGAATTTATTTATTAAAAATAAAGTCTTTCATCTCTGTAAATATATATGAACGTACGTACATACGAGTATACATTTTGTATCCAAGTGCGAGAAAGTAGAGGGTACATATGTGAAGTGTTTCATTGTATCGCTGTGTGTTTTTGATTGTACTCGTACTTGTGATACTTGTGTGAGCATTTGATTGTGGTTTTAAAATTCCTAAAGAGTAAAAAAGAAAAACTCGAAATATTTTGTTGACACAAAAGAACTCAAAGCTATGAGTATGAGTAAAACTTAAAAAATTTACAAAAAAAAAAAAAATAAATAAATAAATAAACTCAGTCGTTGTATGTGAGAAGGAATGTACGTACATAAGTGAGTATAATATTTTTCCTCTTCATCTTTTACATTACAAGTTGGCTACAGTGTGGTAGACAGTGTTTAAATAAAAGAATATTTAAATATGTATACTTTAAAACATTCGTTTTTTTGGCAACAGTTAATGAACTAATAAATAAACACTTTTTTAAACAACGAATGATCATGACGAGTATACTCGTCATCTCTGAAAATAATTAAACAGGCCGGAAGCTATTGATTCTTAGTCAAAATAGCTTTCTTTTACACTCAGAAACATAATATTCGCTTAAAGTCGAGTATACTCGTTTTAGGTGGAAAATAATTAAACAGGCAGTGAACCATTAACTTTTACTCACAAATGTCGTCGTTCATACTAAGAAACATTACACATATTCCGTTTATGTCGAGTATGCTCGTCTTCGCTGGAAAATAATGAAACAGACAGAAAAAGTTTTCCGATCAAAATTTGAACAATTAAAAGATCAAATATGTAGAAAACTTTCTATCCCAATAAAAAATATTAAAACAGGCACAGAATCCTTGATTTCTAGTCATAATTGCTTAGTTTTATACTTAAAAGCATTTTATTTTGTCTATGACGAATATACTCGTCTTCGTTGGAAAATAATTAAACAGGCCGTGTACTATTTAATTTTAGTCACAAATGCCTTCGTTTATAGCCAGAAACATATCCTGTTTATGTCGAGTAAACTCGTCATCAATGGAAAATTATTCAACAGACAGTGAACCATTCGCTTTTAGTTACATATGCCTTCGTTTATACTCAGAAACATTATATTCTGTTTATGACGAGTATGATTGTCATCGCTGGGAAATAATTAAGCAGGTAGAAAAATAACTTTCTAACCCAATCTTAATTGCGATTCTGAATTCACGCGAAATATAATATTCAAATATATTGTGCGGGAATTTGGGCACTGTTTGGCAGGATTATTAAGTGGCATTAATAATGGTAACAGGTACGTTTGGTATTCTGGCTTGACACGATAGTAAACATGGCAATAAAACTAAAAGACAAAAGGGCATGAAAGTGTGGAAGTGTGTGAATATTTTTGATCTGGATATACAAGCGTTTAATTACTAACATTTAAACCTTCTTTTTATCCTGGTTTTTAAGGTATTGTTTGATGATATGGACTATTTTCAGGTCGGACGAATATTATATTGCTCCTCAACGAGATAATAAAGATCGTACCAATTAGGATAACCCGAGAATGATGTCATTTCATCACTAATATGAAGCCTGGTTGTGGACGAACTCTTGAGAAAACTGTCACCAATACGCTGATGATAAGATCTTGATGGTTAAATGAAAATTTGAAGACACTCTTGGTGACATCATTTCAAGAGGTTTTGAGATACTAAGACGACAAACAAGAACAGCGGCAAAATAGTATTTATAGAAAAAAAGGAAACATCTAAAAAAGGAAGCATAGTCGACAGGATGGAATTCTGCACTGAATGTCTGCACCATGACGGTCAGATCTATAGTGACCTTTGGCGCAATAGTCTCGGTAGATTGGTTGGAAAAGATACAGAGGCTAACATAAGTTGACATAACAGTAGCTGATTGCTTTGTTGGATTTAATAGACTTAGATTGAAACTGTTGTAATACAGGTTAGGTTAAGTTAAGTTAGGTTTTTTTTTTCCCGAGGAGTGGCAAATGTACCTAACCGCACCATAGAGGAAGTCGTCACGTCCTCCGTGTGTGGGGCCCTCACCCACTAAATCCCCCCTCGTACCGTGGACTGTTGTGCCCACTCCTTAACTACGGTGGTATTACTTTGGGGTGGAGTCCTTTTGGTCCTTTGGCCACCTTCATGCTCACATCTGCGTCCGGACTGAGTATTGAGGAGACTTCTAATTGTGTCCACTATTTCTTTCATCCAAGCTCCCGACTGGGACCTCGTTTGACACGTGAGCTAGTGTTACCTATGCCGGCGTGCCTACATGCTCCACAGCCTCCAGATCTCTCAGTCTCAGAATGCGCTCTACGTAATTCGCTACTGAGGTCCAATTCTCCCTGCTCGCAATCATAACCTCGACAATGTTAGCTGCCGTTATCGTTCCGATCATCGACGTCAGTGCTCTGCCAGCGAGCACATTCGAAGATAGTGTGTTCTGTATCATCTCTTATCTCCCCTTCCTCGTAAAGGCAGTAAGGGGAGGTGGTCTTCCTTATTCTGTTCAGATGTTTCCTAAAATATCCGTGGCCCGATAGGATCTGCTTAGGTTAGATTAGGTTAGGTTATGCTAGGCTAGGAGAGGTTAGATCAGATTAGATTAAATTAGATTAGGTTAGGTTACAGCGGTAGATTCGATACCAAAAGTTCACTTAAGCACGCATAGCAATCCGTTGTGACGGCACAAGTGGACGCGGTCTTTGTACTTTCGAAAATCAAGGTGGAAAAAATTGGTTAGAGCAATTAAAGCACGACTACCCCACGCTGAAAAAACAGCCCCAAAGCTTGATAAACGAGGCTATATTCTTGACAACCAGAGCATTGATAAAGAAAGTGGTCTCCTCTTCCTCAGTGGATCTGCACCAATAGCAATAGTCGTTACATGCGGACTGCATTCCTTCTACGTCTATTCCCATGACATAATGACCTGTTAGCATAGCCACTGTGATCGAGATGATGTTACGACTATGTTCAAGTAACTGGTTGATGCGTCTCCTACCCATTGAGGGCCAAGTAAGCCTAACGGTGTAGCAGGACTCCTCATTGGATCAGGATAGGTTGATAGCTCGAAAGAGAAAAGCTAAAAGAGGTAAGTGGCATTCCAAAGTCGATTCAAGAGAAGTTCCGGAAGTAGTGCATCAGCCACAGCGAGATCGTCGACATTTCACGAAAAGTGTGACATTGAAGCTCCCAGAAAGAAGCTTGAAATAGCAAATGTTGGAATGAAAGTGTAACATAAAATGGCCTCAGTAAATGGATGGATGCCAACTGAAAAATTTTCATTATAATCCAGGATAACCATCTCATTCGCCAGTAAAACCGGATCCATTCAATAAGAAAGCAATGCTGTGCTTCTGATGGGATTAGAAAAGTGTGGTATACTATGAGCCCTTAAAATGGCTTATGGTAATGAATAGTTTGAACTATCAAAAAACTGCCATTATAGATAACAAGACACGTCAGTGTAATTTTGCAACATGATAATGCACCCGAAATCAAAACAATACCGATACATACGTATACAGTCAAAGCATTAGGCTGGGAATCTGTTACTCAGTACTTAATAGACTTGGCTTCTTTCGACTACTATTTGTGTTCTACGAGAAAATTGAGAATTGGCGGCGATTTCCTCTCACCAGGTTTGTGGCAAAGACTTTGAGAGTTAATAAAATTGCCATGAAACGTTTCTCAAAAATCCGTCTTTCGGACTCTACTGTAAACTGTAGGTTCCGCCACTTATGAATAAAATTAACGCCTACAACATAAATGGTGTGAGAAGCTCAGTAGATCGTAATCCTGACTGAAGGGTGGTAATGATCATACCGGTACACCTGGTTCGGTGTACACCAAACTTTATTTTGATTAATAAAAGGAATAAATTTTGTTGCCAGTGATATGAAAATTCTGTAGAGAATATTATTAAATTTCAAGCCTATACAAATGCTTGGATTAAGAGGACAATAGTACGAATATTTAAATTCATATTGTAGTACACGTATGTACCACCCGTATATAGAGATTTAGAATATAAAAAATGTGAATAGAATAGACAATAATTTTAAAGTATTTTTCAAAAATAAACAAAAAACAAAGAGAATAAATAATGCAATAATAATACGAAAAGAAATTAAATAAAAAATGAAATTTATTTTTTTTTCACTTTTTTTTATTTAATTGTATCCTCACTGTAATGTGATATATTAATTGTATTATTATGTTAATTAGTCCAGCCAGCGCGGGACGAAATATTGATGGTTCACGGAATTAATTTGACATTGTTTTCACTCTTCTTCTTATGAGGTCCGCGGTGTCTCTTTTTCTCAATCGGATCTGACCAGGATCATTCAAGATTACACGGGCTAGTGGGTTCGGGTTGACCTCCAGCTTCTTCAAATACGTCTCAGCATACCTCGAGATTTCGTTTTTAACTAATGGAACGTTCAGGTCTTATAAACCATGGGGCCTTTGTTATCAATCGCAATATTTTATTTAGTCGCCTTTGAATACGTTCAATGGTAGAAGCTTAGGCAGTGCCCCATAACTGCACTCCGTAGCAACAGATTGCTTCAAAATTGCATTACAGAGAAGGAGCTTGCAATCTAAGCTAAGGACCGAATTTCTATTAATAAGCCAATTTTTTTTATTGCCTACAATTTCATTTTGCGTCAGCTTAGCATCTTTGTAGCTTTTCCATGCTAGCCGGCGGTCAAGATATATACCCAAATATTTAACCAAAAAACTCTGAAGGATAATTTAGTTCTTTATTCGAACAGGCGGGCGGGATTCCCTACGCAGTGTACCAGTGCTCGTTAACCTTTATCCTCCATCGCTTCAACCAGGCCTCCAGCTGTGCTATATGATCTTGCAAATACCTAGTTGCTTCCTGTGGATCTTTATGGATACTTAAGATAGCTGTATCATCGGCAAATGTTGAGGTTTGCGTACAACTGCATGTTGGCATATCAGAGGTTTAGAACAGAATAGCATGGGTCCTTGGGGTACTCCGGTGTCAATAGTCTGGGACTCACTTAAGTGATATTCCGGGAAAATGTAGGGCCGACGGGCTCGCCAGAGTTTGTGCACTCCTTCCGGTATCCTCTTCTGTTGAATTGGGTATGTCACTTGCCTCGGTCAAGTTGACCATTGCGCGGAGGTCCACCGCTAAACTTACCTGGTCCAGGATGGATGGGAGGCGATTACTTAATAATTTGTCAGTGCCTGTCTCTTGCTAGGTGTAGTAGGTGTAAATATAGGCTATTTGCCTCCCCATTCCTTGTTAGCTTAACAGAGCTATCATCTTTTGATATCAAGGATATAGCTTCGTTCATCGAATTTTCTGGCTGGTTTTCCAGTGCGGGGTCATGCTTTTGTTGTACAGCCCTTGCGCTGACCAACTTCTTCCTTTTCCCTGATTTGGCACAACTTGGTTAGTAGAGGGACTGCGTTTACCCGTGGTATCACAACGGGCCACCATACGTGCTCAAGTGAGTTTTGTGATATCAGAGCTACCACTACGACCTAGCCAAACCTAACACGACTTTATATCGCGTACGTGGTTGTTTGTGGATACTCAATGGTATACTATATTATCTATTTCGTATTTCGAATATATTTTCTTGGCATTCACACAATTTGATAGCCCGAAACCAAAACATTTTTTAAACACATATGAAATAAATAGGTATTAGTGTATCGGATTTTTACATGAAAATTATCTAAAACAAGCATACACTGTTGTATAATCGTCCAGCAATACACTCAATACAACGATACAACGCCTTATGTGAATTAAATTGTAATTGTTTTTTTTTCCCCGGACTTTAACTTCTAAAGAAAAATCGTAGGTTTATTTTAACACAATAGTGAGCAGAGTCCCTAATATCTGACTATCGAATTTTCTACTATATCACTTCCAAAGATTTAGAATACGAGTGTATTGTAACTGCCATTGTGTTCAAATAGAACACAGTGGTATAGCAATTTGTGAAAAACCGAAAATTCAGAACTACGTAAGAAAATCTTAAACATTATAAATATGATGTAAATTATTATTTGTGAATAAGTACTCGTATAATAACTCATTTGATGTCAAAAAAATTATTTAAAGTGACTTTTAATGTAATGTCCCTCAAAAAGGGTGAAAGGGATAAGTGGGTTAATATTTTTTATATATATATATAGACCAGAGATCAGCAATGACTCATTTTTCCGCTATTCATGAGTACTCATGTAATTTTGACTAAAAGTAAATCAACAGAATTGAAATTCAACTACTCTGATTCATTCCTACTCGCTACAACATTGATTTATAAGTATAAGTAGCAATGAGTATGGAAATAACGTTGACATCAAGCTCACAACATTCGAAATATGTTTGATTCATACGCCTACTCATTCTGTTTCATAAATTTAGAAAAATGCTTATAATACTTATAAGTTATTCGAATGGCTCGAATCATTCATGAAAATTTCCAGCCTTAGCTGTTGTTGCATATACAAACAAAGAAGAAAGGAAAGACGAAGACAACAAGCAAGGCATACACACAATCTTCTTGAGAGTACAGTAGTGTTCGTACGCGAATCATACTTAATTTGTGCTTCGTGTAAATGTTAAGTAGAGACGAGTCGAAGTCAATAACATCATGCGTATTATTAAGCATGAATACGATAAGTACTTCCAACTTTGAGTATGAATAGTATGAGTATGATATCAAAATAAGTATGAATGCATATAAGTATCAGATATTATAAGTATGATTTGAATCTACTCATCGTTCTAAATACTTATTGCTGATGTCTGATTTGTACGAGTTTCTTATAGCGCGATTTCTATACAATGCGGTAGACGGTTTTCATAGGGCACGCTAAGAATTACCCTAATTCGAAAATTTTATAGGGCCGTTACAATACAGCGCAATTACAAACAATGCGGTACGCACTCACCGCAAAATAGGAGGGTTGACTGTACAGGCTTTAATTAAAAGCAATCACTGTCCTACGGAAACGTTAAACATGGTACTTCACAGAAACGTACGATGTGCCACTCAATGTGTTAAAGGCCACAAACGACCTATAGGTGTTTACCTATGTAAAAGTTGACATTTTTAAAAAAATGTCGTGTATACAGCTATCTGTATTTATATATAATATTTTTAAGCCTGATTTATTTTGTTTAGAGGCCAATTAAAATTTTTAAATGTCATTAGAGTTCCTGCAAATATTAAATCCAATGCAATATTCAAAGATTGCATGGTGAGTTCATTATATTTATTATTCATAAAGTAACTATGATTAGTTAATGCCATTTCAATAAAGTTAATTAAATTCAATGATAATTGTCTCTTTTGTATTCAAGAGTCTTTACAATTCGTATATAAATTTACATTCAAAATTCATTACATAATACAGTGAATAGGATTTTTTAAAAATTCATGCTGCAACAATTTTTTAAGAGGATTAAAATAATTACGTTGTTTTTTATTTTATTCTAATTAAGATTTCAATTTTTTTTCAATGAATTTCATTGATGAAGTGCATACATTTTATGGAAATAATTTTTTTTTTTAGATAATAACTAATCAACTGAGCTAAGGTTAATACATACGTATTCAACAACAAAATTATAATCGCAATCATTCTAATATTCTTTCTATTCGCTTATTGCATTAATATTTACATACATAATTGGCCATTACAACCCTTCAGTCAGGATTACGACCTAGCTTCTCACACCACTTATGTTGTGTGCGTTAATTTTATACATAAGTGGCGGGACCTACAGTTTAAAGTCGACTCAGAACGACAGATTTTTTGAGAAGCTTTTCATGGCAATTTTTACTCTCAGAGTCTTTGCCAGATATCCGCTGAGAGGAAGTCGCCGAAGAAATATTTTTCGTTTTGATGTCTGACCTGGGATACGAACCCGGGCCTTTTGTCTAATAAGCCAACACACTACCACTAGACCACGGCGACATTAATATTTACAATCATAAATTAACAGTATTTGTTGTAATATGTACCGTTATCGAAAACTAGGGTACACAAAAGTAATTAGCAATTGTACTACAGTGTTCAGAGATGTATCTTTATTGTGTAAATCGCAATAAACGCCATTATTGAGCTCAATATTTCATATAAAGTTTCAATTAATAATTGCGCAATAAATACGCAAATTGTTATAATATTGAGTAAAACTTGAGTACTGTCATAAGTGCGTTTAGCGAGCATATTACAATTAAACGAATACTTTCTGTTGATATTTGACAACTTAAAAATGTCAACAACGACAAACAAACACTAATAAACTGAAAAACGACACTAATACTATGTTCAGACATGCGCTTATATTAAGCAAATCGGCATTATTGATCTCAATATTTCATATAAAATGTTAATTAATTATTGCTCAATCAATTCATAAATTGTTATAACATTGATTAAAACTTTAGTAAGCATTTTACAATTTTCCGAACACTTTCTATTGATATTTGTTTACCAGCTCTCAAATGGATATTGAATAAGCAGCTGAACTGCGTATATTGTTATGTCTAAACACTTCAAATATTGTACTCAATTAACCGAATATTATTTCAATAAAAGTGCATACCTCAACAGAGAATAAGTTAAGTTCAGAAAACCGTTCCAATCCTTCGTTACTCATGTCAAACAGTTAAGAACAGCCATTTTGTTTAAGCTACATCACTCATTACGCAGTCGGTAATGTCAAATCATCTGCACTTAGTTGATTATTACTTCTCTTTGGTCACGGTTACGCTAAATGAGCAGCGGTACCTACAGTTTATAGTTGATTCAAAACAACAGATATTTGAGAAACTTTACGTAGCAATTTTATTTGCTAAAAGACTACTCAGAGGCAGTCATCGCAGTAATATCATTTTATGCTTCGTTGTTTTTTTCGAGATATCTGGCATGGGATTTGAATAGTGGTGAGACCAATTTCTATATGAAATATTGAAATACCATAGGAGTGGATTTGTTGTTCGAAACTAACCTAGATCAAACCATCAGTGACGACGGCAATCACTACACCCATGTCGATGATTACCAACTTCTTTGATCTGTTTTAGATGACCTGAAGACTAAGAAGATGTGGTTGCAATAGGACGGCACTACATGGCTATCCAGTTCATAGCACATTGAATATTGTGCATGAGCTAATTAAGAGCATGGTCATCTCACAAGGAGATGATGAGAACTGACCACAAATATCGTGAGATTTAACAACGTTAGTATTTATTTTGGGCAGTCCTTTGGGGATCACAGGAGTGTGCGAATAAATCATTAACACCAAGTGACCTCGAAGCCAATATACTCTATGCTATCGGTGAAAAAGAAGTCACAGTAGTTTAGTAGATAGTGTGATCGTCAAAAATTCTCAACAAAACAAAATATGAAAATCTATTTCTTCTCCGACTTCCTCCTAGCACGTTTCTGGTAAAAACTCTGAGAATAAATAAAATTGCCCTGAAAAGTTTCTCAAAAGTCTGTCGTTCGGAGTCGACTTTTAAACTGTGCGCCCGCCTCTCGTGTATAAAATTACACACAACATAAGGGGTGTGAGAAGGTCGATCGTAATCATGAAATTTGTTGTTTTCGTCGCTTTCTAAACGCATCAAAAATGCAGTTAATTTACAATCACAAAGGGCTAACAAAACTCCCGAAGAACGTGATGTTTGTCTGAGTGTTGAAACGTCTAAAGCCTCCACATCTAGAGCTGCTAAGACACCAGTTCAAAGAAAGAGAAAGAATATGATCGTAATGAGATTAACCAAATCAACAAGATGTAGAAGACTACGATCATTAACATCAAGAACTGATGAGACAATGGATCAACGCGATGTACGCTTAGAAGGAGACACTAGACCGACGTGATGCACGTGTAGGGGGACAGAGGCTACCATCATCAACATCTAGAGCTCCTGAGATACTAGATCAACGTGATGCTCGTTTTCGAAACAACCGATCCCAACCGTTCAGATCAAGAACTGGGACGCCGGATCAACGCGAAGTATGCCTAGAAGGAAAGAGACTACGAGCATCAACATGTAGAGCTGAGGAGATACCAGATCAACATGATGAGTGTGTAGAAGGAGAGAGGCTACGATCATCAACATCTGGAGCTGCTGAGCCACCTGATCAACGTGATGCACGTCTTAGAAGAAAACGATCCCAAAATCAAGATCAAGAAGGAGTGAGACTACGAGCATTAACATCTAGAGCTGCGGAGATAACAGATCAACATGATGAACGTGTAGAAGGAGAGAGGATATGTACTCAAAATTTAGATCTGCTGAATCACGTGACCAACGTGATATACGTCTTTGAAGAAAACGATCCCAATCATCAAGATCAAGAACTGATGAGACGACGGATCAACGGGATGTATGCCTAGAAGGAGATAGACTACGAGCTTTAACATCTAGAGCTGCCGAAAGTACTATTAAAATTTAAAAAAAATCGGTCCACATTCATTTTTATATACACTCACTTTTTTTACTCGGTAGATACGTTCCTGAGAAATCTGTGTAAGAAAACGGTGCAAAAAAGGCGTTTCCTATAGCAAAATGGGGAATACGTTCCATGTTATCTGAAAACCGTGTAAGATAAAAAAAAAACTAAATTTACTTCGAAAAACCATGTAAAAAATGTTGAGAACTATAAAATTTTATTGAGCACTAAAGCTTAAAATACATAATTCAGGCAGGTAAAAATTGGATAGAACAAGCCAAAAACAAAAAAATCTATTTGATAACAAGCGCAATTGTTTGCGAGGAACTGGACTAAAGTCGGTATCATCACTGGAGATATCCATAAAATTATCCAATGCTGGCTTTCGTCCGTTAATAGAGGTTTGAACTGTCGGACAGAGATTTTGAAACCGTACTAGATTAAAAATTTTTTACAAAAAAAATTTTTTTTAAAAAGAAACCGTGTAAAACAGAGTTGGGTGTACCTAGATGTCGATAGAAGTAGCAAAGTAGACCGGGTTTTAGCTAGTGTAAGTATAATACAGAGAGAGTCAAAATGAACTGTAAACAGTAAAAATAAAATTCTAAAAATCACTAAACTTTACTTTTACTAAACTTTACTTTAAGGAGAGTGCCCTAAAAAATTTGACAATGTTTCGAAATTTTTTTGTGATTTTTGTTTTTTGTTTCCGATTTAAAAACTGTCAATGAAACAATTTTAAAACATAAATAACGGTAATTTATTAATGTATATATTTTTTAATGTACACTTTCTTTTGAAGCTGACTGTATGTACACTTGCTTTGCAAAAACAAAATACTTTATTCATTACACTTACCATAACTAGCGTTTCTAAACTTTTAATGCTCATAATATAACATTTTTCATGCCTATATTGTGTAATATAGAGGAACTCACACTCTGCTTCGAAACGAGATAAAATTTTTTTTTAAAAAATCTCATATACACACGATTCAACATACAATTTAAATAAAAATGTTTACGTTTTTCTTTTTTTATTATAATTTGCTTACCGGAAACCAGAAGCTTACTTGATACGATAGACAATAATGCGACCGACTAAAAAGCAAATGTAATAACCATTCAACCTACTTTTCAAAGTACAATAGTTGGTTACATTATGGACAAAATTGTAATTCTCACAAACGTTAGAAAATCTCTTGCGTATTTTAGACAAAAGTCCAATTGAAAATATTCCAGTTTAATAGCATTAACATACATCTGACTTGCCATGACTACAATATTGTGGTACTGCAAATGCTGAAATCAATCTTCAGCATTTTTAAGGGGAGATCATATAAATCAGAGGAATAAATGGATGTAATCTTCCATTTCAAATGAAACACACCAACCAGGAATCCTTCAAAACCTAAGCCACAATCAAAACCATTTTCGAAAACAACTGATTTTTGAGAAGGCTATCGAAACGTTAAGTCGCAGTGGTCTAGTGGGTAGTGTGTTGGCTTATTAGACGAAAGACCCGGTTCGAATCCCAGGTCAGACATCAAAACGAAAAATATTTCTTCGACGACTTCCTCTCAGCAGATTTCTGGCAAAGACTCTGAGAGTAAAAATTGCCATGAAAAGCTTCTCTAAAATCTGTCGTAGGTCCCGCCACTCATGTATAAAATTAACGCACACAACATAAGTGATGTGAGAAACTAGGTCGTAATCCTGACTGAAGGGTTGTAATAGCCAATTATGTACGTATGTATCGAAACATTGCTGAAACAGTTATCGTTTAAAATAGTTTACGCATTGAATCGACAAGATTTAGAAGTACTGAGTACTGAATCCATTATAAGAAGATGGGTCTGGCAGTAAATGAGGGCAAAACAAAGTATATGTTGTCGACAAGTAGAGACGTGCGGCGTATTGATTCTCAGATTACGGCCGATAACTATACTTTGATACAGTCAAGGAATTTATTTATCTTGCCTCCGCCGTTACCACCAAAAATGATGTCAGTCTGGAGATCAAACGCAGGATTACTCTTGCCAACAGGTGCTACTATGGTCTCAATAGGCAATTGAGCAGCAGATACCTCCCTCGTGCGACAAAATTAATACTCTACAAGACGCCCGTGCTTCTTTATGGCGCAGAAGCATGGACCCTATTAAGAACTTATGCAGCAGCCTTGAGGGTATTCGAGAGGAAAGTCCTACGTAAGATATTCGGTCCTGTGCGAGCTCCTCAAAGACATAGACGTTGTGCAGCGTATTAATATCCAGCGGCTGCGCTGGCTTGGCCATGTCGTTCGAATGGAGGAGGATGCTCCGGCGAAACGGGTATTTGATGCGGGGATCTGCGGAAGTCGGCGAAGAGGACGACCTTGTATCCGTTGGAAGGACCAAGTCGAGGAAGCCCTGTCATCGATTGGTGTGACCAACTGGCGTAGGCGCGCAAGAAGCAGAGGCGCCTGGAAGGATGTATTGCGGCAGGCAGAAATCCGTTAATCGGGTTGTTATGGCCAATTAAGTAAGTAAGTAAGTAAGTAAGAATCCATTATATTGTTACGTTTTAACCTTTTTAAAAACATTTAAAATATGAGTTCGTTGATTGTAAACAAAATAAAAATAAATTGGTGTTTAGTTTCAATTCAATTCTTTATTGTTCGCAGAATTTTTTGTATGTCACAGTGTCCAACTTGATGTATACAACAATAATTTGCTTGTTCATTATTCTTCTTTGCTTACACCCCTTTGTGCAAACAACAACATCTGTTTTGTTAGATCTGGAGATCTTCAGACCACGACTGTTCTATTTACACGCAACGCATCTTCACACCACACTGACTGAATTCTTACTACTACTGGTTGCCTGTTTTGTTTTGCCTTTTTATATGCCCGTTATTCTTTTCTGCTTACACCCTTTGTGCAAACAACAACATCTGTTTGTTAGATCTGCATAGTAGAGACCTTCAGACCACAACTGTTATATTTACACGCAATGCGTCTTCACACCACACTGACTGAATTCTTACTACTACTGGTTGCCTGTTTTTTCTTGCCTTTTTATATGCCCACTTAAACAGTCTGATGAATGTTCTTGAAATCGAATGTTGGTGGTTTTGCCTTCTCAAGAATTCTCTTGGTTCCATTGTTGTTTGTACTTTTAATTTACATTCTTTGTTGTTGCGTTCTTGATTACTTGTCTATCCAATTTTCTTTCATACTCAATGTTTTTGTTGTTGCAGCTTTTGTTTATCATTTTAATATTAGACGATGTTACACCGTTTCCATTTTCGTAACAATATCAGAGGCATACAACGTGAACTCTCGTCGATTTTGGATTCCCAAACAGTAAACTGATATTGTTGTCTGCAAGTCTTTTATTAAGCAGGATTCACTCATGTTTCCCGAACAAAATTCTTGGCTTGGAATGCTTGGATACTCGTTCTCTCTACTCTCTCAGGAGTATATCCAAACGTCTACAAAAGTTTGAAAGACCCAGAAAATATCCGAGATACTTAAGGGTTTTACTCTCTCAGGATTGGTTTTTATTTCTGCACTTGAATAAATCACATTTGCGTAACTGAATTTGTAAGTTTCCCCTAATAAGGGCTTTAAAAATAGTTTAAAGATTTTATAATTAAAGATAATTAGGTGGCCTATGTAATCGAAAAATATTTTGACAATATATTCTTCCCAAATAGCTTCTAATGCTCTTTGGAAGATTGCTAGGTTGATTATAGTAGTAGATTTGATTACCGCTGAGCTGCCCTTATGACTTCAAACGTAAGCATAGTTCCTATAGTGAATGAATTCCAAAATTAATGGAAGAAGTTGGTCAGCACAGGGGCTGCACAGTAAAACACGACTACTCTTTGCTGAAAACCAGCCAGAAAGTTAAATGAACGAAGCCTTATCCTTGATACCAATGAATGGAGAGACAAATAAGTCCGCGCAAGAGATGGCCACTGACACAAAAGGGTTTACATCAAAAGTCGTTGGATGGGATCTACAGTCTTACAGCGTGTCTTCCCACAATGCAATGACTTGTAAGCATGCCCGCTGTGATCAAGATAAGATTGCGAACAAGTTTGAGTAGTTGGCTGTTGCGGCTTCTATCTATCGTGGACCAATTGAGTCCGGTAGCTAAGTGAGATTCTTCATTTCAAGGATAGGTTGGCGTTTCGTCTTTGACTCAATGCCAATTTAAACGATATAAGTGGGATACCTAATTCAATTGGGTAGGATTCGGATGGAGTGTAACGGTTCTGGCCCTACATTTGTTTATGACAGATTGGCTATCAAAGATACGGGATACAGTGATCCAATTGTGAGAGGGAAATGTACAGGTCAAGTTTCCTAGCAATACCTATAATACTACTAAGAATTCCAGGGATATGATTATGTTTGAGATCCAGTAGTCCATGCTTGGAATCAGAATATAAAATTCCTTATCCAAATAACATTCTGTAGGAAGATAATAGATCTTCAATATGGCTGGAGGATTAACTTCTAAAATAGAGGTATGCCAAGAAGAAAAAGCACTAAGTCTAGTCGCGATGAGTTTGGTTGGTTTTTCTGAGGAGTGCGTAGTGTACCGGCTATAGGTCTAAAGTTTTATGGTTTATAACCCCATGTAGGAGATTGGTTTAGATGACTGCTGAATATATATGCATTCAATACTTTTTTCATAATGGAAATGGTGTTACAGCGTTTAACATTAAAATGATAAACAAAAACTACAAAAACAAAAACTATATACATGTTTAGATGATCAACAAATAAACAAAAATACAACAACAACATATGTATAAAAAAGAGACAAACAAGTAAACAAACATGCAACAACAACATTGTAAGGTTAAACGTAAACAAAATACCCAAACAACAATATGCAGAGATTTCGCGAAGACAAAGTCAAGCTCCTTTAAGAGCATTCATCAGATTGTTTACCGAGCGATACAAAATTCAAGACAAAGCAGGCAATGAAAATTTCAGTCAGTCTTGTGTGAAGACGCGTGACATGTGAAGAGCACAATCATGATTTGAAGATCTCCGTTGTAAAGATCAAACGAGCAATTGTTAGTGCTTACGCAGAAAAGTATAAAGAAGAATAGCAAATAAAACACATTTTTGTTGTTTACATGGAGTTCTGAACAGTGGCACACAAAATTGTGCGAACAATAAAGAATTTCATTAAAGCTGAACATGAGTGTATTTTTATTTGCAATCTTTTAAAAAGTTTTTATGAGATAAAATCGTAATTTCGTAAACGATTTACATATCATATGCGTTACTACATGGAAATTTTCTTGAAAATATTCTACAATAAATTCATTCTTTCAAGTCCAATAAAAGTTGAGCAGAACACCTAGAATTTTTAAAGTAGAAATACATAAACAAACAAACAAATAAGCAATAAGTAAACCAAGTTAAAGCTGAGTAAACCAACAACAAAAAAAAAAAAAAAAGAAAAAAAGGGATTTAAAGTAACATTCCGGTATAGTCTTTATTTACACCTGAAGAGTTTTATCTTCTATTACACAATGGTTTCAATATGTTTCCACAACACATTGTTTTTTTTTTTTTTTGAATATGATTTATGAACCTCATGCATATTCTATAGCAGGCGTTAACACAGGCATTTGGAACTAAATTTTACATATCCAAGTCAACAGACGTAGTGTTTATCAAAATACTTTTCTTCCGGTTTGGAAAGCAACAATCAAGCACACAACTTTAATACGAATCTTTAGGTATTTTTGGATGTCTTATGGAATGATAGAGCATATGGAAAATGAATTGCTTCTCACATATGTATTTTCGTTTTAGACAAAATAAAAACGATAAGTAGGTTAAACAGCCATCACTTGATTAAGTTTCTTTGTAAAATTTCTTTTCCATCGTTTATGTTTTGTTTCGGGTTTCTAACAGGAACTTTCAAACTTTGTCAATTGATAACGGGATAATTGAGTTGTTTGGATAATTCCACGCTCATAAAATTTTTGGTCTTTGCTGGCAACAAAAACTGATCGAGGTGGTTTTTGACCTCCTCATTTTAGGTGAAGGTTTTACCGTCTAAAAAATTTTGGAATAACCGGAACAAATAATTATCCGATTTTCTACAGGTCTCGAGAATATGGTGGGTTTGGCATTGTACCCCATTCAAGCTATAAAAGTTTTAGGCAAGCGACCGAACTTATATGAGATCTCGCGTTGTCTTGGTGAATCATTATTCCTTTCCTGTTGATTAGTTCTGGTCTTTTCTGTTGTCCAGCTAATGACTGTAGACTTCCGTATTAATCGTTACGTTACCGGGTAAACATTCAAAAATAACGATTCCTTGAGGTCGTCGTGGTCTAGTAGGGAATGTGGTGGCTCATTAAAGACGTAAAGCCAGGGTTCGAGTCCCAGGCCAGGCAACAAAACAAAATACAAAAAAATATTTTTTCTGGCAAAAATTCTGAGAGTAAATAAAATTGCTATGAAAAGTTTCTCAAAAAATCTTTCGTTCGGAGTCGGCTTTAAACTGTAGGCCCCATCACTTATGTATAAAATTAACACACACAACATAAGTAGTGTGAGAAACTACGTCAATAATCCTCATTAAGAGTTGTAATGACCAATTATGTATGTATGAAGTCGCCGTGGTCTAGTGGGTAGTGTGTTGGCTTATTAGGCAAAAGGCCCGGGTTCGAATCCCAGGTCAGACATCAAAACGAAAAAATATTTCTTCGGCGACTTCCTCTCAGCAGATTTCTGGCAAAGACTCTGAGACTAAAAATTGCCATGAAAAGCTTCTCAAAAATCTGTCGTTTTAAACTGTAGGTCCCGCCACTCATGTATAAAATTAACGCACACAACATAAGTGGTGTGAGAAGCTAGGTCGTAATCCTGACTGAAGGGTTGTAATGGCCAATTATGTATGTATGTATGTAATTATGTATGTAATAACGATTCCTTTAAGATTCTAGCAAACTGATGGCTTCGGAACTGGTTTGAGCCGGTTCATCTTTTTTGCTCCATGACCTCTTGCATTTCACGTTGTTGTATACAACCAACTTTTCGTCCCCAGTGATGATACACTTCAGAAATGGATCATTTTCATGACATTTGAGAAGCGAATCGCAAAGCGTCTATGCGGCGATACAGATTTCTTTCTGTGCGAACATGGGGAACGCATATATCGAGCTTCGAGGATAAGCCCAGCCCTTTCAAATGGTCATAAACTTGTTAATTTGATCCGGTTCGCATCAACTAATGCCTTTATCGCGTATCTAACAGTTTCAACCGACCTTCCCGAATATTAAAATTGCCGGATCGAAATTTAGTGGACCAGTTCTGGCACTGACATACACAACAGTCAATTTCTGTCTGGCTGAGAATTTTTAAAACATTAATGGTGTTTTCTTTTCTACAAAGAAAATGTCACCCTCTTACAAGGTGCATTAAAAAAATTTATGACCAACCCTGTTGTAGTGTCATTTTTTTTTTTGAGGAGAACATAACACAAATATTAAAACAGGGTATGCCCTGTATTTGCCACTTATAAAGAAAATGTTGACTACGTTGAAATAAATTCAGTAATTCTTCTTCATCAGATGACGGAGACCATGTTTCCTTAAGGTTACTCAACGAAACAATGAAAAAATTAACTTCAAATTGGATAACAATACCAGGCGACTTTTTTTAAATTTCATCTGGTAGCCCTATAAATAAACAAAAGTCATCTGTTTTACAGGGCATTATCAGCACTTTCTATTTATACAGGGCATAAAATGCAATGCCCTCTACCATTGGCAAATGCGAATTATTTAGAATTAGAGATACCACCCTTTTAGAGGGCGAAACATTTTTTAGAAACAAACGCAAACTTGCATTTTGCCTTAATAAAATGCACATTTTTTGGTAGAAAAGAAAACAATGTTAATGTACTGCTTATCACTCTCCATATTTAAAAGGGCACTAACGCAAATCTACTGCGTAAAATTAATTGGTATTTTTTACACACAAGCCTTACTATATGAGCTCTCAAAGCGTATAAAAAATATTCGACTTAAGTGTGAAGTTGGGTGTTAAAAAATACAATTAAAGTCTCCGCCGTGAAAAAAAGAAATTACTTTCCGAACAATCCAATAGTAAAACCAACATCTGTCAAATTAGTTGTTATTTATTCAGACCTCTTTTAATCGAAAAATAATCCTCAGTGATCAGGCCCATTCCTTTTGTGAAAGAACAATTTTTTTCCAATTTCAGATGATAACAATTCAAACGAAAGCCCTCAATACACGAGTACATACATAATTGATCACTTTAGACAGACTTAAGACCTAATCTCCATGTGTGATAATTTATATAAATGAGTGGAGGGACCTACTGTTTAGAGCCGATTCCGAAACATAAATTTTTGAGAAACTTTTCATGGCAATTAAATTTTACTGTCGGACTTTGAATATAACATACGCATCAGAGATCAGCAATAAATCGCTCATAAGCACTCATGCAATTTTGAGTATGAGTGAATCAATAGAATTAAAATTCAACTACTCTGATTCATTCGTACTCGCTACAATATTGATTTATAAGTATAAGTAGCAATGAGTATGAGTACAATGATGACATCAAACTCACAACATTCGAAATATGTTTGATTCATATGCCTACTCATTCTGATTCATTAATTTAGAAAAATACTTATAATACTTATAAGTAATTCGAGTGACTCGAATCATTTATCAAAATTTACAGCCTTTGTTGTTGTTGCATATACAAACAAAGAAGAAAGGAAAGCCAGAGACAACAAGCAATCTTCTTGTGAGTATAGTAGTGTTCGTACGAGAATCATACTTATTTTGAGCTTCGTGTAAATGTTAAATAGAGACAAGTCGAAGTCAACAACATCATGCGTATTGTAAAGTATGAATACAACGAGTACTTCCAACTTTGAGTATAAGTAGTAAAAGTATGATAATAAAATCAATATGAATGCGTATAAGTATCAGAAATTATAAGTATGACTTGAATCTACTCATCGTTCTGAATACTCGTTGCTGATCTCTGATACACAAGCGATAAAAAAAAATTAAATTTGAAAATGACTGAATCAAGCTGCTTCTACAATTGAGATTTATGAGTCGTAAAAAAATTATGGAAATTTTTCTGTACCTTTTTAACAAAAAATGGTAGCACACACACGCTTCCATTTAAGTATAAGTAATTTGCATAAACATAAAATGAAAATTTTTGGGTGTTGTAAATAGAAATCCATTATTACCTTTTTTAGATGAGGTAAGTTAAGGAGACATAATCTTTCTTAAAAAATTATCTAATTGTTTAACTTGATGTCCATTATTAAGCGCTCTCTATCTTTAAATTTAAATAAAAAAAATTTATTTGAGCTGCATTTGATGGGTCAGTCACAGCTTCTAAGGGTGAAGCGCATTCGGAATGCCCAATTTGCCACTACTCTGGCGCATAAATCATGCATGGAAATGTCGGGGTTGTGTCTGATATAGACTGTTGTATCAACAAAAGGAGAGGAGAGTACAGTAAGACCCCGCTTAACGCCGAGGATACATTCCAATAAGCGTTAGAAGAAACAGCGTTAAATGAGGCGGTTTAACACGTAAATACATTGCAACTTCGTGAAATACATGTTGGAATCTTTATTCTGGACAGAGTAACAAAAGAGGGTTGAATAGTATTCATCGTTACTATACAATGCACCACAAGTAAGAATACAATGCGCGATTTAGGGGAATCCCAATATTACAGCGTAATACTGAAACGGGACAGCGTTAAGCGGGGTCTTACTGTACACTCCTCTCCTTTTAGTTGAGAAATATTTGTGTGATCAATAAATTTGTGCGTAAAGTCGCAAAAAAACCAGTTTTTGTCAAATAAAACCAGTTTAGAGGGTTCAAGAAATATAAAAAAAAAAATATTTTTGAGATCTACTCAACAAAACTCACAACTTACACTATGTCATTAGCAGGATGTATGTGATTTTTTTTATTTTGTCGCATAGTGTAATATGTAAACGTAATAGTAGCCTTTTTATAATTAAAGCTACGAATTACTGCACAAACAGCACAAACTAAAGTTGCAAATGTCGGTGCAACAGCAAAAATTGTTTAAAAAATGTGAAAAAAGACAAAAAAAATAAATTTTGAAAATATTAAGTTTCCTCACCAGACTACAAACAAACAGCACAGTTTACAGGATTGATTTCCCTCAAGGCTGGTGTACTGCAACTGAGCACGGGCAAGTAGTCGTAATAGAGAAGAGAAGAAAATAAATTTTGTTCGTTATCTGGAAGATGGGTGTGTCACAACTGAAGTGCTATCTGTTAGAAGAGTGACACCAGAGCTTGGAGGATGTAAGCAATGAGTATCATAACGTATGGAAATATTAATTCAACTCTGTCATCAAGTGCACAATGTAAACTGAAATGCTGGAAAAAGGACAGTTAAAAAGGTGAATTTTTTTTTGGGATACCCAATGGATTGGACGAGCGAAATGTAAACAAATTGCTGGGATACAAAAGGTGTGACCAAACCATAAATAATTTAAGAAGTTTATTTACTTTTGACTGTAACTGTAGCTCCAATCTGATGTTACTGCATTGGTTGTTATTATTGTACTGGTTTAATGGGATATCCTTTGGTTATAACAACGAAAAGCTTCAAAAAAGAAAACTGAAAATTATTTTAAAGTTTACTTTATCCTATTAATATTCCCTATTATGATAGCAGAATCGCAGCATCCGTGGCATACCTTCATCCGATGGTCCATATTTTCAATGAATTTGTGATACAATTGATGTTCAATGTCATATTGTATCGTGTATTGTTCTTGGCTTATTGACAAACAGTTTTGCTTTTAAATATCCCCAAAAGAAAACAGCTCCACGATATCAATACAGTACTCCCTCGATTTACGTCGTAGAATGTTTCGGAAAAAGGCGACGTAAATCGAATTTCAAAGAACGCATACTATCTATGCACTTCTCATGGTATTTTATTTACTCTCAGAGTTTTTGGCAAAAATCTGCTGAGAAGAAATCGCTGAAAAATATCTTTTTGTATTTTAGTTTGATGTCTGGCCTGGGGCTCGAACCCTGGATTTACGTCTAATAAGCCAGCACACTACCTACTGTTTTGTTTATAAACAACAGAGGTGACGTAAATCGAATGACGAGGCAAATCAAAGTTGAAGGAAACAAAATTTTTGACGACTTTAATCGAAACAACGTTAATCGAGACGACGTAAATCGAGGGAATACTGTAATGCAATTGAATTTATCGTGCCAGTGCTTTGTTGACTGTTACACAATCTTTCTGGAATCACATGTCACATTTAATTTCTGGCCACATGAACCTCGTTATTATCTCGCAAATTCGAAAAAGTCTGGCTTGATAATGCCGCCAACTTATAAACCGCACCAACAATCACTTGCAGATTCGCATTTGATCAAATGCCTGAATTCTGCTTATCAACCAAACCGCTAAGGTGCCTCTTCGCTGAAGATAATTTTCTTTGTAAAGTCACCACCATTCACTCTAATCTATTCGACGTATTTATTTCATTTGTGGCTATTGTGCGGTAGAAATGAAGCGAGGAACCTCCTTTTTAAACCATTCTTGGTTGACTCGTGCTGAGTGTTGGTGGAATGTTATTCGTCAGCACAGGGCTTCAACACTGTCTTTAAGACATTTTCCCGATAATATTCGGCATTTATTTTGACCCCACGGTCGATGCATATGAGCGGCCATTACCATCGACGGCGCATGTAAATTTTCAGCTAACCTCTTTGGCAAGTAAACCCGATCATTTTTCGGTAACTGGCCACTTTCGTGCAAGCGAAGTAAATCCTTGGCTCTTTTCAGTCTAATTTTTTTTGTCCATCGGTGAGATCTTGCGCTTTTTGGAACTTCAATGGTTTTAGTTCAAACTCATTTTTTAATATGTGTTGCATCCGTTCTCGCGATATGTTCAGCTCAGGGGCAATTTTTCTACCACTGCGGCGTGGATTTCGATCAAATCTGGCCTTAACTTTTCGTAACATTTCAGGTGTGGTTACCATATGTTTTCATCCACTTTTTGGACGCAATGCAACACTGCCAGTATCACGGTAATGAGCAATGGTACCAGAAACAAAAAATGCTGGAGGGTTCTTACGATAGCTCCCTGTGGTTTTCCAGCCAAATTTAAAGCAATCACTCTATCACGCTTGAATTCCATCACAAATAACTTTTTTTCTGAATGCAATAGATCAAAATGCATTTGTAAGCTTGTAAATAATAAAATGAACTGTCACTGGAATAAATCTGTCAGCTGTCAGACGAGCGGTTTTCAAATGATAAGAATCTGAAATGGGTTGCAATACATATCAGCCACCCTGTAAGTATTTCATATTTATCTTCAACATGCCCATTCAAGAAATCGTTGTTAACGATTCTAACTGACAAAAATTTCTTACACAAAGTGTTTGAGTTATAACTTGACTAATCAGATCCGCATTGGCATCCACTTTCACATTTCATTCTTTTGTTCTTTACTTATTGAAGTACTGTAACAAACGAACAAAACCGCTAGACGTTAAAAGGAAGAAGTGAATTTTTTTTTACTGTTTTACTATTTCAGGCCAAGGAGAAGAACGAATTTGTGTTCAGTTTCAAGCACATTTTCAATTAATGCTCTTCGCTACATTGTATTGAATCTGAAAAGTATTCCAGAACGCCTGTGGTATTGTAAGGTAAAAATATGTCGACGATGAACGGGCATTAGTATGAAAGTGTTCAACGACAGTAGTTACGAAACAGTGGAAGTGGGGATGCCAAACGGCATTCGATGTTTTGTAATCCCGATCCCGCAATCCCGGAATATTTCGGGATAATTCGGGATCCAAAAATCCCAAAAAATCAAATGCATTAGTTTTAAGAAAATTATTTGGATTCCAACAAAAAGATTAAAGCATCTAACATGTGATCTGATAGGGTTGAACGAATTTTGTTGTAAACATGCGTTACCGTAGAAAAATATTTCTCGCAGCCAACATTCGTTGGTAAACTAGTTCCAAGATAGCTATACACGCACATAGTTGGTCCGTATAACTCTTCAATCAGGATTACGATCTAGCCTCTTACACTGCTTATATTGTGTACCTTAATTTTATACGTGAGTGGAGGGAATTCTAGTTTAAAGTCGACTTCGAACGACAGATTTTTGAAAAGCTTTTCATAGGAATTTTATTTACTCTCAGAGTTTTTTCCAGAAATCTCCTAAGAGGAAGATAACTGCATGCAGCTTGTAAATATTCACCTCTACCTCCTCCTGATGTAAATAAATCAATTTCTTTGGATAGTTGAGTATCTAAATCAGTTACCCTATTAATTCGTTTTGTAAGGCTTTTGCATTCGTCGATGCCATCAAATAATTTTTTTTAGAAATGGAAGTGCGGTTTTCCTCATCTGATGTGCTATTATTGAAGTCGAGTGATATAGATTTTTTTCAGGACCTTTTGCAGGTTCTAAATACATGCAAACCGCGACTGTTCTCTTCACACACGATGCGACTGCTTATTAGGCTGGCTGAATTCTTACTAATGATTGAAAACTTTGTCTTGCCTTTTTATATGACCACGTAATCAGTCTGATGAAGATTCTTGAAGTCGAACGTGCGAGGTTTTATCTTAACGAGAACTCTATAGCGCTTTCCTATACACTAAATTTGTTGTCATGTCACAGCCGTATCTTCGAATTTTTGTTTTCGCTACAATCTAGAGTATACGTACTGACAATTAGGTTACAGTATGTGTCAAAAGATGTAGAAGAAAAAGGAGTCAGTTAAGTTGCTAAATCCTAAATATTGCACTAAAATGTCTAAATATGCAAGTCGACATGTTATGATTTTTCTCAATTCAAAATCCAAAATCCAAATAAGCAGATGCCTAAGATATTGTTACGGTTTTACCTTTTTAAAAACGTTGATTGCAAATAAATTGGCAAATAAAAATAAAGTGTTCACACTATTTTATGTGCCACTGTTCATTTGTTTAGTTCACTATTCTTCTTTACACTTCTTCTGTTTGTGTGAGCGCTAATAACTGTTCAATAGATCGTTATAACGGCGATCTTTAAACAACAACTGTTTTATTCACACGCAGTGCGTCTTCACACGCAGTGCGTCTTCACACGCAATGCGTCTTAACACAAAATTGACTGAATTCTTACAACTCGTAGTATGCTTTGTCTTGTTTTTTTATAGACCCACGAGAACTTTCTTGAAGTAGAATGTTCGTGTTCTCGCCTTCTTGAGGACATTGTTGTTAAATTACAAAATTAAGGTCCGTTTTTCGATCATTACGTGGTAATTATGGTAATTATGAAGAAATTTTAAGAGATAAGTAGCGTCGATAGTATACTTCTGTTAGCTAGATCTTGATATATAACACGAATTTGTATATTTCGTGGCACTCTTACATTATTGTTCTATATTTTGATTTGTTTCTACCTTTAGTCGTATGATTTTTTTGTATCCAATTTATAGGTCCAATAGGCTAAAATTTCACCGCCAAAATAGAAAGTTCTTATAAGCAATTCCTGTAATAATTTGAAATTAGCAGTTAAGAGTTTTTATATCAATTCTGTTCCTTTTTAAGGCACGTCATACACATATGTTGCTATTACTAATTGCCATCTGTAATAGCAATAATTTTTTAAAAGTTACTGTAGAAAAAACAACATTTTGAAAAGGTTTAAACACTTAAGGGTATAAAACAAACGTACGTACATATACCGTATAAGGGGGATCTAAAAAAACATTTTTTTTTTGTTGAATGAATAAACGGATGAAAGGATTTTCGACATTTATTAGCACGTAATAGTCAAAGAATTCAACCGAAACCGTAGGAAAAAACTCTTCATTTCTGCGAATGGAAAATGAAAAATAAATTTTTTTTTTAAAATCCTTTTCAAATTTATGGTCTCTGGACTCTATTGCAAAAATAGTTTGATTTCACCAGAAAAAAAATCAAAAGAATTATACGAAAAATAGCTTGGAGTCATTTAACAAACTTTTTGATTTTTTCTGTAAAACCGCTAATGAGATAAAAATCACACTGCTATGTATGCTTTAACCCATTAACGACGAATGAGTATAAAAATTCCCAAAAAAAGAAGTTTTTTTTTTAAATATTCTATATTGACCCACCTACACGAGAGCCCATACATTTCCTTAAGAACAAATAAAGAAGACATAAAACGGTTTAAAAAAAAGTTTGTAAAACAAGATATTCACATATTTTGGATGGCAGCATAAAGGTCAAAGCTCACGAATTTTTCAAAATCAATATTTTGTAGAAGAACTGGAATATGTATGGATGATATTCTCAGAAAAACCTCAAGATACCATGTAATGTTATTTGCCTTCTACCCGATAAAAATGCTTTCACTTGAATGTGTCTACTTGCCTAAGATACAAGTGCGATTAAAGGACACGGATATAAAAATACCCACTTAGGCATTGGTGTGAAATATTTTTTTTAAAACTTTAAAAATTTAATTTCAAATAGAAATTTCAAATCATTTATTTTTCTCTAATTTTTTTATATTTTTGGTAGTTCCGGCATGAAATTGCGGAAAAATCCCTTGGATGCACATTAAAACTGTAGCTAAATATCCTATAGAATATAATGCTGTCGCCATGTTTCCCACAGAAAATTATGCTGTGGCTAGATTTCCTGTAGAAAATTATGCTGTGGCTAGATTTCCTATAGAAAATTATGCTGTGGCTAGATTTCCTGTACAAAGTTAAGTTTTCGAAAGATTTCCCATAGAAAATTATGTTGTCGCTGGTTTTCATATAGAAAATTATGCTGTGGCTAGATTTCCTATAGAAAATTATGTTTTCGCTAGATTTCCCACAGAAAATTATGCTGTGGCTAGATTTCCTGTAGAAAATTATGCTGTGGCTAGATTTCCTATAGAAAATTATGCTGTCGGCAGATTTTCTATAGAAAATTAAGTTTTCGCTTGATTTCCTACAGAAAATCATGCAGTGGCTAGAATTCCTACTGAAAAACGTGCTGTGGATAGATTTCCTATAGAAAATTATGTCGTCGCCAGATTTTCTATAGAAAATTGTGCTGTCTCTAGATTTCCTACAGAAAATTGTGTTTTCGCTAGATTTCCTGTAGAAAATTATGCTGTCGCTAGTTTTCCTATAGAAAATATGCTGTCGCTGGAGGTTTCCTAAGAAGCTTATGCTGTCGCTAGATTTCTTATATAAAATTATGTGTCGTAAGATTTTCTATCGAAAACTATGTACTCGCTAGAAATTTCATATAGAAAATTATGTTTGTCGATAGATTTCCTATAGAAATTTTGCTGCCGCTAGATTTCCCCTATAGAAAATTATGTTGCCGGAAAATTTTCCTACAGAAACGTATTTTGTCGTTTGACTTCCTATAGAAAACAGTTTTTTCCGTAGATTTCCTAAGAAAATTATGTTGTCGCCAGATTTCCTATAGAAACATTAGCTTGTCGCTAGATTTGCTATAAGAAAATTATGCTGCCGCTAGATTTCCTGTAGAAAATTATGTTTTCGCTAGATTTCCTATAGAAAATTATCTTGTCGCAGATTTCCTATAGAAAATTATGCTGTCGCTAGGAAATATAGATAAAGAAATGCATTATTTCGTATCCTTCATCCAGAGTAGGTTGGGATGCATATAAGTGTTGATTGTCCCTCAGGAATTCCAAGGCGAAGAAATAACACAAGCTATGTTCCGTTTCATCATCTACTTCGGCGCCAGTTTTTCTAGTCTGCCCATCATTTTAACTTTTAAGTACAAGTTTCAACAAGTACAAGTTTCAATGAGTACAACGTTGACATCAAATTCATAACATTCGGAATATGTTTGATTCATACTCCTCTCATTCAGGTTCATAAAATTAGAAAAATATTGTTATGAATATGGAAATGGTGTTGTTAAAATAATAAAAAAAAGCTCCAAAAACAACACAATGGACTTGATCACGTATGAAATGATAAACAAAAACTCCAACAAACAAAATAATGGACTTGTTGTCGTGATAAACGAATAAGTGCAAAATATAACAACAAAATTAAGGCTTGTTTATAAGATTGAAAGAAATAAACGAAATAAGGAATAAAAGATGTAAACAACCAACAACAAAGCGTAAAAAAATAAAATATCGGATAGACAAGTACACAAGCAACAACTACTCTACCTAGACGAATGAAAACAAAAATGGAAACAAGTTGTTACAGTTTTGAATCCTTAGAGCATTCATCACACTGTTGATCCAGCGATATAAAAGGCATGACAAAGTAATCAATGATGGAGTTCGAATTAAGATAGTCGTGTGTGACGACGTCACGTTGGTTGCAGTAAGAATTCAATCAGAAGTGTGTGAAGAAATGAGATCGATCTATAATTTAGTCAGTCTTGGGTGCAGACAAGTTGCGTGTGAAGAAAACAGTTGTTAGTCTTGTGCTTACAAGTGTTATTGCTAACAAAAAGGTTGTAAGCAGCGAAATATCACGAAAGTGGTTTAAGTTCGAACAGTGGCACAAAAGTAGTGCGGACAGTAAAGGATTGATTTAAAAATAAACACCAATTAATATTTATTTTATTTGCAATCTACGAACTCATATTTTTAAGGTTTTTAAAAGGTAAAAACGTAACAATATGTTCTTATAATACTCATAAATGATTCGAGTGATTCGAATCATTCATAAAGATTTACAGTCTTAGTTGTTGTTGCATTTATAAAAAAAAAAACAAACAGAAAAGAAAAGTAAAAATATCGAACTTTAAATGTGAGTAAACTGAGTATCAGAAATTATGAGTATGACTCTATTATACTCTTCTTTTTGAATACGCATTGCTGATCTCTGCTGTGTAACTGCCTAAGGTAAGTCTGCTGAAACTATTTTGGTTTGTTTCTTGGATCGATCACACATTGAATAACTTGAGCACTTTTAAAAGTTGTTTAAGAAAATTTTCAATTGCACTGAAATTTTTTCCTTTTTTCAATATTGTGGTAATTGCATTGAAATTCTCATTATGTATGTTGTCATGTATCTATAATTATACCTTCACTGAAAGCCGTCAATATTATGTTGTCGCTAGATTTCCTATTGAAAATTATGTTGTCGCTAGATTTCCTATAGAAAATTATTTTGTCGCTAGATTTCCTATATAAAATTATGTTGTCGCTAGATTTCTATAGAAAATTATGTTGTCGATAGATTTCCTATATAAAATTATGTTGCCGCTAGATTTCCTATAGAAAATTATGTTGTCGCTAGATTTCCTATAGAAAATTATGTTGCCGGTAGATTTCCTATAGAAAATTATGTTGTCGATAGATTTCCTATAGAAAATTATGTTGCCGCTAGATTTCCTATAGAAAATTATGTTGTCGCTAGATTCCTATAGAAAATTATGTTGCCGGTAGAATTCCTATAGAAAATTGTGTTTTCGCTAGATTTCCTACAGAAAATTATGTTGTCCGCTAGATTTCCTATAGAAAAATGTGTTGTCGCTAGATTTCCTGTATAAATTATGCTGTCGCTAGATTTCCTATTGAAAATTGTGTTTTCGCTAGATTTCCTATAGAAAATTATGCTGTCGCTAGATTTCCTATTGAAAACTATGTTGTCGCTAGATTTCCTATAGAAAATTTAAGTTGTCGCTAGATTTCCTATAGAAAATTATGTTGTCGCTAGATTTCCTATAGGAAAATTATGTTGTCGATAGATTTCCTATATAAAATTTGGCTGCCGCTAGATTTCCCATAGAAAATTATGTTGTCGCTAGATTTCATATAGATAGTTACGTTGTCGATAGTTTTCCTATAGAAAATTATGCTGCCGCTAGGTCTCCTATATAAATTATGTTGTCGATAGATTTCCTATAGAAAATTATGCTGACGCTAGATTTCCTATAGAAAATAATGTTGCCGGTAGATTTCCTGTAGAAAATTATGCTGTCGCTAGATTTCCTGTAATAAATTATGCTGTCGCTAGATTTGCTATAGAAAATAATGCTGTCGCTAGATTCCTATAGAAAATTATGCTGCGCTAGATTTCCTGTAGAAAATTATGCTGTCGCTAGATTTCCTTTAGAAAATTATGTTGTCGCTAGATTTCCTATAGAAAATTATGTTGCGCTAGATTTCCTGTAGAAAATTATGCTGGCGCTAGATTTCCTATAGAAAATTATGCTGTCGCTAGATTTCCTATAGAAAATAATGCTGTCGCTAGATTTCCTATAGAAAATTATGTTGCCGGTAAAGTTCCTATAGAAAATTGTGTTTTCGTTAGATTTCCTATAGAAAATTATGTTGTCGCTAGATTTCCTATATAAAATTATGTTGTCGATAGATTTCCTATAGAAAATAATGTTGTCGCTAGATTCCTATAGAAAATAATGTTGCCGGTAGATTTCCTGTAGAAAATTATGCTGTCGCTAGATTTCCTGTAATAGATTACAGAAACTTGCTCGAACAATTAATGAAAGCACTAAATGTTCAAATACATACTTATTTAAATCTGCTTGTTTTATTACTCATTCTTAAAATTCATTTTTATTTATTTTAATTTTTATTTTGTTTTTATGGTATCTACAATGATAGTTAACTTTTACTAACGCTTTCACTTCCAATTGGCAAACTCTGAACTACGATAGACAAATCACGGAATTGCCCTCTAACACATTTTCGCAATTTATCAGTATTGCTGGGATTTTCGGCTTTCTCCTCTTTTCAACAAATGTTTACAAATTACTTACTTACTTACATAATTGGCCATTAACAACACGATTAACGGATTTCGGCCTGCCGGAACACATTCTTACAGGCGTCTTTGCTTCTTGCGCGCCTACATCAGTTGGTCACACCAATCAATGACTCGATTTGGTCCTTCCAATGCAAACAAGGTCATCCTCTTTGCCGACTGTCGCAGATTTCTTCATCATACACCCGTTTATGGGACTTTTGAACGAAGTTTTGGGTTAATCCGGTTCCACCATCAACCGGAATCACCACTGGATCGATTCAAGAGGCAATCACAGTTGTGTGTCTGGTGGGATTAGATGTCATGTCATGTCACTATACAGTGTGACTGATATACAATGCAAAAAAGTAAAGCGCTATATTTTTTTAATTTTTTTTTTAATTTTATTCTTCAAAAGCAAAAAATGTTGGACATAACATGAAATTTTAGAATCACTTTAGATTTGTTCGAATTGGCCATCTTTGGTGCGCATTATGGCCTTCAAACGGTCGACAAAGCCATCACAGGCTGCGCGAAAGTGACTCTGCGGTATTTTGGTCATTCCCAGCTAAGCGCCGTCTTGAGACAATCGACACTTTGATCTTTTTTTTAGTGAGAACCTTACTTTCCAAAATGCCCCAGGCCCAAAAATCCAACGGATTAAGAGCTGGAGAAGTGAAGCGAGGAACCTCCTTTCTAAGCCATTCTTGGTAGACGCGTGCAGAGTGCGCTGGTGCTGAGTCCTGTTGGAATGTCCATGGCCTGCGGCCGAAATATTTGTCTGCCCCGGGCTTCAATACTATTTTTAAAACATTTTCCCGATAATATACGGCATTTATATACGGTCTAACTTTTTTTGTCCGTCCGTGAGCCATTGCACTTTTAGGAACTTCAATGGCTTTAATCCAAGCTCATTTTTCAATATGTGTTGCATCCATTCTCGCGATATGTTCAGCTCACGAACAATTTTTCTACCACCGCGGCATGGATGTCGATCACTTTTCGGATCAATTCTGGTATTGTTACCGTTTTTTTTTTCGTCCACTTTTTGGACTCGATGCAACACTGCCAGTATCACGGTAAGGAGACAGCCTCCTGTGGTTTTCAAGCCAAATATAAAGCAATCACACTATCAGGCTTTTATTCCATCACGAAGAACTTTTTTTCTGAATGCAATAGATCAAAATGCTTTTGTAAGCTTGTAAATAATAAAATAAATCTGTCAGCTGTCAGACGAGCGGTTAAAAAATGATAACAACCTGAAGTTGGTTGCAGTACATATCAGCCACCTTGTAAGCTCATAAAACCTGGCGAAACCATTAATACACATCGCTACCGACAACAAATGAACAAGTTAAACTATGAATTCATAGAAAAATAACTAGAATGGGTTACGAGACAGGGGCCACCATCAACCTATATATTTTTTATAACTTTCCCCTCACGCTCAATATCATTTCACAGTTTTTCATGCTAATTGCCATACAAAACAATTCAAGTGGTTGTGTACAGTGTTGCAGAATTAATTTTCAATAACAAAATATTCACAATCAAACGAATACTACTTTAAACTAGTGTTAGTTGGTATTTAATACTCGTTTAATATTGTTGTTGTCAGGAGTATTATTGTGCCACACAATTTGGTATTTATTGAAGCATTCAGCAATACCAGCATAATTTATTATTTTAATAGTAACATGCCACCTTAAATGAGCTTCGAGTTCGTATAACCACCATTGCAACCACCACATGCAATTATATTTGTAATGAAAATATGGAAACCTAGGAGCAATTGGTATTGTTTGTACTATTATTAGCAGAATTTCAAACATAAATTTATTAAAATCTACAAATCTATACAAAACGAAATGGAATAAAGTGAAAAGGACTATTACAATGTCTATAATATTTATTGTATCAAGAGGTGGTTGATTAGGTCCGTTAGGATGGCTAAAGGTTGTCGGGAATTAATATCAAAGTGGAAGTATATTATACCATAAATTAATTCATTTCATATTTTAAAAAGTAACATCGCATTTACACGCAATCAAACAATATTGCTATTGACATTCATTGTCATGTGACATAATTTTGACATTAAGACAAAACAAGTATTACAAGCAGAAATCAATTATTCAATTTGTTTTCATACCAATCAATTTTGTTTTATTAAATCAGAACTCAGGGGATAGCCCCTACTCATGCAGTGCATTGTGCAGGCCACATTCCGACGATGCTCCAACGAATCAATAGAGTTGGATACCCTGCTGTGATTATTAAGCACCTTCACCCTCTCCTGTACGCGGTCGAGAAGCTGCCAAATAGACTTTGAAGCATCGGCCCACACATGAGAGTTGTATTCCATCCGACGTCGGATAAAGGTCCTGTAAATAGTAAGAAGATCGGATGGAGTGAAGTATTTTATGCACCGTTTTAAAAAACCAAGGCATTTCAATGCTTCCTTCAACACTCGAAAAATGTGATCGTTCCAACGAGCATCACAACTAATTCTTATGCCGAGAACATCAAGAGCATCCGCCTCCTCAGTATTGACATTATCCATAGATACAGATGACAGAACACCAGCACCAGCATCATGCCGATGTGATAAAAAACAACACTGGGTCTTGCGCGCATTAAAGTCGACCCTGTTCATGCGGTTCCACTCATAGATTGTAATCAGGTCACCTGTGAGTGCATTATTCATGTTCGACCTCCTTGCCCCAATCTCCAAAAGGCTCGGCCTCCGATCAAATGAATATGAATGACAAATGTTGCTGTCATCCGCAAAAGAGTAAATAGAATTCGAAGTAATAGATAGAAGATCATTAAGAAAAAGAGTAGGAGAAAGAACATAGCCCTGCAATACTCCTGAATTAATCCTGAACTCGTCGGAAAAGACGCCATAGTTTTTTTTATTAAAAACTTTCCAAACTACAAATAAACTAAACTAGCTACTAAACTCCGGCGATAATAGCGTGTTATTCCAGCTGATAGAATTCTGTCTGATCTCAATGCCGGCTGATCGGTGGGGGCTTTAATCATCTTCTACAGTTCGATGTGGTGAGCAAATTTGTAATATGCTGGGCCCTTGCGTCATTTCGGAATCACTACGATGAAATTGGTGAAGGAGATGGAGACTTTACGGACATAGTCAAGCGTGTAATTGTAACATTAACTATGCAGAGAATTAGGTTGTTGACTTGTCCGAGAAACTATACAAAATTATGTTGCCGCTAGATTTCCTATAGAAAATTATGTTGTCGATAGATTTCCTATAGAAAATTATGTTGTCGATAGATTTCCTATAGAAAATTATGTTGCCGATAGATTTCCTATAGAAATTATGTTGTCGTCAGATTTCCTATAAAAAATTATGTTGTCCCTAGATTTCCTATAGAAAATTATTTTGTCGATAGATTTCCTATAGAAAATTATGTTGTCGCTATATTTCCTATAGGAAATCCGTTACTTTTCCCTTACCCGCTACAGTTCGGACTGTAGTGTAATGGGGACGAGACCTCCGCGGTTAGCGTGAGGCCGGGGACGTTCGATATTGTAAAACATAACTGAAAGTGTTATTAATTCTACGACTTGTTATCTAACAAAGCTGTTCTGGTCTAATAAAAGTTTTTAGAAATTTTGACACAAATGCAAAGATGCCCATATAAAATACTGAAATAAAAGAAGAAAATCAAAGAAAATTCAATGTAAGATAAAGGTCTCCTGTGAAAGGAAAGAAAATCCTATCTAGTGTCTATTAAATTAGCTCAGATATTTCCCTTTCCTTTAAGAAGCAGTTAACCCGACATGTCTGGCTTTTTCGGCAATTTCACTCTCCTCTTTTAATTAAATATTTTTTTCCTTTTTTTTTTGTGGTAAAAATAAATTAAATTTTTTTTTTTATTTATCATAAACCGATAATTAAATGGCTATTGTTTTTTTGTTGCAGATGATGCATTTGAACTAATTAATAATTTAATGAAACCGAACTCCCAAATAGGACTCACCGATAAACAACGTATTTTCAATTATCGCTTAAGCCGTGCCCGACGAATTGTTGAAAATGCCTTGGGTAAATTTATATCTCGAGTGTTTTAGAGTTTTACAAGGGGAAAGATAAATTTCTCCCGAAAAAGTTCAAACGATTGTATTAATCTGTTTTTATTCTTCTCTTAAATCTTTGCAATTTCTTAAGAAGAAAGAAGTCCAATAAATATATTTCTGTTGCCGCAGTTGATAATAAGAACTTGATAGATGGAAGTATTAGAGAAGCTTTATGGAAAAGAGGATTGCCCTTCTATGTCATTGCAAAGCACTCACTGCCGAAATTCTATAAGCACAGCTAAATTAATTAGGGAACAATTTTGTAATGTAATAATTTAATAAAAGGTCATGTCTCTTGGGAAAAAGAATCAGTCAGATAATTTATTTGTAAGATCTACTCATAAATTTATATGTATTGCAAGGAAATATAGATAAAGAAATCATTATTTCGTATCCTCATCCAGAGTAGGTTGGGATGCATATAAGTGTTGATTGTCCCTCAGGAATTCCAAGGCGAAGAATAACACAAGCTATGTTCCGTTTCATCATCTACTTCGGCGCCAGTTTTTCTAGTCTGCCCATCATTTTTAACTTTTAAGTACAAGTTTCAACAAGTACAAGTTTAAATGAGTACAACGTTGACATCAAATTCATAACATTCGTAATATGTTTGATTCATACTCCTAGTCATTCAGTTTCATAAAATTAGAAAAATATTGTTATGAATATGGAAATGGTGTTGTTAAAATAATAAACAAAAGCTCCAAAAACAACACAATGGACTTGATCACGTATGAAATGATAAACAAAAACTCCAACAAACAAAAATTATGGACTTGTTGTCGTGATAAACGAATAAGTGCAAAATATAACAACAAAAATAATGGGCTTGTTTATAAGATTGAAAGAAATAAACGAAATAAGGAATAAAAGATGTAAACAACCAACAACAAAGCGTAAAAAATAAAATATCGGATAGACAAGTACACAAGCAACAACTACTCTACCTAGACGAATGAAAACAAAAATGGAAACAAGTTGTTTACAGTTTTGAATCCTTAGAGCATTCATCACACTGTTGATCCAGCGATATAAAAGGCATGACAAAGTAATCAATGATGGAGTTCGAATTAAGATAGTCGTGTGTGACGACGTCACGTTGGTTGCAGTAAGAATTCAATCAGAAGTGTGTGAAGAAATGAGATCGATCTATAATTTATGTTGCCGCTAGATTTCCTATAGAAAATTATGTTGCCGCTAGATTTCCTATAGAAAATTATGTTGTCGATAGATTTCCTATAGAAAATTATGTTGTCCCTTGATTTCCTACAGAAAATTATGTTGCCGCTAGATTTCCTATAGAAAATTATGTTGCCGCTAGATTTCCTATAGAAAATTATGTTGTCGATAGATTTCCTATAGAAAATTATGTTGTCGCTAGATTTCCTATAGGAAATTATGTTGCCGCTAGATTTCCTATAGAAAATTATGTTGTCGATAGATTTCCTATAGAAAATTATGTTGTCGATAGATTTCCTATAGAAAATTATGTTGCCGATAGATTTCCTATAGAAAATTATGTTGTCGTCAGATTTCCTATAAAAAATTATGTTGTCCCTAGATTTCCTATAGAAAATTATTTTGTCGATAGATTTCCTATAGAAAATTATGTTGTCGCTATATTTCCTATAGAAATCCGTTACTTTTCCCTTACCCGCTACAGTTCGGATGTAGTGTAGGGGACGAGACCTCCGCGGTTAGCGTGAGGCCGGGGACGTTCGATATTGTAAAACATAACTGAAAGTGTTATTAATTCTACGACTTGTTATCTAACAAAGCTGTTCTGGTCTAATAAAAGTTTTTAGAAATTTTGACACAAATGCAAAGATGCCCATATAAAATACTGAAATAAAAGAAGAAAATCAAGAATTCATGTAAGATAAAGGTCTCCTGTGAAAGGAAAGAAAATCCTATCTAGTGTCTATTAAATTAGCTCAGATATTTCCCTTTCCTTTAAGAAGCAGTTAACCCGACATGTCTGGCTTTTTCGGCAATTTCACTCTCCTCTTTTAATTAAATATTTTTTTCCTTTTTTTTTTGTGGTAAAAAAATTAAATTTTTTTTTTTTTATTATCATTAACCGATAATTAAATGGCTATTGTTTTTTTGTTGCAGATGATGCATTTGAACTAATTAATAATTTAATGAAACCGAACTCCCAAATAGGACTCACCGATAAACAACGTATTTTCAATTATCGCTTAAGCCGTGCCCGACGAATTGTTGAAAATGCCTTGGGTAAATTTATATCTCGAGTGTTTTAGAGTTTTACAAGGGGAAAGATAAATTTCTCCCGAAAAAGTTCAAACGATTGTATTAATCTGTTTTTATTCTTCTCTTAAATCTTTGCAATTTCTTAAGAAGAAAGAAGTCCAATAAATATATTTCTGTTGCCGCAGTTGATAATAAGAACTTGATAGATGGAAGTATTAGAGAAGCTTTATGGAAAAGAGGATTGCCCTTCTATATCATTGCAAAGCACTCACTGCCGAAATTCTATAAGCACAGCTAAATTAATTAGGGAACAATTTTGTAATGTAATAATTTAATAATGAAGGTCATGTCTCTTGGGAAAAAGAATCAGTCAGATAATTTATTTGTAAGATCTACTCATAAATTTATATGTATTGCAAGGAAATATAGATAAAGAAATCCATTATTTCGTATCCTTCATCCAGAGTAGGTTGGGATGCATATAAGTGTTGATTGTCCCTCAGGAATTCCAAGGCGAAGAAATAACACAAGCTATGTTCCGTTTCATCATCTACTTCGGCGCCAGTTTTTCTAGTCTGCCCATCATTTTTAACTTTTAAGTACAAGTTTCAACAAGTACAAGTTTAAATGAGTACAACGTTGACATCAAATTCATAACATTCGGAATATGTTTGATTCATACTCCTAGTCATTCAGTTTCATAAAATTAGAAAAATATTGTTATGAATATGGAAATGGTGTTGTTAAAATAATAAACAAAAGCTCCAAAAACAACACAATGGACTTGATCACGTATGAAATGATAAACAAAAACTCCAACAAACAAAAATTATGGACTTGTTGTCGTGATAAACGAATAAGTGCAAAATATAACAACAAAATTAATGGGCTTGTTTATAAGATTGAAAGAAATAAACGAAATAAGGAATAAAAGATGTAAACAACCAACAACAAAGCGTAAAAATAAAATATCGGATAGACAAGTACACAAGCAACAACTACTC